>JAZKJV010009017.1:0-263150 GCA_037367405.1 Ottelia alismoides
GTATTCCCGACGAGTCTCTTCTCTCTTCCCCTCGCGGTCTACCGCGTTTCTTCTTCTTCTAACCCCGCGCATCCGGCGTGTCTTCTCTTCTCAACCTTCCAGTTTCTTCTTCTCAACCCCTCTCTTTCTTCTACCAAAAAGTCCACCATAAACAAAATATTATTTTCGTCTACGCCGAATCATGTTTGCATCAATTGGTATCAGAGCATGGCAACCGAATCGTCCCTACGATTCGACGAACCCGTCGCGCATTGGAAGATGCAATATGATTTGAGTTGCATATCTCATGATCACGTTCAGCGCACGTCGACACAAGTTCATGAAGCGCCTTATGTCAAGCCTCAAGGTTCAAGCAATTCGTCGGGAGACGAATTTTTTAAAGCGGAGGAGAGTTGATGCAGCGTGGACTCGACATGTAGGGTCGTCTAATTATTTAAATTGTGGCCGTTAATTTTATTTACGTTTTTTAAGTTGTCGCAATTTTAAATAAAGAGATCACGTGTGATCTCAACTAGTCTTAATTTGAATTTCAAATTTGGTAGTTAGTCGGCTAATTAGTTAGAGTCCAGTTTAGGATAATTGGTTGTCGGTTTTAAATTATTTTCTTATTCTGTAATGTCATCCCTCTATATAAAGGGATGGGGGTCCAATGTTTTAGTCAGTTCAAGATGTGATAAAATAAAGATTTATCTCTCTCTCCTCTCCCCTCTCTCTCCTTCTCCCCGCGTGATCTACACGTGTTCTTCTTCTCCCAAACCCCTCGTATTACCGACGAGTCTCTTCTCTCTTCCCCTCGCGGTCTACGCGTTTCTTCTTCTCTAACCCCGCGCATCCGGCGTGTCTTCTCTTCTCAACCCTTCCAGTTTCTTCTTCTCAACCCCTCTCTTTCTTCTACCAAAAAGTCCACCATAAAAAAATATTATTTTCGTCTACGCCGAATCGTGTTTGCATCAGTTATCAACGAGATAAGTGCAAAATTCCTCATCTTAAAAATGCTAGGACTGATTCTAACCCATGTCAAATTATCATCCACATGAGCTATTTTTGCCATAAGATAAATGGTCTGAGTATTGAGTTTCAACTGTTAATTTCAAGTTTGGGATTATTGGCTACTTTGGATGTTCACACATCTCGAAAGGATGGACTGTTGGAGTTATGGACCCTAGAGTGATAAATGATGATTTGTTGGCGTGGTAGCTGTCTGGGTGATAGAGATCATGTGTGCATTATGGAATTTCTGGACGCAAGTTTTTGTGGGTTGCTACTGCTGTGTACTAGATTATGAGGAATGGTGCTTGCTATCAAAGGACTATTTTCTCATCGGCGATTTATTATATGGAATGGACAAAACCTTGCATATTCTTCATTAACGGTTGTCCTTGCCGATTAAGTTCCCGATCCTATTTGCTTTGGCCGAAGGTTTGTGTGCTTCAATCTCCAGCCACTGGGCAGGTCCATGGGATTTTATTGGAGACTGTACTCTCATTTGAATCCCCCATGTCAAAATGGAGGATATGCGTTTTAATTTGCTTTGATTTTTCTCTCAGTTCGGTGTCTAGACTGGCAGAGTCCTTGTGATACCAGTCTGAGCTTCAGTGAGATTTTCTTTGTATATGGAAGTGAAGTGATTTTAACTTGGAAGCCCGGATGTGATGCCAACTTACCTTGAGACTGCTGGCTGATTTTGGAGTACCATGGCACTTTCTAAGATTCATTTTATCTTGTAACTCTTGAAGAGAAAAGGGTTAGTCACCTAGAATTGTGGACGATAACAGTTGCCTGATTGGTAGGTTTTTTCTTGTTCGTTTTTCTATGTAGAGGAATTATGGGGGCTGGGGGGCGGGGCCTGATGGTCATTTAGTTTTGGGAATCTGGAAATCATAGCATGAATAAATTGTAGTTCCAGTGAGTATTTGTACATTTTCAGTAGCATGTTGGCATCATGTGAGCAGGCATGCGAGTTTCTCCAATTGACGACACGACAGTGTCATGTAGTAGGACTTCATTTGCTGGGGGCTGCTTGCTTCTCAGAAGAACAACTGTACTGAAAGTTACAGAGTAGTGTGAAAACACATGTTTATGTTTAGAGCTGTATAATCGTGTTGTGATTGTCATATGCCGAATATTCTCACTGTAGGAAGCCTATTTTAGAGGCTTCACATGCACAAATAAAAGGCATTGCTTGTATGCTTATAGGATGTTTTTGTGAGATGCATCGATATCAGGTGTGACACTCATTGCAAGTGTTGGATGCGATGCATTTTCATCTTAATGACTGATGTTGAATCATGTCCTTGAAAGTCTTCGGCATTATATCCTCATGTTATTATAAGTGGGAATGAAATGAGATTAGTTTGGAAATTATGAAGTCTAAAGCAATTAATGGGTGCTGGTATGTATTACAACTTGGATTTGAATTTGAAATTGGGGTTATAGTTGAACCTATGGCATCAAACCAACTAAGATCATATTAGTGTTTAACAATTTTATTTTTATGATTATAATGTATATGGCTATCTTAACTCTGTTATATACATGCACTAAGATCATGCACCCACCCGCTGACTCTCCTGCAGCAAAGGGCATTTACATCTCGCTGAGATGTTTGGCTGACTGTTTAGGTTGATTTGGTTGAGTGAAATCTAAGTTATATTGGTGAAAATCAGTCTAATCCAAACTTGAGTGGACTTGAAGGTCAGGCGAGGCTGCAGTCATTGAGGCAGGCTAAGGAAGGCTGAAGTGGGCATGGGGCTAGAGACGAGGTCGTTGAGGTAGGTTGGATGGATGTCGGTGCGAGGACATCTGAGCTGTTAAGTCGAGGCTCAAGGGCTGTTAAGGTGAACTTTGGGCACAGTGTATGGGATGGGTGCATCATATCTGTGTGCTGCATATAGACCACTGGACTATGCTGTCCCGTCCTTTACAGGGTTCATGAGAGTTAACTCATAGCCGTCTTCTGATTTATAGCGGAACCATTTTCTTAGGTAATAGATGGATGAACTGGCTGCGGCCTGCAGCTGGGGATACGGATGATGAAATTGCTTCCTGTGCATAGGACAATGGGTCATGCAGGTCCCTGTGGGTGTATTGCTGCATATGAAGCAGAAAGGTTCCTTGATGCTGTGGCTCATTCAGATGATTCTCTGTCGAGTTTCAACTCGTATTCAAGGATCTGCTGTCCTTGAGCAAAAGAGCGCCGAGGGGACTGTTGACGGGAAAACTGTCCAAGTGTAAGACTAGGATCACACTCATTTCTTGTGTTCGACTTTACTACTTTACTGATGGTGCAAGTGCATCAGATAACTAGTGGGTTATTTTTCTATTCTGAGCTGATCAATTCTTGGAGAAGGAATTATTGTAAACCTTGCTTTAGTTTTTCAAGATGCACACCTAACCTCTGCATGACCTCTAATCTTTATCTTTCTCCTCTTTCGATTTAAAAAAAGATTTGTACCTAATCCAAGGAAGGATTAATTACAACCCATTGTTTTTTTATTGGACCGTTCCAACAGTCAGAATAGGAAGTGAATGATACACGTGATAAGATACACGTGATAATACTCTTGTTCTTGCATGAAGAACTTTGAAATAGGTACTTTAATAATCGTCGATAACAAAGACAAGTTCTCGCACTTCTGTATATAGTAATACTTCTTAAGCATGGTTTTGCTTGATTATTCTAATTTGTATTCTAACTACAGAGGATTCACTAGCAAAAGAGTCTTGCATGAATGCGGCATAATTCCTACTTAATCGACTTATATGTAGACATGCCTTATTAGGATCATTGGTCAGATTCGATCAGAGTTTTCATTTTTGTGTACGGCTTAATTATATCTTTGAATGAACTTGTGATCCACCCCATTCTCGCATATGCACGCCTTTGTATGGAGTCGTTTCATTTATATACTTTGCTATATCCAGGGCGCCGCAAAAAGTGTGGTAAAATAATTATGTTCTATATTAAAAGAAGGAAAAAAAGAAGCGTACTTCTAAACTGCAGGGAAGTTGTGTTCATCACTTATATCAGAACTGGATTCTATTTTGGGATGAGCTGCATCCTTTGTGCATGTGCAGGTTGGTTTCTCAAGACAAATGAGTGGCTGTGAGGTGATGGCCATGTATGTTTATGCGTTTGTTTTATACATTTTGGGAATTTTGGTACTTTTATTGTCTAAAACTTGGTCAACAACACTGATGTACCCTCTTTTTTTTATGTTCTTCACCCATCACCTTCCAGATGCCTTCGACGCCATGTATGTTGAACTTTGTGTGCATGACATATCATTAGAAATTTCCGATAAGATAAATTAGAAGAACCAATCTTCACGAAATAGGAAAACTGAATATCCCCATGCATGTATTTACACAGAAATTATGCATTGAGATTACCAAAAGACAGAAAAATTGTGAATTGTTTGGTTTATCATTAACTTTCAGTTGCAAGCTGATATACAAATCCTAGCTTTGAGTCAAGAGAGCAGGTGTGTGCATCTTGTTCAAAATATACAGTCCAGCCGATCCTGTTTACTGGTTATGATTATTTTACAGTGTCATATGCCTTCAATTCTAATCCGTCTTCCATCTTGCGACTGCTCCATCGAACCCCACCGTGTGCTTGTCTGGATGAACAAGGTGATCAAACACCCAGGAGCCGAACAATGTTGATGCAAACGGTGCCAACCAGTAGACAAGCAGGTGCTCCGCAGTCATGTGAACCCCTCTTGCGTATGCCCAACCGAAAGCCTGCCAGCCAGTAAGATAATCTGGAGTTAGCTTTGTTCATAGATGTGTAGTCTGTTTCAGTTCGTAAAGTGTACGTTCTCATTCTTGCTTTTGTTCTAGCTTTGATTGGAAGAGAAGAGAGGATACATCATTACTTACAGAGCCGGGATTTAGCCATCCACCGAAACTGCAGAGGATCAGTCTGGTGATGCTTGAGATGAAGGTTGCGGTGAAGAAACCCTGTTCTGTCTCCTTGAGCAGAAGGTTCATGATCATGGCCACAAATGCGAAGAATCCTTCCATTAGGATTCCCACGATCACATTCACATTTAGTTGGGGCACTCCTCGATACGCGGGGATCATCCACACGATCAACTTTACCCCTAGCACAGATCCTACCATCTGAAATTAATTGCAGATTCTGTTATGACTATTGTGAACCTGTGAATGGCAAAACATACCCAATTCGGGGGACATATTGGTGTCCGCAGCATCATATGTCTACGATTCTTAAGAATGTTTTATATTCTACGGCTTCAGAACTGTCTATGTAGAGGTTTTGACTTATGTCGACGAATGTCATTGAGAAATATTTGATTTATGACAGTCTTGACTTGCTTGCATTTATCAAAATTTGGATGCAGTTCCCATATGACAAGTTTGAACTGAATGACATTGAGAAATATTGACAAGAATTATATGATTTGGTGATTGAGCGATATATTTTCATTTTGAATTCGATCCATTCCTAGCAAACTAATTATCTACCTGAGCAGGAATCCTCGCAAGAAGAGTAGCAAGGGACCCTCCGGATAGGGAGGCCGTCAGTACGCTGAGAGGGTTGTAAAGTCCTCCCTCGGTGACGATCCCCAACCACGCAAACACAAACTTTGCGCCCACGTACATGACTGCCTTCCCAAACCATGCACCTCCGGAGATTATCAAGATCACGGGGAATGACAGCACCCACAGGAAGGCGAGGAGGAGGTCGCAGATCATGAGACAAAGCAACCCTCCTCCCTCGTCCTCATCATGTCCACTGCTGCTGCCACTAACTTGGTGGTCGCCGTCGTCATCCTTCGTCCCACCCAGAAGCTTGACTCTCCTCTGGAGTCCCATAACCTCTCCTCCTCTCTCGCTCCTCAGCTCAGACGGGAGCTGATGATGATCTGAGTGTATGTTTACTTATTTAATGAGGTTCAAAAGAGGAGCTGCTACTGGACTTTGATTATTACAAAAATTACGTACATCGTTTGGTGCTCATGAATTTTCAAGGCAATTTGCAGGAGACAGGCCCTTTAGCTTACGTATCCTAGATGTAGACATGTGTAGACTTGCACATCTGAGTCGGATCGGATCGAGATGGTCTATGCAGTTAATAATTGAAGTTCATGATTTGAGTTGGTATCAAGTCGATTCGGATTTGATGATGATTATGAAATTCAGATCTGCAGTATTCGCACCATCCTGCCTCGATAGAGTTCCCAGATGAAGAACAGTGCCATATATATCCAGTACGTTTTCACCCATTCATCATGTTTGAATCGGCGCAGAGGGATAACCTTCAGCTATGTAGAAACAGAGCCCCGTTGACTATGATGTGGACGTGCATGGGAGTTGCGTGCGTACGTCAAATGAAACTCATCGGTTTCCTCGTCATGATCCCCAGGACGGAGTTATTTCTCATTGTGGTTAGGGGATTAACTTTATTACCCATTCTGGGTATGATCTGAAAATAATTCCCAAAGGGGGATATATCGGCAAATGGTTTGCCGCGTGCCTAGGTGGAGCGGCAAACCGTTTGCCGCTTGAGCAATCATTGACACGGCAAACAGTTTGCCGTGTTAATGATTTCAGCGGCAAACCGTTTGCCGCAGTTCTGCCGAACCCTTTTAAGTGAATTACCTTAATATTTGTATTCTTTTTAGTTTTTTTAATTCTGCAAAAGTCTATATCTAATATAGAAAAATTATGCAAATTTTTATATCAATTAAGTTAGCGTTATTAATTTAAATTGTATAATTTTTCATTACGAATTTTTTGAACACCGCAGAACATTTGGACTTGTATTGTATTACTAAAATGTGCGATGTTTTTAAACGTATTTGACAATCCCGTCTTCATAAAGCGGCATTACTCATATCTCTATGTTGAGTCAGTAATTGGTAAAGTAGTCGAATATCAGTGAATTTGTAGAATCACAACATAAAGATACCAGAACTTCATTACTGGCATTTAAATGACAAACAAAATTCCGAATATGTGCCTTACAACATTAAAACAAAATGCACATATTAGTCCTTAGATATGTAACATATCATTACACTATCTCCAACTGATTCAACGCCTTGATCTCGCTCGCGCTCCACGAATTTCGCTCAGGCGTGCGTACTTCAACGCAATTGTATAATGTAGGTCAGCCAGTTCTTTATACAAATCTTCTTCTTCGTCATATATTTCTGTGAGCGGTGAAGTCTCACTCTGCGAAGAGTCTTCTGGAGGAAGTGGCATTGTCTGAGGTGAGTAAGGAGTGAACTGAGATTCAGACTGGACCGGCTGCGATCGGTCCTCCTCTGAAAGATGTTGTGGTATCGGTGGTGACTGTGGAACCGGTGGTGGCTGGGGTACCGGTGGTGACTGGGGTACCGGTGGTGGCTGGGGTACCTGTGGTGACTGTGGAGCATGGCGCAACTCACGACGTGATCCTCTACTAGTAGATGCTGCACACGCTGCTAAGAAACGATTGTCAGGAAGGCGCACCGACTTGCGAGCTGTAATGCGTGTTATAGCCATAACCTGCATAAGCATAACAAAAATTGATAATATTTTAAGAAAAATTATAGCCATAACCTCCATAATCATAATAACAGTCGATAATATTTTAAGAAAAATTATATTTGCAACACATCTATTGTCAAACAACAATAACATAATTTGGTAATGTAAAATGTCAAGTTTCTATATTCATGACTAATGGCAAACAGAAATAAAGTAAAGAGTTGTTGCAAATGTAATTCATTTCTTATTTACAAAATGAAGACAGCATGTTACAGTCAGTAAAACCACTTCTTAGTTTGGTGAACAATATTGGACATACGACCATTTGAAGATGATCCTTTTTCTTTTCCATGTCTAGACCCCTCTCCCACTCCTCGATATGCCTCCACCCCTCTTGTTTCTCCTCTGCCAGTTGAACCTCTCCCTACACCACCACGACCTCTCCCATGTGCAGTTGTGGTTGAATGCTCCTGACCTGTTCTGTGCCAATCACTCCCTCTCTGTGTTGTAACATTTGAGGTGCGGGGGAGATCTTGATGGGTAACTGGTGGATGCATTGTTGCACTGGATGATCTAGGAGGATCCATATATGATGTGTCCATGGGCCATGATACAGGTCCTGAGCCCAATTGGTGAGGCAATAGCTGTCCAATGTCGTAATCAGGAGCATCAGTGTATGTTTGTTGACTTTGTGTTGACCCCATCTGCCAGTATTGCTGAGGTTGAGTTGGTTAGGCTTCCTGAGTATGGAGTACGCTGTACGATGGGGTAGGCTCGTCCGTCCGAAAAGTATATTCCTCCCCCCATTGTTGAGATGCAAATGTTGTAGGTTCGGTGTATGATGTATACATGGGGGGGACATCGTGTATCCCGGATCCACCAGAGACATGTTTTGAATGGTATATTCGACGTAGCCAATCATCTGTTGCATTTTCGTGCTTCGTCGATGCTCTGTCATCATTTCCCTCACACGAAATAACGAATTCACCTATAAAATTACAAGTCTCGGTTACAAGTTATGTAATGGTCACGATGAAAGAAATAGCATTTGGTGTAAAAAAATTACCATATGATTCCACGTAGGTCCATGTGGTTCATAAGCATGTCTCGAAGGTGGAATGGCGGTTACGATCCAACGACGAGTAACTTGCCAATACCATGTCAAATATTCAGCGAGAACAGTATCCACTGCCCTGTCCAAATGTCTCTATGTAATAACGTCCTCCATCCGTCTCTGCCATTGGGCCATACGGTCTTGATGGTGTATACTCCAATCATACGGTTTATCATCTCTCGGTCGAGCACGTCTATCGTCAGAGGGTATTTGTAGCATCGCCTCTGGGATGTGTTGCTGCAAACCGAACTGCCTCATCACACGATCGGGGGCGTGCATGACAACAATGTTGAAGCAGATAAGAACTGTCTTGGACAACCATATAGCTTGACCCTCGCAACATATTGGAGGTAGACGCACTACAATTTGATCCTCATAAGGTGTCCACCTCATCTGTTGAGAGCAATGTTATCGCTCAATGACTTCGGATTATATAACATAAATGGTATTGACTGAACAATGACTGTCACATACCTGATGCTTCTCTTGCAAATCCAACTCATTGCGATAGAAGGACAAATGAGTGGTGGATACATTCTCTCTGTGTGACCTTCTTCCTCCCGTCCACCTAGCCGTGTAAGGAGCTGATTGAAGAGTTTCCTCTCTCAACTGGTATGGACGGCGTTGTCCTATGTGGATGTGCTCCCACGCCCATGTCTTTGTAGATGAATAAGAGTTTACTTTATTAGATACAATATAGGGTATATTGTACATTTTATATGTAAGCAGTTGTTACCTGAAGCAAGGTCCAGAAAGCATATGCTCTCTTCGTCCTCATCAAGGAGAACTGATCCAACTGAGAGTACATCTGAGCCAGCACTGCTGCACCCCAAGCTCTTTGTTCACAATTCTGCAGCTGGTGCACGAGTAAAAGATGACGAAGATGTACCTTATCTGCACTTGCATCTGGCAATAAGCTTGATCCAACTTGATACAGTACGAGAGCTCTAGCAACCCTCTCCGCCGTGAGTGGAACATCGGACTGAAGAGCCGTCGCTGTCAACAAAGTCCTCGCGATCCACGTTAACCTGAGCTTTCCTCCAACGAGCTCCTGATCCTCACTGTCATCCGGATTCACCCCGAACATCTCCTCGCAGTATGGACCCCAATCCAGCTGGCTATGTTCCTCAAATCCAATGACTGGCCATGGTTCCACCCTTAAACCAGTCAAGAGTGATACGTCCTTTAATGTGACAGTTGCCTCACCGTGTCGGAGGTGGAAACTGTGTGTTTCCGATCGCCACCTTTCAGCCAATGCCTTCATCAAAGACTGATCAATTGTGGCCCTCTTCAGGTTGGAGATACAAAGAAAACCAGCTACCTCCAAATGTCTATTAACAGCATCACTACGTGGTAGTTCAAGGATATGATTCAGGGTTCGTCCATGCTCCACAAAGCGATGTGCTTGTGTAGTCACAATAAATAAACATCAATTGATGTCATTAAACTTACTTGTATCAGATGATTTCTATCACCGTATCAGTATCTGTAGAGGTCGACCAGATATATGTTCTCCCTGCCGTGTCAGCACAGAAGAATCGACAGGCCCTGCAACTGTCTCCATTGCTATACAAAAAAATTTTAAGTAATACAAATTGGTGATAACGAGACAATGCCGTAAAAAATTATATAAATGATTAAACGTTGGAGTACATAAAGTCTTTTACAATAACTACTGATGCCTTCTTTCACAAGTAAGTCTGTTATGACCATGCTCCTTACAACGGCTACACCTAACTTGCACTTTACCCATCTCATCCATGCTTCCGCGTAGACACCTCCTCCGAGGTCAGTCACGATTGTAAACTACATTAGGATGGAGCAATGGTGAGGGTTCCAGGGGCGGCCGGAAACGACGATCGGGAATAGGAACGAACTCATGTGCGTATGTGGACTGGAATGAGGTTGCCGTATGAAAATCAGAGCACAATTTCAGGTGTTCCGTACTGACATTGACATTGTCGCAAATCGTAATTATGTGCGGGCATATTATCCGCATCGCCTGCATATAACCACAAGTGCATACAGACTGTTGACCATTCATATTCACCATGTAGTTGCCTTCAGGGGCTCGGACTTCAAACTCCGTGAGAGTGAACTGCTCCACCATCAGACCGCGTGCTGATTGTACATGACCATCTGTCAGCTTCTCATATCGGGGTATTAAGTGGCCGGTTATCCTCTCACCAAACTTCCAGCGTTCGACGAAGTAAGTGTTTAGACGATAAAATACTGCTAAAACAAGTGTTTATACAGGAAGGCCCCGTATCCCCCTAAGAACACTGTTAAAACTTTCAGAGAGGTCTGTAGTGGTTAGTCCCCATCGACGCCCCTCGTTGTAGGCGCAAGCCCAATAACCTCGATCCCCCCCTTCCTGTCTTACTATCCAGTCATACGCATCTGAGTCGGCTGTTCGGATTTGGTTCATAATGCGTTCATGATCATACTTACTCGTCACTGCCTCAACGCTGTAAAATTTCTTTTGTTTCCACTTATTAGTAAATCCCGCCCGGTGCATATTCGTCTGCATGTGATGGAGGCAGAAACGATGACAGTGACCTCTCTCCACTGAAAAATATCGAGGGAGCAAGTTCTTGAGGCCGAAAAATCTATCGCTGATGAAACAAATACCGTCGCGATTAATGATGCCAGACAATTTATGTAAAAAGAAACCCCATGATTAATCCAACCGTTCACTTTCTACTACAGCAAAGGCAAAAGGAAAGAGGTGACCATTAGCATCAACAGCAGTAGCAGCAAGCATATGCCCCTTATATTTGCCCCACGGGTGGGTGACATCAATGCTCAAGACGGGACGACAATGCTGAAAACCAGCGATTGAGGGAGCAAAAGCCCAAAATAGACGGAAAAAGGCAGCCCGACCTTCTATGAGTGCGCTGGTTTTAGGGTGAGTCGCTGGTTGATGTTCGAACTCGTAAAAAGAACCGGGATTGCAGTGTCTCATCAGCCACATGAATCACCGAATATCTGCATATGAACCAACAGCATCTCCGAATATCCTCTCCAAAGCTCTTCGTTTCCCATTCCAAGCTTTCTTATAAGAAATTCTGACCTTATACTTTTCCTCAACGAGTGATTGGATAACACTTGGAGTAAGTGTTACATTAGATCTCAAAGTGGCAAGAATAAATCTTCCAACAAATTTTGAAGTACAAACACGATTATCAACAAGAAGTATTGCATTACGGCAAGTGTGTTCTGCCCGGTAACTGCTTACTTGCCAACTATCGTGATGACTATTGTATGCTGCATGTAATCTCCAGTGACAATTAACATGTATACAACTTGCCGTATACTGGGTGCTCTTCGAGACATCTACCTTGAACTGGACGTACTTTGAGATACTCCAAGTGGACAACTCATCAATTAGGCTCGTCTTCGAATCGACAGATCGATTGAGCCAGAAGTCCTTACCCGATGCTCCATCATTCGGAGCATCATCAACTTCATTTAAAAAAGGCACCTCCTCTGCAAAGGTACCAAATATCCAATCATCCGAACCAAAGATGTCCGGTAGATCGTCCATATGATCCAAATCCATCTCATAGTCCACCGGAGGATCATATATCGGTTCGTTGTGTATTGAGGAAAGAAGAGATTCCTGACCGTGATCGGACAATAATTCCACCCTAGCACTGACGAACCGCAAAATCGGCCCTTTAATAGAGTGTTTTTATCACTCAGAATCATCATCGTAGTCGGGCCGGTTTCGATCGTCAAAGAGATCACCTCATTTAAGGATGTGCCATAGATCAAAATGAGGTGATCGAAGATTTATTTTTACTTGGCAAGATACCAAGGTCGAACTCAGGGACACGAGCCTCTCTCGTATTAATCGGATTTAAGTGTATTCAATTAGGTGTTGAGTTCAAGGTATATAGGTCAAAGCAACAACATGACAATGCAATTTAAATAAAACATGCATTTTTTTAAACATTTTTTATCATGCAAATGAATGCACATGCAAAGCTAGTGATATGCCCCAAAATCATAGTTACTTGAGCCATAGAAAATGCGAGTTAAACTGAGTTAGCATTAAGAAGCATTCTACCCTCATTAAGCAAGTAGGCATGATAAATAAAAAAAAATCAAGACACTTAAATAATAAAATAATACATTACGGTTCATAGTGTCAAATTTAAAATTTAAGCATGCCATAATAAAGAGGACGAGAAGAGCTTCAAAACGAAACTGAAATCAACTCGATTGGACAAACGTAGCTCAAGATATTCAAGTTCAAAGATAAGGGCATAAATGAAAGAAAAACATGAAAATAAAATTGCATACAGGCCCCTGGGAGGGACTAAAAAGTAAATAAACAAAGGATCGAGACCTTCCTTGTAATTTGACCACGCACACAGGGGTATTTTTGCAATTTGGAATACCCGCGAGGGTTTCAATGTAATTTACCCACTGTGCACCTGATCTGCACGTGAAGGAGGACCTGAATGCAAATTGAAGAAGTCGGTGGGGACTCGTTGCAATTAGCCCAGAAGAACACGTGCCAGGCACGTGCTTCCTAGGCTCGGGATGGCTGGGAGGCTCGGCGTTGCTTCGGCCAGGCTCGGGGTTCACAGCAGGCTCGGAGAAGGCACGGAAGTATCCAAGCCTGGAGGCTCGGTCATTAGGCTTGGCTGCACTCTGGTGACGACGCGTGGCTAGCTCGGGGCCCTTAGATGGTGCGCATCCAACGGCGTCTGGAGAAGGCTCTGGCTGGTGACGTGTCGGCATCGTAAACGTTAGATGGTCGCTGGGCAAGGACCATCTAACGATCACTGTATATCCTCCCTCGGCCGAAGGCGGGCGGCGGAGTTAGAGCTCCGGCGAAGGTGCTCCTCCTCCGCCGCGCTTCCTCGGCTGCTGTCGACCTCCCCAGAGCCCCTCAAGTAGTTGTCGATGAAGAGGGAAGCTCGGGGAAGATGTTAGGCGTCTTGGCTCGGGCTGATGGAGGTCAGAAGTCGAGGGCGATCTTGATGAAATTTGCGCCGGCGAACGTCCGGCGATTCAAGCCTCTTGTTGACCTACAGGGTTAGGCCTATAGCCGAAGCAGGAGAAGACATGCGTGCGTGCGTGAAGTGAAGTGGAGAGCTCTTAGGGCGTAGAGGGTGGTGAGCTCGAAGCTCCTCCGCCGTGGATGGCGGAGGAGGTGGGTCGGATGCGTAGAGGTATGGAAGACAAGAAGGAAGCGAGCGGAGTGGTGCGCGAGAACGGGGGAAGCGTTGCGGAGCTAACTGGGTGGTCGTCGAAGGGTGAAGATGGTCGAAGTGCCCTAGAAAATTAGAAGAAATTACAGAAAATTACAGAGGAAGAGGAAGAAGAGCTTACCGGATCGGAGGCGGAGCGGAGCTTGGGGGCGAGCTCGAGGCTGAGCTCTGGTCGTCGCTGGACGTCGGCAGCTACTCGACGCAGCTCAGGCGGTCGTCTGGAGGCGCCGCGACATCGCCATGGCCGGCGATGGATCTCACCGGGGGCAGCAGTCGTCATCGCTCAATCCAGCCACCTCCCCCTGTCACCGGGAGGTGGCGGAGGGCTGGGCTGAGCCCCACGTAAAGGTGGATCCCCTGGAATGACGGGGGAAGCGCGATATTTGAAGGGGAAGGTGGCGGAGCTGATGATGGAAGACGTGGGTTTTGAAGCAGTTATGGGTTGACTGGAAGGTGATCGGAGGTCGTGGAGTTTTGCGCGGAGATCGTGGGTGATGGAGGAAGGTCGGATGGTAGTTGGTGCGTGGAAGGGATGGCTGGTGCGGGCGAGAAAATAGGAAGGGGAAGAGGTGTTCGTGCGGTGAATCGTGGGAGAGAGGGATGAATCGAAGGTTGACGATGGCCGTTGGCCGTTGGATCTGGAGATCCAACGGCGAGCATTTAGGCGTGAAGAGACGGCCCTGATGGGAGATCTGGGCGATGCAATCGACGGGATCGGGTTGTGACACGTGGAGCGCTATGGAATTGGCGCTAACGGACGGTAGAGATGAGGCGCGGGGGACGATCGAGTGGCAGAGGGTCGGAGCGTGCGTGGAGCGACCTGGACCGTTGGATCAAGAGGCCGATCCAACGGTCGATAGGAGAGGCGGCAAAGACAAAGGAGGCGGGCCACGTGGCGCCCTCAGATTGGGCCACGTGGCCCAATCAGATTATTAGGATTGTATTTTGGATTTTTGGAGGCCAGAATGGCCGAATTTGAGAAAACTCAAAACATGAAAGTTGTAGATCTTGACGAGATCTACAAGTTTTATGTTGACCAAAACTGGAAAAGAGGTCAAATAAGGACCCTAAATATTTTTGAGGGTATTTTTGAGTCTAAAAATACCACTGATTTTTATTTTGTCATTTTTTTGTGGTTTTTAATTTATTAAGGACTCTGTTAATTATTAGAAAATAACAGGGATTTATTGACAAACTTTTAAGCAAGGGGGTTAATTATGAGAAATAAAGATGATGAAACTGAGGTTCATCAAGCACCAGTGGTCCCCATGCAAGCTTCTTCATCCACTGTTTCAGCTTCATTCACCCCTTCCTCTTCCTCGTCGTAATCATCTTCATCTCCCTCGTCACCATTATTTTCATTATCATCTTGAACATCATCTTCCTCATATATGGATTCGTTAAGATCAAACAATTGCCTCGATGATGTTCCCACATCAACTTGAGATGGAGCGATCACAGCTTCCTCAATTAGAAGCTCCATCATCCCCACTTGCTGACTCACTCGCAACATTAAGTTTGTAATTTTATTTGTGTCAATTATGATTGTACGAAATGAGCTTGCACTTGCAGGCCACTTGCAGGTGATTTTAATATCATATATATCGGGAGTATACCCAGTAACTCCATATATATGACCAAGTAGATCTTCATAAGTACTAGATACATGCACTCCGATCATGTCACTATAACCTCCTTCATAAGCAACCTCAGAATCCATGATTCTAATCCGTCCGCCCCAGAACACATATAGCGCAGCAATCTCAACCATTTCCTATATATCACTAAAAAATATCAAATGACCTACAAACTTATACTTATAGAATTTTATTGTTTAAAAAAATTGAAAAAACCCTAAAGCCAGTTCTATTTGTACTCATAGCATGTACTTTTATTGTTTAACTACTAGCTTGAATATTTTTTATAACTACAAATTACAATTACTAACGACATAGAAGGAACAATTTTTATAACTACAAAAGGAGGACAACTAGCATATTTGAACAGTATTACAATTACTACGTGATGTTACCACACGTATACAGTGTACGAGAACTAGAATGATTTAGCAAGAATACTACAACTATCAAGTATAAAACAATTACCAATCCAACTACTATATGATTTTAAATTGTACTAATATCATTATTACATTTATTATTACTTAACTTAAATTTTCTACGCATTAAGAAATTAAAAATAACTAAATTTTCATACCTTGAGGGGGAGGACAGCCAGAACAACACTTGAAAGTGAAGAATTGAGAATGGATGAGGAGAAGTTGTGTGGTGAAATGAGAGGGGAAGGGGGGTTTTTATAGGGGAGCCGAGTGCCTGGGAGCGGCAAACCGTTTGCCGCGGTACCCCTGGTCAGCGACAATTCTGCCGCAGCAAACGGTTTACCGCAACAGACGCCTTTATTCCCTCGAAGACCGGAGTCCCCTCGTTGATCGCGCCCAACGTCTCTCACGGCAAACGGTTTGCCGCTCCACCTAGGCACGCGGCAAACCGTTTGCCGATATATCCCCCCTTTGGGAATTATTTTGAGACCGTACCCATTCTGGGTAATAAAGTTAATCCCCTAATCATAATGAGAAATAACTCCCAGGACGTACGTGTATGTATACGTCTTATCTCTGCTAACAGCTGCTTTGCCTTTTTTTTACAGGAGCATATCCAATATCACGTCTCTTTCATCCGACACTGCTATGGTGGCATTCACGTCTTGGGAAATGAAATAGTTCTCCCATTCCCGTCACGTCGGTGTAAGGAATAACAAGGTTCGAATGATATTTGAATTCAAACTTTCCGGATGGTTTATTTTCTGTTATGACAAATTTTTTTGGAGGATTATCTCAAGGGGAACTCTTTTGTTTGTGTTGATGTTTGAATGGTGGGTTTATTGTCGAGAAGATTTATTGTGATGTGATTTTATGGGAATTTGAAAAAAAATGATTAAATGTTGATTATTTTATAATTTTTGGATGACATATTATTGTATTCACCCCAAATCCCTTCCACCTCCCTCCCACATCCCATCTCCTCTCCCTTCCTCCTCCAACACCTTCTCCTCCTCCCCGACCTCCACCATCGATGCCGTTGCCATTATCGCTTCCCTCCCTCTGCCACCTCCAGCTCATCCTCACTCCCATTGCTTCCCCAACTTCCTCTGATCCCTCTTGCCTCTATGCATATCTTACAACAGTGCCCCGCCCACCCTTCCCCTCTCCTCTCCAACCTCTCACCTTGCAAAGCTCCTCCATCCCCATTGGTTCTCTGCTGCCTCGACCCCACGTACCGACCCTCCACCACCTCGAGTGCAACGAGTACAACTCCACCTTTGGTTCCCCGATGCATCTTCAAACTCATCAACTGCACATTCTTTTCAAATGGGTTTTAGGTTCTGTAAATGTCGGCTTTTTCTTAGACTATTAGGGTGTGTTTGGATAGTGGGTTTAGGTGGGTTAAACTGGTTGCAGGTAACCTATTTTTTGGTTTTGGTGTTTGGATAGAAGGTTAAACTGAGGGTGGTTTAAAAAGTTGATTTATTGTGATATGATTGTATTGGAGTTTGAAAAAATGAGCAGTTATTGTGATGCGATTGTATTGGAGTTTGAAAAAGTGAGTAGAAGTAGAGTAGTTTATAATTTTTATATGATATGATGGTATAGTATATTATTTTTTTATGAAATAGATGGAATAAAATTAATTTATTTAATATTTTAAAAAAGAGAAAAGGTGGGGCCCACATTGGTGAGAGGAAATATAGGGTAAGGGGGGTAAACCCCCCAAAGGGGGGTTTAACCCCCAAGCCGAACAGCCCCTTAAGATAAAATAGCTATTAGGTAGTAGAACATTTGTCATAGATCCAATCTATATGGCTGGATTTTTGAAAACGTTTTTTCTTTCAAAAAAAGAGAGGAGAATACAGCATTCCTTCAGTAGTTTTCACTACAATAGAATCACGCATAGTAAGGAGGTCTTTATCATCTACGTAAATAGCATGTACATAGCATATATGAATTGTAGATCTATCTACTATTCCTCTCTCTCGAAATTTCTAAAAGACATTCTCTCTAGTCTCTACCTGAATAGATAATTGTCTAGTTTATCATCAAGTTTCAAGCGAAAGCTGGCACACAAGTCCTCGGTGGGTGCATCTCCTCCAAGGTCCAAAATATACAGTCCTCCCTAGATTTGATTCTAGTCCGATTTCCATCTAATGGCCGCTCTGTTAAACCTCCCTGAACGCTTGTCTGGATGCACCACATGATCATACGCCCACGAGCCGAACAGTGTCGACGCCATGGGTGCCAACCAGTAGACAAGCAGGTGCTCCGCACTCGTGTGAACTCCTTTCGCGTATGCCCAACCGAAGGCCTGCCAGCCAGTAACATAATCTTTAGTTAATTCAGTTCATAGATGCGCAAGCCTAGTTTTACGAAGATCACGTTCTTGTTCTAGCTTTGATTGGAAGAGAAGGGAGGTTATGTTGCTGCTTACATAGCCAGGATCGATCAATCCACCGGTGAAATCGGAGCTGAAGCTCTGGAGGGTTAACCTGGTGATGCTTGAGATGAAGTTCTTGGTGAAGAACCCCTGCCCTGTCTCCTTAAGCAGGCGGTATACGATCACGGCCAGGAATGATAGGGAGCCTTCTATTATCACTCCCAGGATCGCACTCACATTCAGTTGGGGCCCTTCTTGGTGCTCAGGGATCGTCCTCATGATCAACTTCACCCCAAGAACATACCCTGCCACCTGATATGATGACAGTTTATAATTACTACTACTACTACTTTTGTTGATCGAGAATCTCAGAAGAGTAAAACAGAGAAGACGTGCAGCATCAACATGCCCAAATTCCCAGACCCTAAGTATTGATCTGGTCTCACAAACTGCACACTTATAGAAATCTAATTATGCATGAAATCAAAGCATACCTGAGCAGGAATCCTCAGGAGAAGAGCAGCAACATCCCCCTGCGGCCCTCCAGACAGGGAGGCTGCCAGAGTAGTGTGTGGATTGAAGAGCCCCCCCTCGGTGGCGATCTCCAACCACGCGAACAAGAACCACGCGACGACGTACATGACCGCCTTCCGAAGCCATGCGCCTCCGGCGATCATATCGATCACGGCTAATGTCAACACCCACAGGAAGGCGAGGATGAGGTCGCAGATCATGAGTCGAAGCAATCCCCCTCCTCCCCCTTCTCCCTCGTTGCTGTTTCCGATTCCGTAGTCGTCGCCATAGCCTCCCGTCCACTCCAGACGCTTGACTCTTCTCCGGTTGCTCATCACGACCTCTCGTATCTTGCTCCTCAGCTCGGGGTGGAGCTGACAATTCGAGTATATGTTTACTTATTTAATTAATGAGCTTCGAAAGAGTGCTTGACTGGACTTTGATTATTACTGAAAATTTTGTGTTTGCTGAGGGCTTCATAACGTGATAGGTGGGGAACTGTTCTTTGTCACTTACGTGTCCTAGACGTAGACTTGCACATCGGATCAAATTGGATTTTGGTGTTAGCTTTGATTTTGAAGTTCAGATCCATCCTCCAGGACTTTCTCGTATATATCATGATATGAAATTACCATTGTCATCATCGAAAAATATTCACGAGAGGAGCGTTGGCAAGCCACTTCCTCCACCACTTCTGTTGATGTTATTCAGAAAATGAAATCGACGTCGTCGAGATCACGCTCTGATACCATTTGAAGAACAATTTCGGGTAAGATATTTTGGGGGCTCCCAAGACTCACTCAAGTTCTTGTTCTTGTGTGTTTTTCTCCATGGGAAGAATACCCATATATAGGGCATTTCAGTGACCTGTACGTCCCAATAACTGCCTAAAGATTCTGTAACGTCTCTGCAATTATAATAGACGTTTTGATATTCATATAATCTTATTCATGACCATTATCTTTGTATTCATGACCATTGAAGGTCATTATTCTTGTAACGGTCTAACAACTTCATCCTCGACAGAAAGATGGCTGAAGCGTGTGAAGAAAGTCTTCCATACCGTTCACGTACGAAGGAGGAGAAGGTCACTCTTTCTGTTTACTCCATAGTTGGTTATGCTAAAGAATGGTGGAGCACTATAGCGACATATGCCAACCATGATCACAAGGGAGAGGTTTCCTCCACCTCCTCCTCTCCTCAACCCCACAGAATTCATGCTTCAAAAGCAAGGGAACATGATTGTGAATTGTATTCTGAACAAGTTCACAGAGTTGTTGAGGCATTTACTTTCTCAAGGGTGCAAAAGTTACACAGCCCATGTCATTTCAAGTCATGCTCAAATTATAGAACATAGGTGGAGGTTGTCCTAGTCTTTCCAAGTGTTATCCCAGAAGACTTTCTTGAACTTCCCCTTATCAGGAGAGTGTGATTTAAGATATCCCTCGTTCCAAGGGCTCAACGGTTCTCAATTACGTTGTATAGGATGGTGCCAGCTGAACTGAAAGAATGTAAGGCTCAGTTGCAAGAATTATTGGAGAAGGGCTTCCTATGACCTAGTACTTCTTCGTAGGGAGCACCAATCCTCTTTGTTAAAAAGGATACGTTTATGTAGATCTGCGTAGATTATTGACATCTGAACAAGGTAACGATCAAGAATCATTATGTCACGACCCATCCCGCGTAAACCTTGAGACAAGCGTGACTTAAAACATATACGTGTCTTAAGCTATTTTATTGTACATATATATCATGATACCATAATTAAAAGGGAAAGATAACCTTCTGAAATGCTACAACTCATAATAGATATATCATTGTAATCATGTACAGGTCCACAAGTAAAACATAATACATATATTGTATACATGTTGAAACAATCGAAAATCCACAATCCAAGTTCTTCATGATCAAGAAACATCATGAAATAAGTAATAACTATGATGGCACAATCTATTTACTAGATGTCTCTTTCATACTTACTTTACTTAGGTCAATATCTTTTTTCCTCTGAGTACGTGAAAAGAAATGATTGATTTGGAGTGGTGAGCCTAAACCCATCGGCATGAGCTTAGATCCAGTGAATGGGTTACAAGCTTCCAGCAACAATAATTGAATAATTTATATATTAGCATAATATTAAAACTAATGAACATTATAAATTAAACATGAATATTGCATAACTCAAAAGCATCTCTAAAGTTTTCCATCATTAAAATAGAGCTCCCTAATTATTGACTGCAAGTAAAACAATGGGTAACAATAATAATAAACTTGTTCTGAAATTGTATTTTCTATTTTGAAAATAAACTTACTTTTCATACTTGGCGACATGACACTACCCTGACATGTCTTACTAAGTCCATGAATACTTACTGCTAAGACGGGCTTTAGACTTATATAGATCCTAGAGGACCGAACTCCACCTAGGACCTTATCTTACTGTCATATACACATATAGCCTCAAAGGTCAAAGAGCACCCTGCATACAACCCAAAACCCATTTATATATAGAATGCGGACCCAAAGTCCTCTTATTTGTTTATGATTTTTCTACGGTGTAGGTTATAGTGTGCATCTTACTTAAAATCTATACAATATACTAAAACGGAGTTCTTCCCCGACTCTCCCCACCAATTGCCACGTTTTAGACTCCCTCAAGGACACGTCCTATCCTCTACCCTTCCTCTCTCCCATACGCTACAATTATTGCATGCAACCTTTTACGTGGCATTCGTGCGGACCGTTGGCTTCCCACCCTCAACCTCTTTCAGAATGTTAACTTATATCGGCTACTGTGATCACATCCTCCACCACCCTCGCCTACCTCTCCTCTCTCCGACGCTCTCCCTCCGCTTCAACCTCCTTTTTGGTCCCCTCTCCCACTCTCCGCTCTCCCTCCTTCATCTTCTAATCTCTATCTGCAACCCATCACTGTAAGCCAAATCCAATGGACTTGCTTGAGGTGGGGAATGCCACATACATATGGCGAATATTGTCACCATTTGCATCTGGGATGTGGATGCTATTCGTTGGAGATTCATAAGGACAAAGATTGCATGGGGTTGGCTTCTTCACAGCTCTTCCTCCTGGGGCATCTCTTGATCACAAGGTGTAGTGAACTTTGATGATCTTAATTTCCTGTACAATTATAATATATGATTCAACTGTCTCTTCCTTTCATCGAAGATATTACACAACCGTTTGATCCAATGCATTCTACAGCCCGTTGGATCAGCACTTCACCATTCAATCCAGCCAAATATCGCAGCAGATGGAGACCTTTAAAGACATCGACGTCTATTGAGTCGAGCAGCAGGAGCGATTAAGGACGAGCAGCATCTGGAATCGAATCGCTTGGCAATTTGATCGACATCAGAGATCCGAGGATGAACGAGGAACTCCAGAACATCATCACCGTTTGCAGCTGACCAACATCGAGACCTGCACTGGAGTATAAAAGGCTGAAGCACCATTTAAGGAGAGCAAGCGATACAAAGCACATCAAGCAACTGAGGGTCGATCCTTACTGCCTGGAGTCTCCTGTTGATTTGGAGAAGAACACCATAGAACAGGGACCCACTCTAGACCTCACTACAGCCATCCGATCTTCGAATCGAAGCTCAAAGTCTGTCGTTCGGTCATCTTTCGTCAGCGCCCCACCGTTAAACCGCTCAGATATATTTTTGTGTACATTTACAGAATAGCCCTCCAAAAATTTTTAAACTCCTAGCATGTCCATGCATAGGTTGCGAGCATGTGAACTCTCACGTGTTCGGGAACAATTGTGTTTTATCCTTCGAATTTGTGAGATTGCCAAGTAGGTACAGGTGAAACTTCATGTAAGCATAAATGTGCTCCATTAGGATTCTTGCACGTACACCCCCGTTGTCTTCATTTTTCACCTAGATTTACATATAGTTTATACATATTACATCCGTACTCTTTTACTATGTATTAGGGAATCATATGCATAATTCTGTAGTAAATCATATACATAAAATATAAAAATCAAATATTATAAAATCTAATTTAATTATAAAAATTTTCCTAAAAATCACTAACAATATTAATCTAAATTTAAAACAAAAAATATTTTCTTTATAATTTTTGCACATATTATTATCTATGTAACTAGAGGCGCAATATCAACTAACTTCTGATCTTTACGTTAAATATATTTTTATCGATTTTAAGCTTTTGTTAAAAATCAACAAAAATATATTTATTATTATACAACTAAAAAAAGTGTGCAACAATTTGAGATTTTTATTTGATGAAGCCCAACATGACTATTATATATTTGATGAAGGATAAGGTATATTAGAAAGTACGTTATCTTATGCGTTGAATAGTATAAGGACCGTGCTATGAATTATTTTTATTTTGTGATGTCTATGTATGCATTTAAGTATTAATACTGTGATTATATATATTTGTGGAACATTACCAAATACCTTAAAATACATCCCCTAAAATCCTTGCACTAACAATCGATTTGAATTTCTAATGGCTAAGTTAATTATACAGTTATCATGTTGAACCTAAATGTGGTGTCTAATTCTAATATCCTTAATTTAATGTAATTCAAATCCATACTGTTTGTAAATATATCAAATACTTTTCTCTTTGGATGCTTCTTCTTAATTTTATTCTTTCTACATCTTAAATTTCCCTTTTTTGAAAGATTATAATAAGAAACATATTTTATTACATTTCTTTCAATGTGTATGTACACCAGGTTTAACTTTTTGCTAGATATTGTGCTAGGCTGCATTACTTGGCTAATCCAAATTACCATTTCATTTTATATTTTTGATCACAATATTACAAGTACTAACATTTTAAAAAACATGCCTTGACACAGTTTATGCATATTGAAATCAAGATAACTACGTATTCACTATTATTATTTTGCCTAAAAGTTTGACAAATTATAATAAAAACAAATATATTCATTTATACTATTTAAAATAAATTTTAGTTAAGATAATAGAATTCATTTTCGAAATTCTAATATTAAAAGAAAATATATTGTCCTTCCGAACCAAACATGAATCTTTCGATTTCGTACGATTTTTCCGATCTCAATCGAGCATGTTATTATTCAGATTTGTTAATTTTGATGTATACATCATCTGTGACGAATACACCAGACTTTCAAAGGTATGATGTTTCCAATATTACGAAAAATGATATTCTAATCCAATTAGTAGTTTAATTCTTACTGAAATCTTACCAAATTCATCTTTGAATTTACATAAAAACAACTTTTAACTTAATACCGCTGCGAAGCGCGGGAAGCATCCTAGTATCATACTATAACTTGCATAACAACATACATAGAAATTGTTTAACTTAGCACACTTGTCAAACATGGATTATACGAAACATAAAACGAGCTTGAAATAGCATATCACGTACATTGCATACTTAACTTGGATATATGAGTAGATCATATATTCATAAAAGGAAAACATGGCTATTTCTAGCTAGCACTAAACTTGAAGCACATAACAACTTGAATCTTGAAAGCTTGCATCATAAAAATATTTAAATGATCATACAATAATAAGAGACTTTTAGCTTATGAATGACTCAAATGAAATAGGTTAACCCACAACACTTGTCCTTCACTGTTATTGCACGAAGAAAAAAGTCCCTATAGTTATGCAAGAAGGTCAAGATTTTTTTTGGAATACTTGGATCATGTGTTTATCATATGCATGAATGCTTAAATGCCTAAAGTATATATCCATTTGCATGCATAGTTTTGTATATATGAATTTACATAGGGGGCATGGAGCCTGCACCCTGGGGTGTAGGAAACTCCCTGCACCCACCCCCATTTTTCGATTATTTTTTTGTTTTTTTGGATTAAAAGTTGGGGGGATTTACTTAATATGTTAAGGGGAATATGTGTTTCAAGTTTCATGCAAAACAAACATTCCTAACACGTTCATCTAGACATGGTCGATTTCAGCAATCTGAGACCGATAAAATTTGGTAGTCTTGATGTAGATGATAGAAGTCTCGAATTAAGTTGAATTTGGAATGACAACATGGTGATACATAGTGATATAAATCCCTCAAGGTTTTATTTCAAAAACATCAAAATATAATGAAAAATTAGGCCGGGTGTAGGGAGTTACCTGCACCCGCCGAGGTAGGCTCCTTTTTCCCATTTACATATATGCACATATATTTTATGACAACCTACATAATTTGACTTATAAAAAATTATATGAAAACAAAACAAAGCATCCTATTAGTTATAGGATTAAGAGAACTTAGTAATCCGAATATAAATCAGATATTGTGCATCCTCTAGGGGATCCTGTACATTTACTCTCAACTACTTTTCTTATATGATTAATTATGTAGTACCCATCTTTAGACAAAATAATTATCCTTATAATACCTTTCTTTACATTAATTAAGGATTTATGTTATCATGACTATGCTCACCCACCTTCCTTATTTGTGTGCAAGTAGGTGAGATAAGAGCAAATAACATAAATAAAGATTTAGCATTTGGAATTCAATATTACTCTTTTTTTCATTTCTTTCTTTTTTTCGTATATATATATATATATATATATATGAAATCGTTTAACCATAAATTTATAAATCATACCACTGGTACTTGACTCTTGCTTTAATACGAGACATGAAAGTATTCTCCTTCCAAGTTAAGAAGGGAGTAAATAAATAGGCAGTAATCACAACCACATCTAGATACATATTTATGGTGCATCAGTAAACCTTCTATTGTAATCTCTTTATTCACACATACTACATAGGTAGTTTTGGAGGTTTTTACTTGGTAATACATCATTAGATAATGAACTTCAGCCGCAGATCATGATATAAATCTGTTAAGTATAAACTTGTATCTCTGAAGGAAAACTTGAAGTACTTAAGCATTTCCTTCTATATGTTACTCGTATTATTAACTAACAAAGTATTCATTCAAGGTACGAATAATTATCCTTATATTTTAGCTAATTGTATGTTGTCATGCATGTGTTGAATGATAAAAAAAATAAAAATTAGAATAGTGATCTGAATTCAAACAATCTGTTTTGCAGTCTCTCTTTCTCCCTCTCTCCTTCCCTACATCTTTCTCTCCAAGCGATCCACTTCTCTTGAGAAAACCATAATAATTCTAGGACTCTCCCCTGTATATACCTAAAATTAGAAAGTAAGTACTCTTAACGATGCTAATCGAATCGAATACCTTCAAATCCACCAAGATTCTGATTCAACTCATTATAAAAGTTTCAAATCTGACTCAAATCGAATTTTAAATGAATTTGCTAACTTAAATTCAGACCCAATTCATTTTGAATTTCGAATATTCAAATTCGATCCATTTTATTTCAAATTTGAAACATAAATGGTTGTTTTTGAGCTTATATAATCAATATTATATAAAGAATAATATAATATAAATATTTTATTGTATCTAGTTTTGAATATATATCACTAAGATAAGTTGAAAAAGCTATATAATGGAAAATATCAAATCAATACAATATAATGAAAAGTACTAATTTTTACAATTATCATATATCTTTTACAATCTAAATATAGTTTTTTTCTATGCGAAGGAATATATAAATACAATATAATTATATGAGGCTATCAAAGAGTTAAAATATCATAATGAAAAAGCTGAACACATTATAATTACCATTGCATGTTAAAGCAAGACATGATCAAACTTATATAGAAAGTTGATACAAATTAAGATAATTATTTAAAATAATGGAAATAGTAAAAAACAATATAGTAATAAAAAACCTCTTCATTAAACATGAGGATCTTCAATATTGAAAAGCTAAGCCATGAAATGAAATTATATCAGAATTTTTGATGTACAAAAGAACAACTTACATCATCGTGAGAAGAACTTGTATATTACTCATGTGATGAAAAATGTCATCTTGACAATGATAATCATCATGCACATCGAAAATCAAAACAAAAAGCAGATGAGAGATATCTAGATCAATTTGAGCCACGACAAATGTTGAGGAACTTGAAGTAGCAACACCATCATTTTCATGTGATAAGAGAAACACCACCACAATCTACCATGGATTTTTGGAATCTTTTATAGATAATGAAAAAGGAAATGGAAAAATCAGTGTAAGGAATGTGAGAACATGAAAATAAATGTGTAGAAGAGAAATTAGAATAACAATCTTAACCATTTGATCTTTTCTATTAGATTTTATGACTTATATTTTTTACTCTTTTTTATATTTAATATTTAGTCTTTAACTAATAGGGTTATACATGCATATATATATACATACATATTTAATTGGGATGACTTAGAGTGTTTTGTAATCCTCTTAATGCCTTCAAATTTCTGAATAGTACGCTAAGATTGATTATTATTTATACAAAGTAACTTACATCTAAGCTATTGTCATCACGCTAAAATAAGAAGTAAAGACGGGAACTTAGAAATTTTGTATAACCGATGAACGGAGGACACACATCTTTGTCTTATAACATATTTCAGAGTCAAACCACTTGAACTTAGTTATAAAGATGAAAGGAAAGAGATTGAGTCTCATTAATGATGCCTAATGTTGCATATACATGTCACGCATTGAAAAGTCACATCGGTGTACTGTGGGAGTATGGAAATCATAACGGTGAAGTCTAGACATAATAAATCTTACCAATGAAGTCTAAATATGATTATAAGCTTAAAAATAACCACTTAATAACTGTAGTAAGTTAGTTTTATAGTATCCTTAGATGCTTATACATGTTATGCTTAGAGATATATTGCAAATGCTAAATCTTTCAATGTAAATTAAATGTCGTATTTTTAGTACATATTCATATATTATTTTTCTACATCTATTTACTTACAAATGAATTCGAATAAATGCATGTCAATCTTTTGATCTAATTATGCTATAATTCCTTACACAATAATATTTGGAAAGAATCCTAATAGATCTAGAGTGGGGTTGTTACATGTATGTATGTAAATATTTATATATTATATGCATGTATATATGTACGTACTATGTATATGAATATAAATATATGAATACATATATACATTTTTTTGAAAGAAAAGAGGGTGAGCTCCCGAGTTGGGAGTCACCGCATAAAAATTTTATAATTAAAAAACACGGTTACAAGAGACATTACCTGAGCTCCCAAAAGTTCAGGAGAGCCCTACAGTGGGACACCACATTTTTCGAATAAAAACTCTGATTTTTAAAAACAAGCTCATTTCTAGCTAACCATAAGGCCCACAGTACCGCAAAAGGTTTAACAACGTTATCCGAGGAGTTGCTTCCTACTCGCCTTATCGACTCCCAGAAGTTTGAAGTCCCGTCTGCAATCACCAAGGGGATATCCATTTCCCTCCATACCTTCGTTGATGCCTCACAGCCGACGAAGATATGCTGTGAAGACTTCAACAACGTCTCGCACCTATCGCATGTTGCATCCTGAAGGCCCAAAATTTTCGCCCTCCTAACCTTGTCACAAAGCCTGATGGATACATATATACATATATTTATGTATATAAATATCGAATCGAATCGAATTTTTATCGAACGAATTCAGGTTAATTTGGATTCAATTCATTTGTGAATCAAATCCACAACTTAAATTCAAATTCAATTCATTTGATTTTGAATCGAACTTTGTCAATTTTTTATCGAATGAATCCTAATCGAATTCAAATGATTCAATTCAATTAGTAGCCCTACATATCCTTCCTTCATCACCATTGAACAACATGTAGCTTTTATATGTTTACCCTCTCTTTCCACTTTACCCTCTCTTTACCCTCTCTTTCCATAATCACCATGCATATAACTTTACCATCTCTTTCCACTTCCACATGTAGCACAACTGAAATGGAAATATGCCTTTATATCTTAGTGCATATGTAGAAAAGAATGGTGTTAATATATATCTCTAACACACTCTCCATTTTTCTCTAATATTTAATGATAGAAAATGAGACGACCTCAGTTTCCTCTCTCCCGTCCTCATACTTTATATTAATGATCTCCATTATTTACCCATTCGAATGTCATAAACTTCAACTATTTATAGTTTTGCATTCATTGTGTGTGTGTGTAATCTTTGTTATATTTTTAAGGGAAAAATACGAACAAATCACTTAGACATTAGATTTATCGTATCGTAGGTGTTACACATTATCCCTTGTCATGGATCAATGATTTATTTATTCAGCTTCAAAGGTCATATATTTTCTCCAAGATGGACAAATGGTCTGCATATCACTAATGGTAAATTCAAAAGTGTACACTTCAGACTAGGTATGGGCATTGCAAGTTCCTAATGATGTCCTTTGGCTTGAAGAATGCACTAGTAACATCTATGGATGTGATGAACATGGTGTTGTTACCTTTTCTGTACAGTTTTTGCCATGGCCTTCGTTGATGATGTTCTCATCTACTCTTGAGATGAGGAGTAGCATCGTTTGCTTTTGCAAATAGTTTTAGAGACACTTGTGAGGCACAAGTTTTATGCTAACTATAATAATGGTGAGTTTAGACTCCAAGAATGTCATTCCTTGGCTTCATCATCTTTGGTGAAAGTGTTTGAGTGGATACACCAAAAATTGAAGCAGTTCTTCGTTGAAAATTGAAGCAGTTCTTGGTTGAGAATGATCGGGAATTGCTTCAAAGGTTCACATCTTCCTGGACTAGCTGTCTACTATTGGTTCATGAAGAGATTGCCTCCATATTTCCCTTCCCCTCATCTAGCTGACCAAGAAAGAGGAGCTATACAACTAGACAAATAGTGCAAATAGATATTCCAAATTCTAAAGGGAAATCTTATTACAACTCCCATCCCAATGGTTCCACCAGGTACCGTTGGATCATAGTTTACATTGATACATATTAGGATGGTTTAGACGTAGTTTTAATGCAACATGGAAAAGTTATTGCATACACATTTCAGCAGTTTAGCTTTATTAGTAGAATTATCCAAGTCATGATATGAAGTTAGCGGTTGTGGTTTTCGTTCTGAATACTTGGAGGCATTACCTTTATGTGATAGCCTTTGAAATTTTTATAGATCATGAGAGCCTCAAACATTTTCGACCAAAAAGAGCATAACATTAGGCAACATGATGGATGTAGCTCCTGAAAGATTACGAGTGAAACATTTCGAATCATCTTGTCAAGGTGAATGTGGTGGGTGATGCACTTACTTGCATGCCAAAGTATCCCTTTCAGAGTGGTAGAGAGACAATCATACTTCTTGCCTCAGCTTGACATGAGGAGATTGATTGAAACATTCAGAAGCATCACACATATCAGATTTTGTAGAGACTCAGACAATGCCCTTATTGGGGTCTTTGTTGGAATTTCATATCATGATGGCATAGAACATAACAGATTTCATTTGCGTGTTCCGATGGATATGGAATTAAGGGAAGAGATCATGCATGAGGTGCAAAACTCAAAAACTCACCGCTATTTATACATCATAGTGGCATAAAGATGTACAAGGATCTGTATACAAGAATTTCCGGTTAAAAAAAAGGGAAGAGACTTAATTGAGCATGTGGCAAGTACATCACATGCCATTACATAAAGGTTAAGCACAAGTGACACTCCTGTAATCCCTTCCCATACTTAAGTGGAAGTGGGAAGGTATTCCCATGAATTTTATGCCATGGCTTCTCAAAGACACCAATCAACATGATGCCTTCCATGTAGTAGTTAATAGACTCATAAATTCGACACACTTTTTACCCGTGAAAATGATGTGTACCCAACATTGATTTTTTTATCAAAGAAATAATTAGGCTTCATGGAAAATCGAAGAAGATCGTGTTCGACCGTGATCCGAAGTTCACCTACCATTATTGGAGAGAGTTTATGAACTCATTATAAGAGTAGTTGTATTTAAGTTTGACTTACCATCCTTAGGCTGACGGGTAGTCCGAATGAACAATACATACCTTAGCAGATCTAATTCAAAAAAAATGTGTGTTAGAGTGGCAATGGTTCTTGGCAAGAACACTTGCCATGTTGAAATTAGGATCATTAACACATATTTTAAATAGTAATTACACGGGTCCAAATAAATTAAAATAGAAGCATTACCGATTAACGTCATGGTAATCATGCATTTCCATTTGGTTACCCGATTACATAATGCAAATAGGAACCGATTAATAAAACATAAGCATGGATTAGGGCGAGATCCAGGAAAGGTAAAGCAATAAATGAATTGCAGCAAACAAAAAGATTAAACAGATTAGATTAGAAGTCACCGAAGCGTCCATGTAATAGACTGTCCTTAGAGAGGATATCGACCCTACAGTACCACTATGTAGGATACTGGAGATCCGCTTCCAGGATACGACGACACACGATCTTCATCTACGCACACCGATGAGATCGACCTCGAATGTACCTCAGAGAACTGCAACCGAGAGAGAGAAGCAGATTCGTCTGTGAGAGGAGGAACGAGAACAGAGCCAAGGCGGCATGAGAGGATTTTTCTTGCGAGTGAAGAAAAACACTGTCAAGGGAGAGGTATAAAAAGAACTTCGCATGCCCTAACGTGCGATACCTTTCGATTTTCGAAAATGCCCCTCAACGGGCGTGTCCCTTGGATTCCAAAATCGCGGCTACAAACAACCCGTTACGTCAAGTCGAATTCCCATTTGCAGTTGAATTCAAATTAATCCGTCAGATTAATTTAATCGACCAACCAAATGAAACATGCATCAAAAGTATCGAGATCCGAATTGACTCTCTCGAGCCGGAGCCGGAGCGGAGCATGCGCACACGCACATGTGACCCTCCAATCCTCCTCTCTACTATTGCTACAAGATCTTGAGGTGTGAAATCATATATAAGCTCACCAAAAGTTTAGAAACACTAGATGTGGTACTAAACTTCCACCCATAGCTTTTCCATGTTTCAAATTTGGGAATTCTCAACTCTCCCTCTAAGCCATTTGATTTCCCAATTGAAATCAAATTAACTCCTACTGTAATTGCACAGGTTTTCCAATTAAAATCTAATTATATACTTTAAATACAACAATCCCTCACAAATTCACCAATTTGAAAAAAGAAATTCAAAGAGAGTTAAAAAACATCTTTCGGCTGCCACACTTTGCTTTCAGTAAAGGTACCTTCTGGTTTTAACCTCTACCTAAGTTTAGTACTTTCACTTTAACATGAACGAAGTGAACTACGTCTTGAACTTCAAACCTTGGTGTTAAAATATGCTGTAGAAGGGTTGGTGCTCTTGAAGGCCATGCACCCTTATCATGTTTCATGAGTGTGTTCAGAAAAGACCCACTTCCTTTAACTGCGGTCCATAGTAACACTCACATAGGTGACATTCTCCAAGGATGCACTGCTAACATCATGCCCTCAGGCTTGAACCCATTCAGAGCCTATGCTCTTCCTAAAATTGCAGTTTGTATGGTACTCAAGCTTACATGGATAAGACACTCATGCATAAGCATTAGAATTAAGAGTGCCAACTAGTTCTCCAAACAGCTTGTTATTACCACATTGAACCTACTTTATGGGATCTCCACTCAGATAGGTTGGGTTGCTACTGTAGAGGAACTCCCAATGGATCTCAATTCCATCCTAAGCTTAGACTTTAGGACTAAAGATCTATCAAGTCCCTTGATCAACGGATCTGCCGTGTTGTCATTAGATCCAACAAAATCCACAGCCAACACTCCTCGAGAAACCAAATCCCTTAACGCCTTAAGTCTGATTTGTACGTGTCTTCTAGTTCTGTAATTGAACTTTAAACTCTTGATCTTGGTAATTGTGGTCATGTTATCACAATGTACCGAGATTGCAGGAACTAGCTGACCTACCGTGGGAATCTCTGAAAGAAGTTCCCTTAGCCATTCAACCTCAATTCCAGTGATGTTCAAAGCAAACAGCTCGGCCTCAAAGGTAGATCGAGCTAAAGCGGTCTGCTTTACAGACCTTCAGGAGACTGCACCGCCTCCAAGGGTAAAGACATACCTAGTAACACCATTACTCCCAGACTCCTCTATTTTCTCAATCCAGCTTACATCACTATATCCTTCTAGTACAGATGGATGTCTACCATAATGCAAACTAAGAGAAATAGTTCCCTTTAAGTACTTCAATACTCGATCCAGAGACTCCCAGTGAGTACGATCAGGACAGCTAGTGTATCTACTCAGCTTTGCAACCGAGAATGAAATATCAGATCTCGTGCAATTCAAAGATATATTAAACTTACTGTCACTTGTGAATACCTTAGCTGAGCTACATGTACTTCACTTTTATTCTTAAATTTTGGATGAATCAAAAGGAGTGCTTACAACTTTGCAGTCTTGATATCCAAATTTCTCAAGTACCTTCTCATCATAGTGAGATTGAGAAACTACGATCACATCAATTGATCTTATCAGTTTGAGACCTAAGATCACATCATCAACACCCATGTCCTTCATCTCAAACTTGCTACTCAAGAATTCCTTAGTCTCATTAATAATCCTTGCATGTGATCCGAACAAAAGTATGTCACCAACATACATGCACAAGACAATACACTCATCACCTTTTACCTTGGAATAGACACGCTTATCGGATTCATGAACCTTAAAGCCACATGAGAAGCCACATGAGAAAATTGTTTTGTCAAAATTTTCATGCCATTACTTTGGTGCTTGTTTCAATCCATAAAGGGATTTAATAGGTTTGCAAACCTTTCCCTCATTCCCAGGAGCCACGAGTCCATCAGGTTGATCCATATAGATCTCCTCTTCAAGATCGCATGCAAGAAGATAGTCTTCAGATCTATCTGGTGGATAGAGAGATCATATACAGATGCTAATGATATGAGCATCCGGATTGTGGTCATCCTAGTTACAGGGGAATAGGTATCAAAATACTTGATACCTTACTTTTGTCTAAGCCCTTAGCAACTAATCTAGCTTTACACTTTTCAATTGATCCATCAGACCTAAGTTTTCTCTTAAACACCCACTTGCACCCAATGGTGGAGCACCCTTTAGGTAAATCAACCAACTCCCAAGTTCTATTAGCCATAATAGAATCCATCTCAGATTTAACAACTTCCTTCCATTATTTTGCTTCAAATGAAGCCATGGCTTCCTTGTAACTTGGTGGATCACTCTCGATCTCATAGACAATAAAGTCTCTACCCATATCCTTGGCTATTCGAGGTCTTTTACTCCTCCTTGGATCAACCTCTTCTGAAAAGTCATTGGCTTCAGGTTGAATCTCGGCCCCCACATTCGTCATCCTTTCCACTTGATCTACAATAGATCCTGATGTGGAGGCGCTCTCAAAGGTCAGATTCTGAGGAATCCCAGTCTTCATAGGGAAGACATCCTAAAAAAAGGTAGCATCATAAAGTTCAACAATGGTGTTGACATCTATACTCGGCATCTCAGACCAAATTACCAAGAACCTATATGCATAGCTATTTCCCAAGTAACCTAAGAAAACCACATCAATAGTTTTAGGACCTACCTTTTTTCTCTTGTGTTTCGGGACCAAAACCTTAGCGAGACAATCCCACACTTTGAGATATCTTAAGCTTGATTTTCTATTTCTCCAAAATTCAAAAGGATATTTTTCCATATGCTTTAGAGGAACTCTATTCAGAATATGACAAGCCGTATTCAAGGCTTCTCCCAACATATCGGTTGGAAGTCCAGAACTCTGTCGGAGAGCATTGTTCATGTCAGTTAAGGTTCTATTTTTCCGTTCTACTATCCCATTTGATTGTGGTGAGTATGGAGTAGTAACTTTGTGAACTATGCCAAATATTTTGCATTGTTCATCAAACAAGTTAGAGGTATATTCACCTTATCTATCTGACCTAAGGCATTTAAGAAATTTTCCTGATTGCGTCTTAACCTTATTCTTAAATATAAGAAATTTCTCTAAGGCTTCATCCTTTGGTTTCATAAGACACACATAGCAGTATCTACTGCCATCACCTATAGAAGTGATAAAGTATTTCTTATTGTCTCGGATTAACACACCATTAAACTCACATATATCCGTATGCACTATATCCAAGATCTCACTATCTCTAGAGACAGACTGAAAAGACTTCCTATGTATTTTAGCTTGCACACAAATTTTACATTTTTGAGTTTTATCAACATCGTGTTTTGGGATCAAATCTAAATTCATCATTCTCTTAATTGAATTTAAGTTTACATGTCCCAATCTACCATGCCATAGATCACAAGATTCTAAATTATTCACAACATAAGATATAGAATTAGAACATACAAAACTTAAAATATTTATTGAAGTTATGTACTGAATCACATCTAATTTTAAACAACAAGTCAATGTCTGCCAAGTAACATTTTCCATAAAAATGCCATGTCTTAGAATAACAACTTTATTATATTTAAAGTTTAATTCAAAATTCTAACTAAGATAGAGCCAGATATAATATTCTTCTTGATGTCAGGAACATGCAAAACCCTGTGCAACGTCCAGACACGTCCAGAGGAGAACCTCAAGTTGACTTGTCCCAACCCTAGCACCCTGGCTGCAGAATTATTCCCCATCTTCACAATCCCACTACTGCAGGACTGATAAGAAGAAAATAAAGTTTTGTCAAAATAAATATTTACATTGGCTCCCATATCTACGAGCCACTCATTTGGATCATGAATATGGTATGTTCAGGTTTTACAGAGACATACCCCTCGCTAGCCCCAAGTCCCATAGTGATCATATTCATTTGTGGACTCCCATCTGCAGCCTTAGGTTGACCCTTTAAGGACGGACAATCCTTCTTCTAATGGACAACCTGATTAGAGTGCCAATAGGGTTTATTCTTTGTCTTTTTCTAGATCTTACCATTTGATTTCATTTTATTGTTGTTATTACCCTTTCCCTTCTTATCCTTACCCTTAGAGGTCATGAAATTAACCTTAACCTGAATATCGAAGGAACCATAAGCTTTTGTTTCCTATGTTCCTCCTCTATGGTAATTGCCACCATCTAGTCATCCATAGAAAATTTCCTCTTCCTGTTTTTTAGGGTCATATCAAAGTCTTCCCAAGACTTGGGGAATTTTTTTATTATGAACATGACCTGAAACTTCTCTGGAAGTTTCATTTCGGCATCTTCTAAATCATGGAGCATGAGTAAAAACTCGTGTGCCTGTTCAGAAATCGACTGTCCTTCAGTCATGGAAAACTTTAAGAACTTAGCCATGAAGTATTTCTCAATACCGAGGTCTTTAGTATTATACTTCCGATGCAAATCTTCCAAAAGCCTCTTCACAGTCTGTGTTGACGAATAGTATATGTCAAATAACGTGTTGGACAGAGCCAACAGGATGCAACCATGACATATACAGTCGCGTTCCTTCCACGCAGATTGCACCTTCTGGCTATCGAATGATGGATTTTCCTTTTCCATTGTAGGACAATCGATTTCAAGTATAGAGATTAGTCCTATGGTGGTTAACCAGATCTTCATGCGTTGTTGTCAACGCTTGAAGTTCTGACAACCGAATTTCTCAAGCATACCCGTCATATCCACCCTCAATTTGAACATTGTTTCCGACATAGTTTTAAAAATGGTTCTAAATATCCTCTCTAAGATTGTTGAAATCAGGATCATTAATGCATATTTTAAACAGTATTTACATGGGTCCAAAGGAATTAAAATAGAAGCATTATAGATTAACGTCATGGTAATCATGCATTTCCATTTGGTTATCCGATTACAGAATGTAAATAATAACATATTAATAAAATGAAAATATGGATTAGGACGAGATAAAGGAAAGGTAAAGCACTAAATGAATTGTAGCAAACAAAAAGATTAAACAGATTAGATTAGAAGTCACCGAAGCGTCCATGTAATGGACTGTCCTTAGAGAGGATATCGCCCCCACAATACCAGTGCGTAGGGTACTGGCGATCCGCTCCCAGGATACGATGGCATATAATCTTTGTCTATGCACACCGACGAGATTGACCTCAAATATACCTCAGAGAACTACATCCGAGAGAGAGAAGCAGGTTCGTCCGAGAGAGGAAGAATGAGAATAGAGCCAAGGCGACGAGAGAGGGTTTTTCTTGTGAGTAAAGAAAAACGTCGGGAGAGAGGTATAAAAAGAAGTTCGCGTGCCCTAGCGCACAGTACCTTTCGATTTCCGAAAATGCTCCTCAATGAGCGTGTCCCTTCAGATTCCAAAACTGCGACTAAAAACGAGCTGTTGCGTCGAGTCGAATTCCCATTTGCAGTCGAATCCAAATTAATCCGTCTAATTAATTTAATCGACCAACCAAATGAAACCCGCAACAAAAGTATCGAGATCCGAATTGACTCTTCGAGCCCAAGCCAGAAACGGAGCGGAGCGCGCATGCGCGTGTGGCCCTCCAATCCTTCTCTCTATTATTTCTACAAGAGCTTGGGGTATGAACTCATATATAAGCCCACCAAAAGTTTAGAAACACTAGATGTGATACTAAACTTCCACCCATAGCTTTTCCATGTTTCAAATTTGGGAATTCTCAACTTTCCCTCCAAGCCATTTGGTTTCCCAATTGAAACTAAATTAACTCCTATTGTAATTGCATAGGTTTTTCAATTAAAACCTAATTACATACTTTAAATACAACATGCCATTCATAGAATTACAACAATACTTACCATCTGATTACAGCCTCAGGTAACTCGGGTTAAGTAAAATCTAAGGTCGTTACGACCAGAATCGCAAGGTACGATCAATCAAGAAAAATCAGACCACCAATAAAATCAATCAAGCATGAAAAATAAGAGAAGGGGTCTTGCTATTTATTTAACTTGGTATAACTACCAGGATCGACCACAAGGAGCACGGGCTAAGCCTACGGAGTAGTCAAGAAGTCAAAAATAAAAAGACAAATTTTTGGTGGTTTTTATTTTGCATTTTTTTATATTTTCAAATAAGAAAATAAACAATAAAACAAAAGCAAGCACACTACAACAATTTTTATTAAGGTCTAAAATGCTCAAAAATTCAAAATAAAAATATTTTTATATTTTTAAAAAATGCAAGTGTTTTTAGGTATTTTATGGATTTTTTCAGTTTTTTTATATAATTTTCTAAAATTAGAAGAAAGGAAAAATGTGAAAACAATGTACAACCAGAGGAAAAGCAACTTTAAAATACTTAAATTGCCTCTAAATTCCACGTTGCAATTTTATGTCAAAATAGAAAATAAAATCTAACTACAAAATAAAACATATTTTTTTTTGATTTTTATGGAATTTTTGATGATTTTATATGTTTTTAGGTCTTTTAAGATTTTTAGGTATTTTATAAAAGACAATGAAACATAAAAGTCACAGAAATTAAAACAAAGCAAAGCACACACTCAGAAATTTTTATGGAATTTTTAAAGTGATTTTTATATTTTTTATGTATTTTTCTAAATTAGACAGACACAATTTTTAAGGTTTTTGAATTTTTGAAAATAACAAATAAACTCAAAATACGTCACAAAAATTAACAAAAATATTACAGTAGCAGAAGCTATTGGTAATTTTTTGGGAAATTTTTAAGTAGTTTTGATATTTATTTCATTAAAAACCAAACACACATATTGTAGGGATTTAAATGCAATTATTTTAAGTTTCTGTATTGAACTATAACAAGCACAAAAAGTTCAGGGAGGTCTTTGTAAGTTTTCCAACTAAATCCAGCACATGCGTAAATTCAATGTTCACAAGGGCATAAGTGCAATTTCAGAAAACATTCATTCAAACATTAACATAGATAATGTTCATGGCTAATAATGCAAAAACATCGATGTTCACGTGACAACACACGTGCCTCCAGAAAGGGAGGACTAAATAGCAAATACCCGAAATTATAGGGACTGGAATGCAAATAAGTTAAACTACAACTTTTATTTTACAGACCAAAACTTAAACATAAACAAATGCAGGGTAAAAAGGGAAATATTCCCTAGCAGTACGTGAGGCACGCGTGGGGGCTACGTGGCGGCCGTTGGTGTGGGCGTAGACGTGCGGCTCTGATCGTAGTAGGTCAGATCTGACGCTCCTGAACGGTCGGGGACATGGGGCTCTGGTGGACGTCAGATCTGACATCCAACGATCTGACAGCTGCAACAACGGACGGCTCAGATGCGAACTGGTGAGGCTGGTCGATCCAACGGTGTGGAGCGCGTTTGGAAGAACAATGTCTGGCGAACTTCACCGGAGCCAAGGAGATGATCCTCAGCTTCGATGGCTGATCGGAAGGTGTTGGCGTGATCGTGGGACGGTTCCGCGTCGACCGGGCAGGTCCTATGGAGGCTCTACCGATCAGATGAGCATGACAACGACGGGGGCCTGTAGCGACTTCAATGAACCTCAGATGGGTGAAGTCGGGGGCCCTCAGTGCGTGCAACTGCCTGCAAAGGGTAGCCGGGACTCGGAGCGATGCTCTGGTCTGGGTTATTGGGACTCAAAGTCAAAGAAGCGACGAGAGATGGGAGTCGATCTGCAGCGAAGGCGATAGAGGAGACCTAAATCCTACTCTCGACCGGAAGATCGAAGCTCAGGGTGATCAGACTACAGAGCAAGATGAGGGGTGAGCGTGCGGTTCGATATAAGCGGTTGAGATTGGGTGATGAGGCTCCGACCAGTTGGTCGGAGCATGCGAAGGAGCGGCGACGATAAATGGGAAGATCTGATCAAAATGGAAAAGGCGAAGGATGAAAGGGATACCTGAAGGTCTAGGAGTTTTACTGAGCTCCAGGCGAGGGTGGTCGACGGGGTGATGGCCTTGACCTTGATGCGGAAGTCGGGGGAGGCTACTCGCGGCGGAGGTCCAACCACGAAGGGGGAGCTTCAACTTTGCTGCACCAAATCGATCGCCAAGCAACGCTCCGAGCAGCTGTCACTCAGCTGGAGGTAGCTAGGGAAAGAAATGGGAGCGAGGCACGAGATGCTGTCTTGGGCGAGTGGAAGAGATTCTTTATAGTATTCCCAGGAGGCTGGAAGAAACATGTGAGAGCACGCGAACCGATGAAGATCCGTGCCTTCCTAGGGATCTGCGAGGGTCTTGGATCCACGGGGAAGGTGCGGGTGAGGAATCGGGGCGAGGGCACGCATGATCCGCCCGACAAAATTGACAGAAGAAGGTTCGGTAAAGCAGTCGGGTCGGGTCAAGCCCTGGAAGAGGGGGTTAACCCGGGTCAACAATCCTGCATGGACCAATTGAAAGCGACGGGGGAAAGGACAAAAGCCGCTACAAGACAAAATAGCAAGGAAATAAAAGACAAATAGATAAAAAATAATAAATAAATTTAAATTAAAAAATGAATAAAATAAAAAAATATTTATTATTTTTCAAGGAATTTTTCTGTGATTTTTATTTATTTTTTGAAAAATAAATTAGTCTATATACAGTATAGAGTATTATATACAGGTATAATATACCTATGTATTTTGTATAATTATTTTTAATTTGTTATTTTTACAAAAATACCCTTATTTTATATTTTATTTATTTACAACATAATTTTTATAGTACAAAATGATTTTTGTTTTATTTTTATTATTTATTTACAGGTATATAATAAATAGAGAAGGAAATATATATACATGTATTATGCACAAAGGAGAGAGACTTTTATTTTATTTTTCTGATTTTTATTTTATTTTTAGAAATATATACAAGGAGGTAAAAACATATTTTTATTTTTATTTTGGCAAAAATAATTATTTATTTACACCCATGGTATATACTATATAAAGTAGGCCCTATCTCTCTCTACTTGTTTTATTTGGCGATCAAGCCAATGCTTGGCCTTATCTTGGGGTTCGGGTCACTGTGTATTTATTCTAAATACCTCCTTCCTTTTTCTTTTCCTTTATTCTTTTATTTTTGCACAAATACATGCTAATTATGTAATATTAACACATGCATGCATATTGTTAACTTATTATATTTACATCTATTTACATGATACTTTGCCAAGATAAATAGCTAAAATAAAAGAACAAAGAGTGATGATCATGGATTCATCACCATCCCGACATAGGTGTGGTGTCCTTTAAAGCATTGTACAAAAGATCATGTACAACACCTTTGAGCTGACAAGAGGTCAGGAATAGTCTTTTACACGAGTTGGAGTACCTAATGGAGACTGCAAAGCCAATTAGGCCGGCTAGACAGAAGCTAACATCTTAAAGTAGGCAAAAGAGTTTAGCGACATGCATCATAGTGATTCTTATCTTGCAAGTTAGGGACTTCATCTTCTTGAAGTGTTTCTTACGAAGGGAGTACAATTGTTTAGGGTGAAAGGGAAGTTGGATTCACAATTTGTTGGGCTTTTTGAGATCTTCAAGAGGATCAATAATGTTGTGTACATGCTTAGGTTTCCCCCTCACCTTGCTGAAGCACATGGCATTTTCCACATCTCCCATTTAAATAAGTATGTGCATGACCATCACACATAATCTTCATGTGGACATATACTTGGATCATACCACAGAGCCTATCCTAGTTCTAGATCATCCAACAAAGTGGTTGAGGGAAAAAGATATACTGTTGGTGAAGGTCCTTTAGCAGTGGCAAAACTCCAAGGAGACCACTTAGGCGCCATATGCATAAATGTGTTGAGATATCTATATTTTTTTAAGGTATTGTCGAAACTATGATGCTGTCCTTTTAAAGTTGCTATAAGTCATTGCAAATTTTCCAATGAGATACAAAATGCACGATTATGAGCATGAATAAGAGAGTTCTCACCATATTAGTAAAATAAGGTCATGAGCAATTATAGAAAATGGAGTTTCATGATTGATATATCTTGCACATGGATGAAAAATCTTTTGGATGGAAATTGGCATTGAGAATGACACCCATCTTCTCCTCTTATCCCCTTGAATGCTTATTTGGCACACTTTCCACCCATAACCTCCATTCTTATTCTCTCCATCCACTTCTTTCTTCTTCTTCTTCAAGAAAAACAAGAAGATAATTACTTTATTAGAATGTTAAAGAGCTTGAGAGCTTCATTTGAGGAGATAAATAAGAGAGTTACTGATAGGGGAAGGTGCTTATCTTGGTGCATGGAGGGGGGATCATCGCAAAAGGATCAAAGGAACGTGTAAACATTTCCTACGTATAGGTAATGAGTCAACCTTCTCACTATTATATTCGCATGTCTGGAAATTTGGAGATTATTGTTTTGAGGATGAATGTCATATTTGATCCTCATTATCCATGTTCCTTAATTATTCTCTTAAAATGATTTTATCATCTTTCATCGTTATGTGGATTTGTTCAACATTGTAGTATGATTAGAAATGGTAGGACTCATCCATGATGAAAGTGGAATGGGGCAGAAGGAGAAAAGCTCACAACTAGTGTAGAGATTTCTTGTAAACACACTCAGATGGGCTGGTAAAAAATCTAGCATATCGATACAATCATGTTAGAAAATATTTAAATTGGCCATTTGAGATATGATATCCGCAGTGTAGAACTATAGATCCTTAGTGCATTAGTACACCAAGAGATGGGCATGCATCTTAGGCCTCCCTTATATTAGCTTGTAGTGACACTTTCTATGTTCTAGTATAATTAGGGTGGAAGGTTGGGCTTTATACCAGCACACAATTTTTACACGAATGCAACATGATTTGAGAGTATCAACCCCCTTAAGGTAAGTATAACGGCACACCCTTTATGTACTAGTACAAACAAGATTAGAGAGGATCATTCTTCAGGGGCATATGCATCAGTACACTAGCATGTATACTCATACAACATGAGATAAAGAACAAGATCTTATTGATATTGTCGTATATACCAATATGTGAGTGATATATTAGTACTCGACCTTTATATTAATGCTTGTGATAGGTGAGATGTTAAGGATTGAGAATTTTCTCAATCTATTATTATCCAAACTTTTGTGATTCATCACATCTCTTGAATATATTTATCCAGTCATGGAAAGAGATTATTGGGGATATATAAACACATGATGAGAAGCGTGGATGATGCTATTAACAATCCTATAAAATATGTATGTAGGTTACCATCAGGTATGCCTTGGTGACTATATGATCTAGTCATAGAATGGAGGATGACCTGAGGGTCCTGAGTAATTATGCATTAATCATTGTTTGATAAAATAATCCATGATAAGTCTCATGGTTAAATACTTTTGAGTAAAGTAGAATAACACATGTAGTGGACAAAAGATAATCAAGGTGGGTGCATAACCTTGTTATCCAATTGAATCGATAGTGACTTAGTTTCCTTTGGGGGGCATCACATAGTGGGTGGTAGTAGGTGCTCCAAAGAATTTTGGCTGATTACACACATGCATTGTGCCATACTAATTTGTATTTGTGGGTCACTTGTTTTAGGGTAAGCAAGTCTCTCCCGATTTGACTCAATGTGTGAAAGTGTTGCTTATGCATTTTATGCTCCCTCTCCACACTTACTCATGAAGGATATGTTTAGATCCTTAAGCGCATCGCAGAAGCGTGAGGATCACATCATATGCGATCGGGAGTGACTAGTCACACTAGTTGCTCGAGGCAGCGGAAATTAAAATTTTTCATGCGATGAAACCACATGATCCAAGAACACTTCTCGGATCATTTCATCTAAACCACAAACAAATATTACGGTTACCTCTTGAAGTGTGGTTGCGACCGAGTCTCTAAACAACGAGACCTCCTGTCTCAAGGATGATACAATGTAAGAGACGCTTGCGAGGGCGTGGATGAGATGCGTGCTTCTCTCAATCCATGTTGATGATCCACGCGACGAATCTTCAGATCTCGTCACACGAGATATGATGTCTTCTTCACGAGCGAGGCGCATCGAAGGAGACGGAGATCCACGAGCAAACGATCCGACAGCATAACAACGACGTTGCAGTAATGGAGACTCTCTCTAGGGCATCCATGATGGACAACCATAAGAGAGAGGGAGAGACATGAAGTTGGCGTGCAGAGAGAATGAGAGAGAGCATATGTTGTAAACTTAAGTAGAGCAAGGGGTGCCCTTTTATTTATAATATTTGGGATCCACGGATCTCAATCCATGGACAACATAAATCCAATGGCTCTCATTGATTTGTGTTTCTTTTAATAGTCATGGTCTTGTTGTTAAAAATACAACAATAATTAATTTAATTAAGTCAAATATATATTGAATATAATTTGATTTATATTATATCAATCTTCATTGGAGAAATAGGAAGGAGGCAATCCTCCTTCTATAAAGAGGGTGGACAACCACCACATTCCTTATAGGAATTGTGGCCGTCCACTCTTCCTACTTGGAAGGTGGATCTCTCTTCCTTATTACATGAAATTACATTATCTCATGATTCTCTCCAATATTTGCAACAACTTTTGTTGCAAATTATTTCACAAAAATAAATCCAATTTATCTTGTGAACATTGCAATAATACCATGAAATTGTGAATCAGATTCACAACCCAAAATAAAATGTAAATTACATTTTCAGTTTATTGTCCAATGTGAATCCAATTCACATAAACATTTAATTAAAAAATGTAAATTACAAATAGCTCTCTCTCATATATTGTAAATCGCATTTATAATATATGTGATTAATATGGATAGTGCTATCCACATTATTCATATCCATGATAATCAAATCACATTTAATTATCTTGGATCTCTATTCTCATGTACCCAAATAATATGAATCACATTCACATTATTTACATCTTTGATAATTGAATCACATTTAATTATCTAAGATAACTTTCTTTATAACAAGAATAAAATTCATATTATTCATGATAATTAAATCACATTTAATTATCCTAGATAACCCTCATGATATGAATCAAATTCATATTATTCATGATAATTAAATCACATTTAATTATCCATTTTCTCAATGCTCGGATACATATATCAACGATAAAATTATCCTAAACTCTTTCAAAGATATTGCGTTTTCTCCACGGATACTTGGAGATAAGGACATGACGATTGTATTGTTCCACGTATAATGACTTGGATATCAAGATCACATCTCAAATCCAGATCTTGCGAACCTCCCATAGATGCTTGATTAAATAAAGGCTGTAGATCCAATCTTCTCATTACATCTGAATCACATTCAGATCAATGTCCAACACTTGGATCAAGATTAGATCACTTCTCTACTGAGAGGAGTCACTAAAATCCAGACCCCTTTCATCACTCCCTAGGAATGTAAGCGTCATGGTTATACAATCATTTATGATCACATCACCCTCAGGTATTCTCAATAGCTGTACATCCTGCATACTGAAAGACCCAAAATAAACCAGAAGTATAAGATCAATTTTACACTGTCTACTTTAGGGATTTATCATTAGGTTTCTCATTTGATCATTGGGAGTCGGTATCGATCATATACTTTCCAAAAGCATATATCATACCTAGGTGTTGATCATATACTTTCCAAAAGCATATATCAAACCTTACAAATTCAGTCAAGCTTACAAAGCGAGACAACCGCGCGCGGAATTTGATTCTTCCCAACATCTCATGAGTGAGCTCATGTCTTCTGATTCAGTAAATGAACCTGTATGATCCCTTTGAGTGATCGTATTACTCATATGACCTTATATGCACACCAGCGCGCCGGTGTATAGACCTTGATTAGGTCATTAACCTATTGATCTATCAAATGAACATACTCAGACATATAGTAACACATCTATCTCCGGTCAGAGGATGTGTTCCTATATCGTGACAGCATAGGACATAGGACTTTGGTTATTTCGATCTCCTTAAGTCAACTCTTTGACCTAACTTATCTAACACCTCCGAATCTCTATTCCTATGCAGAGGACCTGCATGAAGAGGTCGGTTAGATATCAGCCTTTAGAGAAAGGATTGACATCACTTTCTCAGGATGGAGATCATCTCTTAATAATCATTGGGCAGTGCTTGATGAGTCCTCAATCTAACTCATATTTATCCAAGCACCAACCTCTATGATTCAATAATTGAATCAATAGTTGTATGATCATTAAGACGGCCATGATACATACACCTAATTGTACTAAGGTACCTATTATGCAAATAAGTTATTCTTTATTTCAGATCACGGAATGATATTTGCAATAACATTTATTGCATAATGGCTCGCCGTGGGCTCGCATGTCCAACAATATCCCACTAGCCCAAAGAGCCATTAATGGCTAATCTTTAAACCTACACTCATTTGACAATCACAGGCTATTTAGAAAAATAGCTAGGTAAGCTGATCAGTCACTCTGTTCCCAAGAAACTATACCAAGTCCTTTTACGTCACTTGCATATCCCTTAGTAACAGTGCTCGCATTCAATGCGAATGTTGCATCTTATGCAACCAATACTCAATCTTATTTAGTTATAGGGTCCTTGACACTACAACACAATAACCATTATAACAAGTATGTAATTTCTATTATCCTTATGAGAATCCCCTTATTTCCCAGAGATCTCTATCTTCTAAGGTATCCGCAGTTAAGACCATTTTAGATCACCATCTATAAAGTCTTAAGTTCTTGAAGATAAGACTTTCGAGATCACTATATCTAAGTCTTATCATTGTTGAAGATCTTGTTATTACTGCAATCAAGTGTTTTATCTCCATAGTAGGATTAGTAACAATTTACTACTCCCACTGCATGACAACCATATGGCTTTTGTACACATTTAGCATACACTCGACTTCTTGTAACCGATGCACAAGGGCAAGCAGTTATAACATTCACTTCCTCAACTCTTTGAGGTGCTATCCCTCAGATAGGTCAGTACCATATCTTAAGGAAAAGAAGCCTTTCTTGGAATTTTCCAGAAAATAGAAATGTCCAAGGCGTATCACTAATGTGATGGTCCCCAATATCCTCTTTTCTCTACTCCTGAACAACTTCAGAACTGAGATCTAAGAGGCATCTTTGAGATCGTATCTCAAGGTGTGGAATATCCGGTCAATAAAATATTTGTTATCATCCTTATATCATTCCAAATGATTATGATATCATCTACATTTAGCATGATGAACACAACGACACTCCCACTAAGCTTCCGACGATTCATCAAGATTCTGTCTGAAATTATAACGTTTATAATTTCATAAAATCTTATGTTCCAACTAAAAGAAGCTTATTTGAGTCCATAGATGGAGTTCTTTAGCATGCACACCTTGCTTTCCTCATCCATGAAGTCATGGGGCTGCTTCATGTGAATATCCTCAGAGAGGTATTCATAGAGGAATGCAGTCTTGATTTCCATCTTAATGATGTCAAAGTCAAGTTGTGTAGCTATAGTTAGCAACATTCTGATGGGTTTAAGCATGGTTACTGAAGAGTAAGTCTCCTCGCAAGAGATGTCTTTCTCTTTGGTGTGTGGCTCATGGCTACAAGCCATGCTTTCAAGGTCTATACCTTCTCATCAGGTTTCCTCTTTCTCTTGAAGATCTATTTACACCTAATAGGTTTTACCCTTATAGGTGAATCCTCGAGGGTCCACATACAACACTTGTATATGAAGTCTACTTTAGACTTTATTGCTAACATCCATCTTTCCAAGTCATGATCTTCAGAAGCTTCATCACATGAAGTAAGATCATTGTCAGACTTAACTGACACATGGAATCCCTCCTTAAATACATTTGAAAAGGTATTAGTGTTTTACCTTTAATTGTCCTTTTAATTTTTGATTTTAGGAGCCTCATTATCATCTCAAGATTAAATGAGTTCCTTCACTTCATTTTCATCTTGATTCTTAAGAGAGTCATCCTCTAAGAATCATATCCTTAGATATGAGATCTTTCAAGAATCTCAAGGTCATAAAGTAGGTATCCACTACCATCCTTTATTTTCTTAATGAAGTAGAACTCCCAGGTGTTAAATTTCATATTACTTGCTTGGAACCTTATTGAGGATATATATTGTAGTTTCTACTATATATACACCTGGAAACTAAGAGGTAATTATGCAAAAAATCATCATTAATCAAATCATGTCATACATGATCCAATTGTATCTCCCTACAACTCTGATGAGTTTAGGTGCATTAGGAGCATTGAGATAGGAATGACATTCATATCTCCATAAGGTATTCCTTTGAATTCATCTAATAGGTACAAGATACCTAGGTTAGATCAAATTCATTTAGATCAAATTCATTTCATCTTCCTTCAAACTTTGGTTCTAAACTAAAATTATGAAATCTTTGAACATTTTAAAGCTTTCTTAGGTGAAGGGAAGAAATCTCATATCATAAATAATCATCAAATGATATCATATATCATCAATGTTTTTTATGATATAGATGATCCACATACATCAATATGTATGAGATCTTGAATACCTTGACATCTTACACCATTCCCAGAGAAGGGTGCTTTGGATATTTTCTACTTTGAATACAATATTCATAAGTATGTAAGATTTGAAATTTCAGACAATCTAAAGTTTCATCTCTTACTAGTCCATTGATATCATCAATAGACAAATATCCAAGGTTTGATGCCAGATCATTATCAAATGATCTTCATCCTCATATTGATCTTTTAAGGTTTAATTTCAGTACTAGAAATATTAATGAACTATTCATTAATTTTTTACTTTAGTAGAGTCCACTAGATGCTAGAATACTATCTGAAATATATCCATCATAACTCTTTATTATATGTATATTCCAGAATTCATGTTTATTCCCAACATTTAGAAATAAACAATTAGTGTATTCTAATATCTAGGTCATAGAGACATTCTCTAAGACTAATGGCTCTCCCACTGAAAATCATGAAGTTCATCTATCTAATGGAGATTATTGCAACAATTGCATCAATTTTCATGTAGATGACCATCAAACTTTAAGATAAAAATGTCTAGTCTTCTAAAACATATACAACCAATTGCAAGTGTAATTAGAAGATTGAGATACAATCATTAGACTTTTAGTCTTATCAAATAAGAAAGTCAATTTCAATGATTATATGTAGATTATTCTGATGCACTATCCGATTCCTTCTCTAAGGATCCTAGATAGACTTGGTAGTCACACTATCAGTACATCGGCTTATTGCAGTATTAGCATTCATCCAATTATTTAGATGACATATGGAAGTTACAGAAGTATAGTCAACAATTTGACTTTCCTCCTTGCTTGGGTCCAACCCATGCTTCTATTGCGCTCCTTTCATCTATAAATAACCATTGCTTAAGATAAATGACCTCTTATGTTGAATTCAAAAGATTTTAATGTAAGAGTACTTCAACATTTATACATACTTTATTCAATTCATACAATATGAATATTATGAAGCTTCATGAATGACCAGAGTATAGAATGTAGAATGATGACACTCATCATATCTACATCCATCTAAGCTCTTAAAACATTGGTTCAGTAGGTACTCAAAAATTTTGAGTACATCATCTCTTATAGAGCCACCATTCTGCATGATGTAGAGAACCATGCCATTCATGATAAAATATCAAGAGCACATATGCATGCCAAAACATCTTCTTAGATTTTATAAGGATTATTCGACAATTACGATCATCATCGACATGTCACTTCCAAAGTACATTCGATGAGATCAAGACTATGGAGACATACAAACCCCGAGGTTGTAGTCCTATTGTCTATTTAATTGTCATTCCTCATTATTACGAGGAAACTTGCACATTGCAACCACATACATTATGTGTCTAATTGCAAGTACAATATCTTGATCATGGATCCAATTCATGATATTATACCGATTATTATTGAGTATAGTAATGAGTGTGATTAAAGAAGGATTATCTGAAATAAGAAATTTGCATAAATATATGTATATATACATTTTTACTTTGATTTAGGAATTTTTATATCAAAGTTGTCTTGCCTTGTCAACACTGAAAGTTCATTCCCTTAATCACTTTAATGTAAGAGATATACTTACAATTATATCTCAAGCAAGATCTGGGATCTCCTTTCTTATCTTTGTTACATCCCAATAATATGAGAACTTGCAACTCGGATAAAAAGAAGCGGGAACACATTCCACCTTGAAAGTTCAACTTGTATTCCCAATTCGATCTTTAACACCCGGGCCCACCACCCCTAAGGTGATGTTGACCCATCATTAATTGAATCAACCATCAACCAGAATAGCACTCGCTATGTACAATCCAATGTCGCTCCAATAATATGAGGACTCGATATTGGGATCACTACGCATAGGGCCTTACTCTTTCAAGAAGCAAAGAGCCCGATCCAGATGCGCTTGCATACATGAGCTGTCATTTCAGACATGCGTCTCCTATATACAATCCTTGATGAGGGAACCCTTCACATTGATGGGAGACCATGGATGTCACTTATGTGATCCTCCATATCATATTCAAATTCTAATTAATCATTATGAATCATATTCATTACGATTAATCTTCCAAGAGAAATAACAACTCTAATCATAATATAGTGTTCTAATTTTAATTGGATTCCAATTAATCTAATCATATTAAATTAATGATCCAATCAATATCCAACAAACAATCTTTTATTGTTACTTAAAATATGGTATTATCTGAAATACGTATTATCTCGAATTTTAATAATTAGAAATACATCATGATTTCTTAAGCATTATACCAACCCTACCCGCTGTCATGGCCAGTACCGACGGGAGTGGGACGGACCGCACACGGTGCAACCTGCTACCCCAACGCTCCCCGATTAGACACTATATCCGCCTCGGGAAAGGATAATGCAAAATACTTCACTTTGTACTTGAGATGATCATCGATTTTCAACCAAAATTATACATATAATAATAACCAAAATATTTTTGATTAACTTTATAAGAAGATTTGCTAAACAAATCCCCAATCCTATTCAAGCAACTTTGTTTGTTGGAAAGTTCATGTAACCAATTGTGATCTAGATCATATGTAATATATTATTGGTTAATGTAATATCATTTAAGGAAATAATTATCATTAAATATTTCAAAAATATTTATCTATAACTATTCTAGAAAAACCATTTAATTTCACTAATTAATTAAATGACAATCACAAGGTTCGTGATTAGGAAAGTAATTTCCAACAGTGACTCTCACTTACTAAAATTAGCATATCTCAATAAATTTAAATCCAAATTAAGCAAAGTAAGTTTCGAAAGTTTATTAATTTGATTTACAATAGAACCTAAGTGATTTGCACGTATTTCAAAACAGTAATTAACTCCTTAATTACGTCATGATTCGCAGTCTCCGAAACAGAACAGTGGATACATGTTCACTAAAATGATCATAACTTGAGCAAACGGAATCCAAATCACGCAAACTCAAATCCCACATTTTTATTATTTAATAGGATGTAAAATACCATAATTTAGTTTTTAAACATTTTAAACATGTCCTAAAATATTCATAAACAGAGATGCGAAAATGAAATACGATAAAACTTTCGCAAACCCTAACGAACCCAACTTTTACTAGGTTTATGGATCATATCCAAAACCTACTTACTGTCTCTGATACCACTTGAAGGATATGATTAGATCCTTAAGAATGTGAGGATCACATCATATGTGATCGGGAGCAACTAGTCGTGCTAGTTGCTCGAGGCAGCAGAAATTAAAATTTTTCATGCGATGAAACCACATGATCCAAGAACACTTCTCGGACCACTTCGTCTAAACCACAAACAAGTATTAGAGTTACCTCTTGAAGCGTGGTTGTGATCGAGTCTCTAAACGAAGAGACCTCATGTCTCAAGTCCGATCCGACGGAAGAGACGCTTGCGAGTACGTGGATGAGACGCGTGCTTCTCGCAATACATGTTGATGATCCAAGCGGAGAATCTTCAGATCTCGTCACACGAGATATGAAGTCTTCTTCACGAGCGAGGCACACCGAAGGAGACAGAGATATACGAGAAAACGATGCAGCAGCATAACGACGACGCTGCGATGATGGAGACTCTCTCAAGGGCATCCATGGCGGACGACCATAAGAGGGAGGGGGAGAGATGAAGTTGGCATGTAGAGAGAATGAGAGAGAGAGAGAGAGAAAGCATATGTTGTAAACTTAAGAAGAGCAAGGGGTGCCCTTATATTTATAATATTTTGTATCCATGATCTCAATGCATGGACAACACAAATCCAATGGCTCTCCTTGATTTGTGTTTCTTTTAATGATCATGATTTTGTTGTTAAAACACAATATTAATTAATTAATTAATTAAATAAAATATATATTGAATTGTGGCCGTCCACTCTTAAATAAAATAGGAAGGAGGCAAGTCTCCTTCCGTAAGGAGGGTAGACGGCCACCACATTCCTTATAGGAATTGTGGCCGTCCACTCTTCCTATTTGGAAGGTGGATCTCTCTTCCTTATTGCATGAGATTACATTATCTCATGATTCTCTCCAATATTTGCAACAACTTTTGTTGCAAATTATTTCACAAAAATAAATCCAATTTATCTTGTGAACATTGCAATCATGCCATTGGAAATTTGTGAATCACATTCACAACCCAAAATAAAATGTAAATTATATTTTCAATTTATTGTCTAATGTGAATCCAATTCACACAAACATTTAATTAACAAATGTAAATTACAAATAGCTCCCTCTTATATATTATAAATCACATTTATAATATATATGATTAATATGGATAGTTCTATCCACATTATTCATATCCATGATAACTAAATCACATTTAATCATCTTAGATCTCTATCCTCATGTGCCCAAATAATATGAATCACATTCACATTATTTATATCTTTTATAATTAAATCACATTTAATTATCTAAGATAACTCTCTTTATAATATAAATCAAATTCATATTATTCATGATAATTAAATCAAATTTAATTATCCAAGATAACTCTCCTTATAATATGAATCAAATTCATATTATTCATGATAATTGAATCACATTAATTATCTATTTTTTCAATGCTCAGGTACATATATCAACAATGAAATTATCCTAAACTCTTTCAAAGGTAATGCGCTTTCTCCGCGGATACTTGGAGATAAGGACATGGTGATTGTATTGTTCCACGTATAGTGACTTGGATATTGAGATCACATCTTGAATTCAGATCTTGCGGAACTCCCATAGATGCTTGATTAAATCAAGGTCGTAGATCCAATCTTCTCATTACATCTGAATCACATTCAAATCAGTGTCCAACACTTGGACCAAGATTAGATCACTTCTCTACTGAGAGGGGTCACTAAAATCCAGACCCGTTTCATCACTCCATAGGAATGGAAGCGTCATGGTTATACAATCGTTTATGATCACATCACCCTCAGGTATTCCCAACTCATGTACATCCTGCATACTGGAAGACCAAGAATAAACAAGAAGTATAAGATCAATTTTACACTGTCTACTTCACGGATTTATCATTAGGATTCTCATTTGATCATTAGGAGTCGGTATCGATCATATACTTTCCAAAAGCATATATCATACCTAGGTGTTGATCATATACTTTCCAAAAGCATATATCAAACCTTACAAATTCAGTCAAGATTTTAAAGCGAGATGTCTGCGCACGGAATTTGATTCTTTCCCATATCTCATGAGTGATCTCATGTCTTTCGGTTCAGTAAATGAACCTGTATGATCCCTTTGAGAGATCGTATTACTCATATGATGGCAATCCTTTCTCTAAAAGCTGATATCTAACCGACCTCTTGATGCATGTCCTCTGCATAGGAATAGATATTCGGAGGTGTTAGATAAGTTAGGTTAAAGAGTTGACTTAACGAGATCGAGATAACCAAAGTCCTATGTCGTATGCTATCACGATATAGGCACGCATCCTCTGATCGGAGACAGATATGTTACTATATATCTGAGTGTGTACATTTGGCAGACCAATAGGTTGATGACCTAATGTTGAACAGGAAAAATCAAGGGTCGTACGGTTTCACAAGGCGAAACCGCAGTCGATGCGGTGACCGCTCGAAAATCCCGATTCAAACAACAATTAACCCATGACAAATATATCAAGCAATGAAAGTAAATGTGCTGAGTTAAAATTTATTATAACTCTACAACAAGATGTGTATAGGTGCAAGTATTGTAGAGGTCGAACACAGGGAGCAAACAGGTAGAACGGAGCAAAAAATGCTCAAAATGTGTGTGTGTGTGATCAAGTGTCTACTACGCTAATTTTTTTGTGGGTTTTTGATTTTTATTTTTTAATTTTTTTATTTAATTTTTAATTTTGTATTTTGGTTTTTGATTTTCTGATTTTTATAATTTTCTATTTTATATTTTTCTATTTTCTTTTTCAATATTGGAAAATATGAACCATGTAATAAAAAGGAGAAAGAGATATTTATAAAAATAGATAAAAAAGTCCAAAAATTAGGAAATAAAGTCTTTTTGGTCTTTTTATATGTTTCTACTATTTTTGTGATTTTTGGGTAATTTTTAGAATGTTTTTGGTATTTTTAATTAGCAAAATAAAGCAAAACAGTGAATAAAATGCAAGGCTGAAACTAAAATGGGAATGAAAAATAGCAAGCAGTATCAAAAATTTCCCAAATTAATTTTAAATGAAAGGTAACAAAACAAAGAAAATTCAGGAAAAGAAAACACGATTTTTGGATTTTTTATGAATTTTATAATTTTTTATGAAAGTTTTTAGAGTTTTGTGATTTTTAGGAGTTTGGTTTTGTAATTTTTAGTGATTTTTGGATTGAAGTTAGAACACACTAAGAGAAACAAAATATATTTTTTTGGGATTTTTCTGGAGAGTTTTTATATTTTTTATGGATTTTCTAAGCTAGACAGTGCACAAAATGGCTATTTTTGATTTTTAATAAATATTAAAATGCAATAATTGTGGAAAATAAAAATATGGTGATAAACTACACTAAAACAGGAGCTTAATATGATTTTTGGAGATTTTTTTGGGATTTTATAGACACATGCAAAAAAATACAAGCAACAAAAGGAAAATACATATCTGCAGGGGCGTTTTTGAAATTTTCAGAAAATCCGAGGGCCTCTTTGCAATATTTCCAGAATATATATATATATATATATGAAATGAACTTGCTGGACTTAAAACTAATAACAAAATGCCCGAAGGGCTATCCCGCAAAATAACCAAAGGCACGTGCAAGAGCACGCGCACTGGCAGGGTTATAAATGCAATAAGCGAACAGATCTGGGTTAAGATGCAATTGTTACCAAAATTTTGCACTGCACTAAAATGTTTTAGGATTAAAGTAAATAAGTAAAAGCCCCGGGGGGTCCCTATAAAAATCACCAAGGCCACGTGCGACGTACGCGACCTGGCGGGGGCAAAACTGCAATAATATTGAAGTTCGGGGGCTGATTCGCAAATATTACAAAAAATATTAAAGGCCGAGGAATGTTTAACTATTAATAACTAAATACAAAAAACTCTTGGGGTGTATATATCAAAATACCCAAGCCTCGAATGATCCAACGGCGGTGCGACTTCTACTAAAGCCACGTGGCAGGCTGCGGTGCGCCGATACCCCTTCATCTTAACGGCCTGGATTAAAACGTTGATGACGATCGGACGACACAGGTGCTCCAAGATCCGACGCCACCTGTGTGTCGTGAAGATCTCGGCCAGAATCGACGGCGTGAAGGTGCGGAGGAAGAACACGATGAACTCGCCCCTTGGCGAGTTTGATTTCGATGCAACTCCTTCCCCCGAACACCTGGGAGGTTTCTGACGGCTGACCCACGCTCCAGATGTGCTCCTGCGATCTGGAAGGCCCGCAAATGGTCGAGGACCACCGGAGGGAGTCCGGTGACGCGCGGTGCCTGGGGCTACCTCGCGAGCTTCGAAGGTTCCTGCATATGAATGCGATCTTGCTATGTCCTGCAGGGGAGACGTCAGCGCAAAAAACGGAGCGCCAGAGGGCTCCTCAAGGTGGATAGGACGTAGGGGGGTGCTAGGTGGAATGCGGCGGGAGTTCGCCGGGGCTTACCTCCGGCGAACTTCGAACTGGTGGATCTGAGGCTAATGCGAGCGAGTCTATGCAAGGATAGAACTACAGACCTAATGAAAGATTAAAACGTACTAAAAACATATTAAAATGACCTCAAATTGGCCGGGAAAAACCAATGAGATGCTGGACCTCGACGGCGGCACGCCGCTTCGCCTTTGCCTGGCCCTCTCTAGCTAGCTGGAGACCTTCCTATCACCAAGATCAATCCGGAGCATGCCCAAGGGAGCCAAAGCCAAGGAAAAATCGGGTTCAAAGGGCTATGGGAAGTGACGGGTGGTTTTTGAATAGTTGGCCGAGTGGGCTCCTTCAACGAGGCGCACGAGGCGCGTCAGTGATCCATTCCCCGAGCAATTCAATGGGCGAGTAAGAGGACATCTCGAGGAGAAAAAGTTGTTTAGGACGCATCATGAGTAGATGCAAGGTGCGGCCCCCAAAAAGGGGCGAAAACCAAGAAAAAGTCATTTCTAACAAGCTGCAGGAGAAGGCCAGGAAGTTGACCAGTGGGTCAACTTTCCAGCCACCTGGTTGGTCCACGTGGACCAACTAGGAAAATCCGCAGGAAAAAATACTTCTAAAATCAATAAAAAATAGATAATGATTTTATTGATTTTTAATTATAAAATAAAAAAATGTTTATTTTTTATAAATTATTTTATAGTGATTTTTATTTATTTTTATGAAGTATATTTTTACAAGTTTGCATTTATGCCCTTTATAGGTATATTATCTATATGTTTTATTACTTTATTTTTATTTTGTGCATTTTAATGTTATTAATTATGTTAATTAATTTATACAGTTATAACATACTTTTATGCACATAATCATATTTTTATTTTATTTTTCTGAGATGTTTTGTATATTAAATAAAATACAAGAGTATGTTATATAGGTATGTATATAAGTATTGTATCTATGTATCGTGTATACATGTATTTTATTTTATGTTTTATTTAGGTTTTTATTCCAATTTTAATGTACATAATTATTATAAGTATTATTTACAACATTATAAAAATATAAAATTGTAAAAATAATAAATAAATAATAAATTGACTATTTTAATATGTACAAGTATACAATAGGGGTCCAAAACTCAACTTTCAAACCGTAGCTCCGCCAAATGCGAAACCACCGCCATTAAATAGCTTATTTTCTTCTATATACAATTAAAGGTGAGTATGCTGCATTTGGAGTTTTCGTTTATGAGATACGGGTCTGGGAAGTTGGCATTCTGGATTTTTTTTAGACCATAACTTTTTATCTGTACATTATTTTTCAGTGAAATCAATTTTGTATTTTTCTTTATTAAATTATCTACAACTTTCATGTACAAAGTTTCTTTATTTGATGTATAAAAAGTGGAGCCAAAAATAGGTCCCAAAATGAATAAAGAATGAATAAAAACTATAGGTATTTTATCTGTATTTTGGCCCTTATCTCCCCCTACTTTATTCCTTGTCGACCTATTCATCAAGATGCCTAGGTCTCGGGGTTTCGGTCATAAAATATTTACAATATTTTATTCTTTTTCTTTTCTTTTATTTATTCTATTATTTTGGCTTTAATTACAGTATTTTATACACTAGTATGATGCACATACATGAATGCTAAGATGATGATTTTAATGCGATTTACAGGCATTTGCTAGGGTTTTTGGTGCCAAAATGATAGAATAAATATGATGAAATGTGGATTCATCATCCCCCTATACTTTACCTTTGCTAGTCCCTAGCAAACACTTATGCAATAAGTGCAAAAAGAAAAAGAAAGAAAAGAAAAAGAAGAACTTGGATTTTATTTGATTATCAAACTTGTCTTCACAAAATCAAAGTTTGGAGCTTAAGTCGGACCTTTGGAATTTTAGTGCGGGCAGAACCTTAATGAGAACCGAATTTGAAATTCAACAGTCTTTGAGAATCCCAAAACTCTGTCCAAGTCTCCTCAATATCCATGTCAGAAATATCTCAATTCATACGCAAACCCTTACGACTATGAGTCTGACTCGTACAGTGTAAGTGATGGTGGCTCTCCCCAACTAGAATTACAAAGAAACTGACTTCTCCAGTACGACAACCCCGATGATTCCCCAATCCAATGACTCCATCCTCGAGGAGCGGGGTATTCCCTTCTAAGTTCAAGTGGCAACCAGCTCAAGAGGAGGGGGTGAAGAGAAGAATGGACGGTAGCCAGTGTAGCTACCTATCCTTGGATGCAAGACCAGTGTAGTCAAGTCATCCTGCTGCAGGCTCACATCATATGACTTTGGAACTCAAGCTTGCTTATTGACTTTACAACATATGTACATACTTTGCAGGCTTTTTATTTTTGTACATGCCTGAACCCCCTTTTTTTTGAATACTATTCACAGTAGCATTTACATAAGGAGTTTTTCCTCTTGAGCCAGTAGACTATCTCTCTTTTGAAGCTTTATTGCAACCCACAACCTCCTGTCTTTAGATTTCCTAATCATTGGACGGGTTGGGGTGCACTTCCCTCCCTAGAGGAGGACAAATGTTTCCACTTGTGTGCGTCTCATACCGGCAAATCCAATCCCTTCACCACTCCAACTGAGTTGAGCCATGTGAAAGGTGCAGGTGTCCAAGTTAGGTCATTATCAACAAGAGTCGTGCGTGTGTTCCGAAATACTCTACTTAGGCGGTCAAGAATCCATTGAACCAAGTCCCGTGATCCTCAAAGAATTAAGTCAACTAGACCTGAAGTACCTCAAACCCAGTTCCTATAAGGTTCCTGTTATTAGGTAGATTTTAAGGTCCAATCAAGCTCCAATCTTCGGATTTTACTTAGACTTGTTCAACTATCAAACTCAATCCGAAAAATGCGAATGCTATGTAATGCAATGCAGAAAATATTTTTGTGATGCAATTTTCAAAGATTTTGAACTTTTTATGGATTTTTGAAAAGATGATGCATGCATTTTTTTCAAAGGATTTTTCAAGTGTTTTTGGATTTTAATTTTGCAAATGTTTTTGGGATTTTTGAAAATAAAAAGATTTTGGCTGAAAGTTAGGTTAAAATATGTACACGGGAGTGCTTCTTATATCTACAAGAAGTGGATTTTAAGAATTTACAAGGGTAAGTGATCAATTTTATACATGTATATAAATAGTGGATTTTAGTGTGATGTTAGTATTCCTCAAACTTATTTGACACAAACTTTTTCACACAATTTTTGAAAACTATAGTCCAAAATAGTTTTTACAAACATTTTACAAACATGTACACACATTTGAAAATAATTTTGCAAAGGGTTTTCAAACAGTATATATAGATTTTTCAAAATATTTTTGCAACCATTTTTCAAACCATTTGCAAATCATTTTTTAAACATTTTATTTCACACAAAGAAAAGAAATTTTACAAACCACACATTTTTACACATGTTGAAAACATGTAACAAAACATTTTCAAAATAGTTTTCAATAGATGTTCACAAAGATTTTCAAACTATTTTTCTAACATTTTGCAAAAAATATTTTCACCTGATTTATTAATCAGTATATACAAAAAGAATTTGAGGAATAGAACACCTTTTTATTAAAGATTTTTAATGAATTTTAAAGAATTTTTTAGCCATATTATTAAGAAGATATGAAAGTACAAGTTATGGCGAAAGTATATACGCAGTATATACGACCCCCCTATACTTAGCTTGAGCTATGTCCTCATAGATCAGAGAGAAAAGAGAAGACATAACTCGTACTGAGTATAGGAAAATCTAAAGAATAAATGAATGAAGAAACGAATGAACGAATGAGAAGTTGACCGTCCCCCCTATACTTAGGATCAAATAATCCTAAGTATAGCAGACTGTACACAAAGTAGGGAGGGTCAAGGGTGGGAATGAACAGATCGTACTCAGATTGTCTCCCCCTATACTTAGGGTAAGATATCCCAAAGTATAGACAAGAAGAGGAGACAATGGAGAGGATCGAGATAAATGAAAAACTCGGGGTGCACACCCCCCTATACTCAGGACAAAGTACGTCCTATGTATAGAAGACTGTCCACAAGGGGCGGCACTTTTTTGATACAAAAAGAAGATAGAAAATGAAAAGAAGAAAAGAAGAAAAGAGATGAGACTGGAAATGAGATCAGCGGATGTACATACCACTCCCCCTATACTTAGGGTAAAAGAAGCCCTAAGTATATGCAACAACAGGAGTGATGAAACAGAACGAAGAGAGAGCACTCGGCTCGTCCACCCCCTATACTTAGGACAAAGTACGTCCTAAGCAAGGCAGACACGAGAATGGGTGGACGAGCAAAAACGGGAGATAGAAAGAGATGAACACAGGAGAATGTACAACATAGGTGGATGTACACATGATCAAGAAGGTAGAAAGCGAACTTTCTTGCGGGACCGCTGAGGAATAGATCTAGTGTGATGCAGGTCGACATCGGGGTCCATAGTGGACAAAAGCCGATCAGGGTCGACAGAGTGAAGGTCCTCAGGGGCCCTAGGGTGTGAAGGCACAGACGGTGTAGTGAAATAAGTGCGGCTAGGTCCGGCCTTGGGAGTCTCGCTGATATCGAAGTGGAATGGGACGAACTCATCATTCTCGGAAGTAGTGTACTCGGAGTCGTCCCGCGAGGTGTCGTCCAGGTCAAAACCAAAAGGCACGAACTCATCGGTGGAAGTAGTCGAACTCTGTTCGTCCTCTATAATCTCAACCGGATCATCTTTCTCATCAAAAGGCCCGAATTTCCGAAGAAAAGCAATCAAATCAAATTCGGCCTTTGGCTCATCAGTATCTATGTGGATAGGAGCGGACCCATCAGTGGAAGTAGTCAAAACACGTCCGTCCTGTATAGTCTCTACATCTGCCCTCCGCTCAATGGTATCGATCGTGTAAATCCCGCGGATATCATCAACACATCGCCAATCACAGGAAGCAACAACACCAAGGTCTATGCTTTCCGAGCTTTCCTCCTTAGAGAGGAATTCTCGGGTCTCATCATCGGTCATGAAGAAGGTCTCTCTGATATCCTCATATAGATCATAGTCCTCAGGGTCAGCCAAGATAGGTGAAGTCATATCAGGTGCAGGTCTCTGGTCGGCAGTAGGTGCGGTGATCAATGCTTCGCTCTCGTCAGCAGGATGGAAGCGAATCTCTCCTGATCTGTAATCAATAACAACCCTCGCAGAGGTGAGGAATGGTCGTCCCAGGATGATTGGAGAGTGCTCCCCAGTGGAGGTCTCCATGGGAAATACGACAAAATCAACAGGATAGCTCGTGCCCTGAATCGAAATGACGGCGTTTTCAAGGATACCCTTCGGCCTCTTGATAGATCCATCAGCAAACTGAACGATCATCCTGGTTTTCTTGAGAGGCCCTAAGTGAAGAGACTGTACCAGCGAGAAGGGTAATATGCTAATCGAAGCACCACCGTCCAGGAGAGTGCGATCACAAGTATGGTCAGAGATGGTGCAAGTGATGAAAGGTGTAGTTGTGTTCTTCTTCCGAGGAATGGGACGGTGTGTGATGGCGTGGGCAATGGCCATGGTCAAGATGTGACGCTCAGATCTGCTCCTCCGCTTTCTCTTTTTGGGAAGAGGAGCAGACAAATTAGTCATGGCCTGCTGAAGTGGGGCACGGATAATCTCATGAATGGTGGCCACCACTTCGGGTTCAGTCAGCATTTTTTTGAATTTTTGGACTTCCTCCATACAAGGGAGGAAGTGGGAATCATCATCTACACGAGGCATGCCAAGAGCAGTCTGTACAGCGGCATCCTCGGGGTCAGAGGTGGGACAAAGTGTGAGAGGTTGTGTGGTCAAAGGATCTGGCAGGTGGTACCTCTCCTCACAGTCTGGCTCGATCATATGTCTCCCGAACTCTTTTTGTGTTTTTAAATTTTTCTCATTTTTTGTATTTTGGGCGATTGCAAGCTCTCATGAAAATCCTCGAGTGAACCCATATCATCACATGGTGGAATATCATGGTCGCTCTTATTGGTACTAGTGAGGTGGTCAATCCTCTGTCTCATATGATCCATCATCTGGGTCAAGTGCTCAAGGGTGGACTCCATGAAAGGTGACTCCATCAGCTCAGTCTCGGGTGGATGTGAAGGTGGAGGCGGATAATATACAGGTGGAGATAGAGGTGGGTGTGGGTAGAAATCCGAGTCTTGATACTGTGGCTGAGGCGGATATGTACAAAAGTCAGGAGCAAAGTCCTCCTGGAAAAAAGGAGGTGGACCAGCTGGAGTGAACGAATGATCCGCAAAGTCCGGATAAAATACGCTCCAGTCGGCCATCTCGAAACAAAAGAAAATGATCAGGAGAGCACGATGGTCAAGTCAAGAGACGTGAGAAGAAAGGCACAAGTGTGCAGTGGCGATCTAGGATACACACTCAACAATCACAAACAAAAAATGAAAATAAATCAAACCCTCAATTCACCTACTCAACTCGGTAGAGACCGCAAGAGCGGTCTTTTTATCTTGTCTGTTTTAGAGTTAGGTGAGAAGTCCAAAATTGCGTAAACACTTAGGGGGCTGAAAATAGGATTTGGGCTCTAATCCTTAGCGTGTGCGCGAGCAATGTAAAATGAAGACAATGAGGGGATTACTCGCCCCAAGAGAATGATTTTCTTTTTGATCGGTTTTAGGGTCAAGTAATATTAGCAGTCCCAATTTTATTGATTATCACTTTTTTTGAATTTTGAATGAGAATGCACGATCCTATCGAGGAGTCAATTTCACTTAGCACCTAGGTGATCAAAATCAGAGGTAGAGGAGTGGGAAAGCAATGCAAGCGGCAAAAACGATGATGAATGCTAAAGCGTAAATGCTCACCTTGCCTCCAGCACTCTACATGCAAGGATGCTCAACAGAATTGAAACCTATCTATATGCAAATGCAAGCCGATGAAATCGCCCTAAGTTTCAGAAATTGCTATTATCGTGTAGAACCACAAGCTGACCACCAATCCTCAACCCTAGAGTCCGGTCTAGGCTCACCCCTCCTTTGCTCAATACACTTGAGTTTAGGAGAAAGCGCTTGGCGGGGAGAGCTCGCGGCGCGACGGATTGAAGGTGATGATCAACTGTTTAAACTTTGACAAAGTCCAAACGAGACTATAGGTGCATGCAAAGGTATTAGGTGTTTGGCCTTAATCTATCGCAAGCAATCCTAAAAGCTAAGGGCTCAATCACACAAGAGAAATAAAATCGAAAAACAAAACAAAATAAAAGAATGCGAAGAAAACCGTAAAAAGCCGCGGCGAGCCCGCAAGTGAATGGAAATTAGGCTCAAGAGTCCAAGTCCGGGTGTACCTGTATTATTACAAATAATAGTGGTCTCTCTCTCACTTAAAATTACAAAAATATAAATGCAATAAAATAAAAGCTCAGAAGTTGTCTTCAAAATTCCCTCCAAGTCCGCCTTGGTGCGAAGCCGAAGCCGCCTCACGTGGTTGCACGAGTGCTCCTAGAAAGGAATGCCTCCCTCGATCCGCGTACCTCGCACAAAGTCAAACAAGAGGGTGGTTAGACAATTCAAATGATATATCAAAATAAAAGAGCAAAAATAAGCAAAAATAAAAACTGCGAAATAGACAATCAAATCACAATCACAAACAAGACCCGAACTACGCGCTGTTGCTCCCCGGCAACGGCGCCATTTGTTGAACAGGAAAAATCAAGGGTCGTACGGTTTCACAAGACGAAACCGCAATCGATGCGGTGACCGCTCGAAAATCCCGATTCAAACAACAATTAACCCACGACAAATACATCAAGCAATGAAAGTAAATGTGCTGAATTAAAATTTATTATAACTCTACAACAAGATGTGTATAGGTGCAAGTATTGTAGAGGTCGAACACATGGAGCAAACAGGTAGAACGGGGCAAAAAATGCTCAAAATGTGTGTGTGTGTGATCAAGTGTCTACTACGCTAATTTTTTTGTGGGTTTTTAATTTTTATTTTTTAATTTTTTTATTTAATTTTTAATTTTGTATTTTGGTTTTTGATTTTCTGATTTTTATAATTTTCTATTTTATATTTTTCTATTTTCTTTTTCAATATTGGAAAATATGAACCATGTAATAAAAAGGAGAAAGAGATATTTATAAAAATAGATAAAAAATTCCAAAAATTAGGAAATAAAGTCTTTTTGGTCTTTTTATATGTTTCTACTGTTTTTGTGATTTTTGGGTAATTTTTAGAATGTTTTTGGTATTTTTAATTAGCAAAATAAAGCAAAACAGTGAATAAAATGCAAGACTGAAACTAAAATGGGAATGAAAAATAGCAAGCAGTATCAAAAATTTCCCAAATTAATTTTAAATGAAAGGTAACAAAACAAAGAAAATTCAGGAAAAGAAAACACGATTTTTGGATTTTTTTATGAATTTTATAAATTTTAATGAAGGTTTTTAGTGTTTTGTGATTTTTAGGAGTTTGGTTTTGTAATTTTTAGTGATTTTTGGACTGAAGTTAGAACACACTAAGAGAAACAAAATATATTTTTTTGGGATTTTTTTGGAGAGTTGTTATATTTTTTTATGGATTTTCTAAGCTAGACAGTGCACAAAATGGCTATTTTTGATTTTTAATAAATATTAAAATGCAATAATTGTGGAAAATAAAAATATGGTGATAAACTACACTACAGCAGGAGCTTAATATGATTTTTGAGATTTTTTTGGGATTTTATAGACACATGCAAAAAAATACAAGCAACAAAAGGAAAATACATATCTACAGGGGCGTTTTTGAAATTTTCAGAAAATCCGAGGGCCTCTTTGCAATATTTCCAGAATATATATATATATATATACGAAATGAACTTGCTGGACTTAAAACTAATAACAAAATGCCCGAAGGGCTATCCCTCAAAATTACCAAAGGCACGTGCAAGAGCACACGCACTGGCAGGGTTATAACTGCAATAAGCGAACAGATCTGGGTTAAGATGCAATTGTTACCTAAATTTTGCACTGCACTAAAATGTTTTAGGATTAAAGTAAATAAGTAAAAGCCTCGGGGGGTCCCTACAAAAATCACCAAGGCCACGTGCGACGCACGCGACCTGGCGGGGGCAAAACTGCAATAATATTGAAGTTCGGGGGCCGATTCGCAAATATTACAAAAACTATTAAAGGCCGAGGAATGTTTAACTATTAATAACTAAATACCAAAAATGCTTGGGGTGTATGTAGCAAAATACCCTAGCCTCGAATGATCCAACGGCGGTGCAGCTTCTACTAAAGCCACGTGGCAGGCTGCGGTGCGCCGATACCCCTTCATCTTAACGGCCTGGATTAAAACGTTGATGAAGATCGGACGACACAGGTGCTCCAAGATCCGACGCCACCTGTGTGTCGTGAAGATCTTGGCCAGAATCGACGGCGTGAAGGTGCGGAGGAAGAACACGATGAACTCGCCCCTTGGCGAGTTTGATTTCGATGCAGCTCCTTCCCCCGAACACCTGGGAGGTTTCTGACGGCTGACCCACGCTCCAGATGTGCTTCTGCGATCTGGAAGGCCCGCAAAATGGCCGAGGACCACCGGAGGGAGTCCGGTGACGCGCGACGCCTGGGGCTACCTCGCGAGCTTCGAAGGTTCCTGCGTATGAATGCGATCTTGCTATGTCCTGCAGGGGAGACGTCAACGCAAAAAACGAAGCGCCAGAGGGCTCCTCAAGGTGGATAGGACGTAGGGGGGTGCTAGGTGGAATGCGGCGGGAGTTCGCCGGGGCTTACCTCCGGCGAACTTCGAACTGGTGGATCTGAGGCTAATGCGAGCGAGTCTATGCAAGGATAAAACTACAGACCTAATGAAAGATTAAAACGTACTAAAAACATATCAAAATGGCCTCAAATTGGCTGGGAAAAACCAACGAGATGCTGGACCTCGACGGCGGCACGCCGGAGGTGGGTGGAGCACCGCTTCGCCTTTGCCTGGCCCTCTCTAGCTAGCTGGAGACCTTCATGTCACCAAGATCAATCCGGAGCACGCCCAAGGGAGCCAAAGCCAAGGAAAAATCGGGTTCAAAGGGCTATGGGAAGTGACGGGTGGTTTTTGAATAGTTGGCCGAGTGGGCTCCTTCAACGAGGCGCACGAGGCACGCTAGTGATCCATTCCCCGAGCAATTCAATGGGCGAGTAAGAGGACATTTCGAGGAGAAAAAGTTGTTTAGGACGCATCATGAGTAGATGCAAGGTGCGGCCCCCAAAAATGGGCGAAAACCAAGAAAAAGTCATTTCTGACAAGCTGCAGGAGAAGGCCAGGAAGTTGACCAGTGGGTCAACTTTACAGCCACCTGGTTGGTCCACGTGGACCAACTAGGAAAATCCACAGGAAAGAATACTTCTAAAATCTATAAAAAAATAGATAATGATTTTATTGATTTTTAATTATAAAATAAAAAATTTTTATTTTTTTATAAATTATTTTATAGTGATTTTTATTTATTTTTATGAAGTATATTTTTACAAGTTTGCATTTATGCCCTTTATAGGTATATTATCTATATGTTTTATTACTTTATTTTTATTTTGTGTATTTTAATGTTATTAATTATGTTAATTAATTTATACAATTATAACATACTTTTATGCACATAATCATATTTTTATTTTATTTTTCTGAGATGTTTTGTATATTAAATAAAATACAAGAGTATGTTATATAGGTATGTATATAAGTATTGTATCTATGCATTGTGTATACATGTATTTTATTTTATGTTTTATTTAGGTTTTTATTCCAATTTTAATGTACATAATTATTATAATTATTATTTACAATATTATAAAAATATAAAATTATAAAAAGTAATAAATAAATAATAAATTGAGTATTTTAATATGTACAAGTATGCAATAGGGGTCCAAAACTCAACTTTCAAACCGTAGCTCCGCCAAATGCGAACCACCACCATTAAATAGCTTATTTTCTTCTATATACAATTAAAGGTGAGTATGCTGCATTTGGAGTTTTCGTTTATGAGATACGGGTCTGGGAAGTTGGCATTCTGGATTTTTATTCAGACCATAACTTGTTATCTGTACATTATTTTTCAGTGAAATCAATTTTGTATTTTTCTTTATTAAATTATCTACAACTTTCATGTACAAAGTTTATTTATTTGATGTATAAAAAGTGGAACCAAAAATAGGTCCCAAAATGAATAAAGAATGAATAAAAACTATAGGTATTTTATCTGTATTTTGGCCCTTATCTCCCCCTACTTTATTCCTTGTCGACCTATTCATCAAGATGTCTAGGTCTCGGGGTTTCAGATCATAAAATATTTACAATATTTTATTCTTTTTCTTTTCTTTTATTTATTCTATAATTTTGACTTTAATTACAGTATTTTATACACTCGTATGATGCACATGCATGAATGCTAAGATGATGATGTTAATGCGATTTACAGGCATTTGCTAGGGTTTTTGGTGCCAAAATGATAGAATAAAGATGATGAAATGTGGATTCATCACCTAATCACTCCTTCTCAGGCCGGAGATCATCTCTTAATAATCATTTGGCGGTGCTTGATGAGTCCTCAATCTAACTCCTTAGATATTCATCCAAGCACCAACCTCTATGATTCAATAATTGAATCAACATCTGTATGATCATTAAGATGGTCATGGTACATAACCATAATTGTACTAAGGGACCTATTATGCAAATTAGTTATTCTTCATTTCAGATCAAGGAATGATATTTGCAATAACATTTATTGCATAATGGCTTGCCGTGGGCTCGCATGTCCAACAACGCACTTTAAGCTTCCTCTCCACAATCACACTGACATGCACACAGAGAGAGAATTACCAACCATACTAACTAAAACGTTGCATTTTCTCACAAGTTTCATACTCTAAATGCATACTAACGCAATGCAATTTTTGTATACACTTTCTCTCATTTGACATGTAAGTATGTGAGGAATGGATAACTTCTTAATCATAAGGTAACAATGCTAACTATCTATATTGACTGCTTGATTTAAGCAACATTAATGATATGCAATAATCATGCAAAATGGATTAGGATAAAATAGAGGCCTAGAAAATATAAGATTGGCACAACTCAGTCAGTGTAGAGAACTTAATTATTTTTGTTATAATATTTTACCTATTTACAATTTCTCGATATCAATTATATATTGTAATAGATCATTTGACTCATAAGTTACAAATGTAAAACATCAAATGGTAAAGCCTTCTCCCACTTTAAGTAAGGTTGGCTACGTAGATTCTCATCAAATCTATGTTTAAGGATACAACTATTTTTTACGCTAGATGTAAGCTACTTGACTTACAAATTACAATTCTTGAAAATCCAACAAGAATGCTTGAGCATGACACAGATGCTAGGGTATTGGATGTTGCAGTTGAGGAACACTACTGAGGTTGATGCCCAATCTAGGAGTTTTACATTCTTTCAGTTCATTTTCCACCTCAAGGTTATTGTAATAAAGAGATTCACTTATGCTACTTATCATCATTATATTTCAGACATTTTATATAGAAATGAAAATTTTAAATTTCCTATATTTACTTGCATAATTTTTGAGTAACATATGAATGAGTATTGAGTTGAGATGCACTCTCGCAGCCCTTTGCCTCTATGGGGGACATTCTGCGCTGGGCCGTCCATAATTGTCTCCCTTATGGTCTACTTTATTGTAATGTTGCTTAGTTAATCACTCTATGATAAACATGTACATATGAATTTTTAGAGAGTCTTGCATTTCGGTTGCTTAGTTTTTCAATATTCTAACTTGTAAGTGGTTGGCTTATGACTCGGGAGTTTTTCCCCTCATCATATTGTATTGAATATCTATATCTATGCTTGTGTCCATGGTGTTATTACTCATGTGTGAAACTGATAGAGATGAGCATCTAAGGGCTAAAAAATCAACAACCTATAAACTATATGATATTTATTTTATGATGCTACTCGTTTATCTTCTTCATCCACCACCTTCCTCGATACCGACGTCTCCGACGTCGTGTATGCTAGGCTTTGTTTGCATGCCAATTAATTGGAAATATATGATGGAATAAACCAGAAAAATCAAGCTTCACCAAAGAGAGATCATCTAATTTTGCTTTTTAAAAAGTAGGCTAGAATCATTTTATCCTGTCGATCTTAAACCCCCCAAAAAGGCATCCCAATGCAAAAATGAAAACTCGATCGTATGTTTGGAAAAAAATATGTGAATCGTTTAGCCTATCAACTTCCAGTTGCAAGCATGTATACAAATCCAGACCGGATCCTTTGCTGCAATGACAGTTATGGCAGCTTTAATGGGCTTTTTATTTTGTTTTTGCGAATCTCATTCAAGAATCCATCCTTATAAATTTATTCCTCGATTAATGTTCTACACGTCTTCCAAATTTCGTTAAAATCCGATGTAATTTGCTATTTTATCTTAATGGTAAACAACCTGGTCAATATTTAAGCAATTTAAATCCCACTAAAAAGGAATCAAACCTTTGACCATTAAAATAATTTTAACGCAATTTGGAGGACATGAAGAACAATAACTAAGGATTAAATCTATAAGGATGTATTTTGGAATGAAATTTGCAAAAAAAATAAAAGCCCGTTACAGCACATCTGCTGTAACACTCGTTACAGCAGAGGATCCGGTCTCATACAAGTCTTAGCTTCTAGTTAACACAACAGGTAGATGGGTGGATGCATCTTGTCCAAAATATACAGTCCAGCTAATCCTGTTTCTTGGATTTTGATTTTACAGAGCGACGTGCCCTGTGTTCTAATCTGATTTCCATCTTGTGATCGCTCCATCGAATCTTCCTGTGCGCTTATCTGGATGAATCACACGATCATACGCCCACGAGCCGAACATTGTCGATGCCATGGGTGCCAACCAGTAGACAAGCAGGTGCTCCGTGGTCACGAGAGCCCCTCTCGCGTACGCCCAACCGAAGGCCTGCCAGCCCATAAGAAAAATCTGGAATTAGCTTAGTTTATATATAAGTTCTTGTTCTTGTTCTAGTTACTTACAGAGCCAGGATTAATCCATCCACCGGTGAAAGAGGAGCCGAAACTGCGGAGGGTCAGCCTGGTGATGCTTGAGACGAAGGTCTTGGTGAAGAAACTCTGTTCTGTCTCCTTAAGCAGAAGGTATACGATCATGGCTACGAATGACAGGGAGCCTTCTGCTGCAACCCCCACCATCACATTCACGTTCAGTTGGGGCCCTCCTCTGTACTCAGGGATTGCCCTTGAGATCAGCTTTACTCCAAGAACATACCCTACCACCTGATACAATCTCAGTTTTTTGTCATTGTTGTTGTTCTTGAGAAACCATGGGTAGGTAGATAGATAGATAGATGGATGGATGGATATCTACCTGAGCAGGAATCCTCCCGAGAAGAGTAGCGAGGAGCCCCCACGTCCCCCCCGAGAGGGAGGCCGCCAGAGCGGTGCGGGGGTTGAAGAGGCCCCCCTCGGTGGCGATGCCCAACCACGCAAACAAGAACCTCGCGCCCACGTACATGACCGCCTTCAGAGACCATGCACCGCCGGAGACTATGTTGATCATGGAGAACGTCAGCACCCACAAGAAGGCGAGGACGAGGTCGCAGACCATGAGACGAAGCAACCCTCCTCCTTCGTCGTCATCGGAGCTACTGCTGCCAATTCTGTAGTCGTCGCCATAGTCCCCCGTCCAACCCAGAAGCTTGACTCTTCGCTGGACTGCCATATCCTCTCCTCTCTCGTTCCTTTGCTCTGATTGAAACTGCCGATAATTTCGAGTAGATGTGTATGTATTTATTCAATGAGAGAGAGGAGAGGGGGTGTCTGGAGTTTGAATATGAGAAATTGCGTGTTGTTTGGATGTATCTATCGTTGCCAAAGGATTTTTCCACGGAAATGGGACCTTAGACGCGGACAGGAGGAGACTTGCCTATTGGGTCGAGCCGGTCTTTGCAGCTAATAATTGAAGCTAATTATTTTAGTGGGTTTATTTTAAAGATATATATCCCTACATTTGTTGGGTAGGGGGAGGTGTTGGGAGTTGAACAAAAACCAATCAAACCACGTGCATGTAAATTTACGAGGTTCAACCTTAATTTAGCTGCATCCTCCAGCGAATATTAGAACAAAATGAGTCTATAATGATGTTTTTTTTTAAATTTGTTAATTGATTGTTGTTAATTATATAATGACGATTTTATTCATTGTAAAATTAATTTTTATATTTGAAATTAGCGAGGAATTTCACATTTACTGTTGTATCATTAGCAAGTGCATATAAAATGCTTATCGGTTGTTATTTTTCAAAATTTTAGCTAATTATCGCTAAATTTGTAGTACAAAATTTAGCGACGATTTGTAGAAATCTTGAAATGTAGCAATAGATAAGAGTTACAATAAAGTTCCTTGTTAATGATATAGCAACAAATATGGCATTTTGTTGCTAATTTTAAGTATACAAAAAAATTTCGCAATGAATAAATTTAGTGTGTTTTTATCAGTTGTGCCCCTCTGAGATATTACAATGTCAGTTATGCCCATCCCTTTTCGGGAATATCAGTTGTACCCCCAACTTCTTCCCATTCTCTCACTTGTGCCCCTCAGGTTAGTTGCCGTCTATTAATAATACAAATGGACGTTAACATTAGGGACACAAGTGGAATTAATTGAAAAAAAATGGATTAAGTAGTCTTTTTCCTCACCCTTTCCCTCCTCCCCCATCCTCCTCCTCTGCCCGAACCTGCTCCTCCCCCTCTGCCGCCCCAAGCCTCGTCCACCTCCTCCGTCCCCGTCCTCCTCCTCCTCCTCACCCCTCCGCCGGCAGTCTCCTCCTCCGCCCCTGGCCCCTGCCTCCTTCACCCCTGCCTCCTCCCCCCGCCCCCAGGTCGCCCCGTACCCCGTCGCCCCCGCACCTCCCCCTCCCGCTGCACCTTCCCCTGCCCCTGCCACCCCCGCGCCCCCTCCCCCTGCGCCTCCCCCTGCCCCCGTCGCCCCCGACGCCTCCCCCTCCCCTGCCCCCACCCCCGCCCCCAGGTCGCCCCCTACTCCCGCCACCTCCGCGCCTCCCCCCCACTACACCTCCCCCCGCCCTGCCTCCCCCCCACTACACCTCCCCCCGCCCTGCCTCCCCCCCACCAACCCAAGGTAGCCCCCTCCTCCGCCCGTCCTCCCCATCCAGCCCCTCCTTTCCTCCACCGACCATCGCTTAGGGATAAAAACGGATCAGATACGGATCAGATATGCCTATTTCCATATCCATATTCATTTCATTTCTATCGAATACGAATATGAATACGTATATGATTCATATGTGCATTATGGAAACCATATCCTTAAAAATACGGATACAAATCCGAATCAGATATTTATCGAATCTGAATACTGATCGAATAAAGAGTGGACTCGAATACGGATCGAATAAATATCTAATCAAAATATGAATCGGATAAAGAGTGAAATCTAATTATGGATCCAATAAACATGGAATCTGAATACGCATCGAATAAAGACCACATACGAATAAGAATTGAATTCTTATCAAAGTTCATAATGATTTTAAAATGGCAATGAAATATAAATATGATGCATCATGACAAAAGAGATTGTCGAGGTGACCTGCATTCTTGATTGGAAGCAAAAAGGAGGATATGATTTTGTAAGTTTTGTTCGTGTCTATCCCAAAAATACGAATTTATTAATATCATTAATATATTGTATTATATAATGTATAGTACTAATATAAAAATACATGGTTGTAGATTATATTATATTACCTAATATATAAAATAATAATAAATTTTGTATTCGGATATCCGGATCCGAATATTCAACCATTACCATATCCATATCTGTATCCGGAAAACTTTTACAACCCATATCCATATTCGATCCGTATTCGATTAATAATCGGATACAGATATCTATATCCGGTAATTTGTCGAATACGGTAAGCGGATATTCGGATATATCCGTATTCGTTTTCATCCCTACCACCACCTCCTCCCAATCCAGCCCCTCCTACCCAATCCACCGAGCTCCTCCCCTCTATTGCAGTTGTAAACAACCTGGAGAGGAAGGGGATGAAGGAGGAGGTGTGATGGAGAAGAAGGAGCAAGGCTGAAACTGGAGGGCTTTCACATTTTATTAATTTAAGATAAATGCTTGACTAATTGATTCATAAAAATTCACCAAAAAATTCAATAAAATCACCGTTCGATCCTTAATGAGTAATATATACATGAAAATGCAAAAATTTTAGAGATTCGATAGATGCATGAAGGTGTAACTAAGAGAGAGAAATTATGAAGAGAAAGGAAGAAAAACAAATGGAGGAGGAAGAAGATGTCTGGACAATTATGCCTCTTTTAACTGCACCATGGTTTGAAAAAATCATGGTTAAGTCAACTCATTGACGGTTAAACTAATGGAGAGGCACAAGTGATAAAACGACAAGAAGTCGGGGGCACAACTGATATTCCCAAAAAGGGAGGGGCATAACTGATATTGGAATATCTCGGAGGGGCACAACTGGTAAAAAAACCCATAAATTTACCATGGTATATATAACAGCAGATGGTATAGTGACGAGGTTTCTAAAAATGTTAATATAAACTCATTTTGCTGTAATATATGGGGAGAAGGTTAAATACAAAGAATACATAAAATCCTAACCTTAAGGAGGTTATAGAGGACTCCCAGTACAAAGGATCCTCACAGAGAAACAGATCCGATTATCCAAATAAAATTTTATTTCGGGTTGGAGGATTGTTTGAGGCCAAACCTAACAACTTGACATGGTGAAGTTTGCTTTTTAATAGTTTATTAGATTTAAAACTTTACAAATGTTTCAGAGTGGGTTCTCTCTTATAGTGAAAAGGATTATTCGGGAAGTAAAACACCCTTGCAAAGAGATAGAAGAACATGCTACATAGAGCATGCATCTGTTAATATTACTGAAAGTAAATGATGATATGCCATATCATAGCTCTAAGAATGAGATATCACAACGGGGTGATAAACTCTAATGAATACTCCAAAGTGCACAACCCTCTCTCGCAGGAATGGATTCTACTAGAAGACTTTTTACATTGATTTATCACTTGATACTCATATAACGATTCTATCACTTTTGATCCATATCAACATCATTTTAATCAATACAAGTATAGGGATAGACATACCGCGTTGTTCCACTTCCACCATATATGGATATCATTATCGCTCTATATTATCTTATTACCGAAGGGATAGTCTATGATCTTGATCAACGAGGGGCTCATTGTATGACTCTAAGTACATGGTATCTTAAGGTTGGTGGGCCTCAATTGCCAAGCATTGAAGTAAATGCATCCTAGTTAAGTTCCCAACCATCTCTTACTAACCACTTCAGCTCCTTTACTCCATTCATTTATAGGTGAGATCGTAAAAACGGAATTATGCTAATACATCACATAACACCCAAAATCACTACCTATCAGTAAAGTCCACGATGGAGTAGGGCACACGCCAGGGCACTGCTCACCAAGATCACCTAACACCATAACCAGAGCAACAATCGTCTACCACAACATCCCCTTATTCATAGGAGGAAACACATCAACATATACTCCAACCTCCATATCCTGGCTTCAAGAGTTCATCTCTTAGTAATAATAGCATCTCAGCATTTTTTAAGTGAAAAAAGTGAAACGCAAACTGCCAGCCACGACTACTTGGCTTGCACACTATATACTAGGCAAACTCCGTTAGAACAACACCTTAATGTGTGCCAAGAATCATGTCCCCCAACTCACGCAGATGTTTGGTTCATGGACATTTGGGTTTCTAACTGAGGTCCCAAGGGTGCATGCCCCTCCCTTGGCGGCTCCCTCATGCCACTCAAGAAGAATCACCGTAGCATGGAATATAATGTCATCATGAGAAAACACATCAACATAGTCCTTAAAACTTAGATCTAGGATCCCCAAATCATTTGTAGGATGCTCAAGCCGCTCTTACTCATGAAGCTCATCGCATAGATTTTAACTTAATGGGTTGGTCAATCAGATAAGCTATAACTACATTTTACTAGCGCAACCTCTTGTCTTAGATCGTGGATCCAAACTATCCATGTGTAGTGATACTCTCCCATATACGCGCATAAAGTTTTCATTACAATACGATAGTCATATCGCCTGGAAGTCAGTTCCAAATTTCGCGATACATTATGGAAGACCACCAAAACCCGTCGCTCATTAAACCACCCGGATCTTTGATCCAAGGACATGCATGTGATGCTCTTTCAACCCACGTTATAGTGATATAGTTTTTATCGGCATACGATATTTAAATTTTCTGGAATCACCTCAAACATGTAGGGACAAACAAAAAACCACCAAAACACACCATGTTTGAAACTATTCAGATCCTTGTTTTAAGAATGTGCATGTGATCCTCATCTCACCAACATCACAACTATATATTTTTTACCGACATGAAACATTAATTTTTTGGAATTACCCCAAACATGTTGTGATAACTAGATACCCTCGAAAGACGTTTCACGTGAAATTACCCATATCTACGATCCAATCACATGCATGTGATCCTCACTCTTCCAACATTACAATTTTTTATCGACATATGACACTCGAATATCCCTAAATCACACCAAACATATCATGCAACTAGATATCCTCAAAACATGCCCATGAAAAACTACTCAAATCCTCGATCCGAGCGCATGTTGTGTTCCTCATCTTACCCACGTCACAAATACGTATTTTTTATCTACATGCGATACATGGATCAATGAGAATCTCCCAAAATATGAATGTAATATGAAATGGATTTCATCTCAAAACTTGCTAGTGATAAAAATATCTTCCATGTGCAACACACGACACCCAAAATCCACGATGTAAAAATCGTGAAGATCTAACAATAAGGAGGGTCGAAAATGTATCTACGATGTTGCTCCCTCGTGATTTTCCTTGCCTAGAATGACGGTTTCGGAACATTTCGCACAATACACATGCCCCAATTGATCCTTATGTCACGATCTTTAAAATGATGCTCTCAAATTTTGATCGATCATCGAAAATCTTCTATGATGGTAGAGATCCAGTAAAGGGGAGGAGCTCCGATGAGTGTTCTAACTATCCAAGTCTATGCAGCCCCACCCTTTATATAAGTTCGGGTGTAAATAGGTTCCGGATCCAAAAGTTATAAACCAACTTGTTTTGTGCATAACCAATTTCCATTTTGATGTTCTTGAGCTCGTTAGAAAGGTCTTGATAAGTACTATAAGATAAGGATTTTATTTATCTGATTTGGATACTAGATCAGGTTAGAAACTTAAAAAGAGTGAAATCATATACTTAAGATCTTACAAATATCTTTAGTCAGAAAGGTCTCATATGGGATCTCAAAGTTCCAAACTGGAGTTCTATGAACATTGTGCATTTGGGAAGTAACATAAGAAATGGTTCAGTAAAGCAATTCACATGATAAAAGAGACATTTGACTACATCCATACTGATTGTTGGGGTTCTTCATATGTTTCATCTTTGGGAGGTGCTAGGTAATTCTTGTCTATAATTGATGATTATTCCAAGATGATTTAGGTGTCATGATGAAGTACAAGAGTGAGATACTTCAGACCTTATGACAGGAAAGATCTTAGTAGAGAACTATACTTCTAAAAAAGGTCAAGAATCTACATACTAATACTAGTTTGGAATTTTGTTTCATTAGAGTTCAATGACTTCTGCAAGGAGGAGAGTATTGCAAGTAGACCAGGCCAAAGTGGGATCCTGGTCGAGCCATGGGATCAGGCCGAACGGGCAGAGGTTTAAAAACCCTCATCCAAAGTCTGGTCGGCCTAGCCCGGCTCATGGGCCAAATCCAAAGTATTTTTTTCTTATATAATTTATAGAAAGAAGTAGTTTTTTTAAGCATCACATAAATTTTCTAAATCTAAGTAACTATTATATATGTTACTTGTAATTTAAACTACTAAATATAATGTAACATTAATGATGTAAAAGGAAAAGAATTTTTACAAGTTGTGCCCCTATAAGATATTGAAATAGCAATACACCCCTTTCTTTTTTGAAATATCAATTGTGCCTCTGACTTCTTTCACAATGATCATTGTTCCCCTTGGGTTAGTTGCATCCATCATCAACTCAAACAGACGTTAACTTTGAGGACACAAGAGGAATTAAATTTTAAAAAAGGGTTGAAAGGTCTTTCCACCCACTGCTCCCCCTCCCCGCCCCTTCTCCTCCTCCTCCCCCTCCCTCGCATCTTCCTCTTCCTCCCCCTTCCTCCTCTGCCCCAACCTCCTCCTCCTCCTCCCCATCCTCCTTCTCCTCCTTCGTCCCCTAATCCTCATTCACTCCCTTGCTCCCCTCTGTCCCCTTTTCCACTTCCTCCTCCTTCGCCCCTGTCCTCCAGTGCCCCTCATGTTAATTCAGATCTAAAAGAGGTACATAACATCGGATTTTGGAGGAGACAACAACGTCCAACAAGTCAAATCTGACAATCGCTGTATCAATCATCTCTCGACACTCAATATTCAAACAACGCACTCAGACAAACAATCAACCCACAATAAATATATGCAATGATAATAAGGTCAAGTGAATTTATTATACCCTAGAAAATACGTACAATGGACAAGTAATAAGGGTCGAACCACTGAGAGTAACACATGTATAATTATTACTAATTAATGGTAATCAATAATAATATTTTTTTATTTTTTTATATTTTCCAATTTTCGAATATTTTTAATTATATTTAATTTTATGGATTTTAATGGTTTTATATTATTTTTTTAATTTCTTTTTAATCTTGTAAAATTTTATTTTCTTTTTTATTTTTAAAACTTATTATATATATCTATAGGTAATAATAATATATATAATATAAGTAAATGGGATATATATATAGTATATATAGGATTTTATATTTTTATATATACATAAATATACTCGAAAATCTGGAAAGAAAATATTTTTGTGATTTTTATATTTTATTTATTTTAGGGATTATTAATACAATTTTTTTGATAATTTTTATGTATTTTTAATATATTAAAATATACAAAATAAGTATAAAATATAGGCTGAATGTTTTAGGGTTTTAAAAATAGATAAAATTCTCAAAATGTACTAAAAATATTTTTAATATAAACTATAGATAATAAATAAAAATATAGCAATTAAAACATTTTTTATATTTTAAATAAAATTTTTCTATTTTTATAGTATTTTTAGGATTTTGTAATTTTTAAGACTTTTCTTATATTTTTAGTGATTTGTGGTCAGAAGGTATAATATGCAATTATATACTAACTATATTTTTTTTGAAAAAAAATTAAAGATAGTTTTATATTTTTTGGATTTTAATATGCAAATAGAGAATAAAAGGCTTATTTTTTTATTTTTTATAAATAGGAAAATGTCCTAAAATAACTACAAAAAATTATATGAGATAAATATAGCTAACGAGCACCTTAGGAAATTTTCTACTATTTTATCAAAAATAAAAATATTTAATTAGTTATATATACACAAAAGTTAAATTCTGAACTAGTAGGGACCTAAATGTAGTTTGTAGAAAGTTACCATCATTTTAATAACCAGTCCAGAAACCTCAAGGGCATCAATGTAGATTTTATAAAAAAAAGTCACGTGAGGTGACGTGGCTAGGACCTGCTTGCAATAACAATAAAGTCCAAGGGTTCGTTGCAAATATTACCTAAATATTACACTTACTACTATCTTCACAAGACTACTAAATAAACACAAAAAGTGGTAAGGGTGTGTAATATTTACCCATTCTTGCGCGCTATCCAACAACTAAACTTGTGCCACATAGCTCCACTTATGCGATCTGACGGTGGGGGTTGGATGATGCTTCATTTGGCTTGGACAATCCAAATTAGATCTGGGTCATGTTCTTGATCGAAAGTTAGCTAGGGCGCCACTAATAACACCCCAAGAACAAATCCTAACATCGTTTGAATCATTGATTTCTTTGTACTCCAGCAGCCTTCATCGATGATGATAGGATCTACATGTTCTTGGGTCTATGCTGCATCAGTAAGGGGACCTTAGATGATTCCCGGTCCCATCGATGGGGACTTGGAGGTCCTTCAAGTTCAATGACCTGGAGCTCATGAAGGTGCGATGCTTCCTTCTCCAGAGGGCTTTGAAACCCTCAATCATGCACAAAACGATTCACTGGCTTGAGGGGGCAAGTCTCAGCCGGTTGTTGAAGCTGGAGAACGAATGGGATGAAGGGGAGAAGAAGATATGAATGGAGATGAAATATGAGCTTTGAGGGCTTTGATTCTTGCATAATAAAGGATGATACGAGGGGATTTAAGGGAGAAAGTGAAGAGGTCTGAAGTGGGACTAACAACGAGTCAAAACAAGGCAAGGGCTTCACAATGACAGTGGCAAGAGCTATAAGGCTCTGACGAATCTCAATCCTAAAATTATAATAAACTAACAACTAATTGCTTAAAATGAAACCTAAATTAATTTGTTGGAACCAAAACTAACATAAAAATGCATAAAAAGGCAGCTCGAACTAGGGGGTTCCAGGGAGTAGATGGGCTTCACCAGCAAAGCTTCGGTAAGACTTGGATCTACTCAAGGATGCTTCTTCCTCGCTGCGAATCGACGGATGTCACCTCCTGTCATGAGGAACACACGCAAGACTCGATCTGAGGGGCCAACAGCATTCAAGAGTGATCAAAATTGTAAAAGGGGAAAAATGAGTTTATTTATGGAAAGAGTTTTGGTGAGTTTATAGGGGAGTTTGTGTGAGAAGGAGGAGAAGTTGGTGGGAGCTAGATGGCTAGTGAGATGGAGCGGAGTATGGAGATGATTTTTGCTGAAGAAATCAAGGGCCTTCGAGCTTTAGATCATAGCCAAAACTTGGAAGAAGAGAGGGTTCCTGTGAGCTCTGACGATGGCTTCTAGTTGATCCACGTGGACCAACCAAAAAAAGGTTTGGTTAAACTCCCTTATAAATTTGTTTAAAAATAATAATGATTTTATTAAATAAAAGTTAAATCATAAAAAATATTTCATATTTTATGCACTTTTTATGGACATTTTCATTTATTTTTACAATATTATTTATTAGGTGTTAATATTTAGAAGCATATACATAGGTATATTTACCTATATTATAACTATTTAATTATTATTTTGTATTTTATTATTGTATAAATATATTTAAATATATATTTACATATTTTTATGTTATTTTTCAGATTTTATTTATATACTTAAATAAATAAGGGTATATATATTATATGTATAGTATACCTATATATTATAATGCATTATTTATTTTAGTGTATTTTTAATGCTGTTATATTTATGTTTATGTTTTTAGTATATTTTAAATAAAATTTGCAATTATTTTAAAATGTAAGAAAAGTAAAAATATAAAGAATGAATATAATGAATAAAATAATCAAGTATATAATACAATGGGGACCAAAAGCTGCCTTTCAGATCTCAGCTCCAAATTTAATGAAACCACCTTCATTAGATATATAATTTAATTTTAAGAACAATAAAGGTGAGTTTGGTCAATTTTGAGCTAGAATGGAGGAGTTATTGGTCTGTAAAGTTTTGTTTGTGGCTTTTTACTCTGTGTGTCCCAGTTACACTGTGTGTTACTTTTATGTGGAATTATTTTTATATTTATCTATATATTTTTATGTACAAATTTATGTTGATTATTTATTTATTTGAGGTGTGTGTAGTGGAGAATAAAATAGGGCAAAAATAGCCATTAATTGAAGAATAAAATTAGGATTTCTATGTATATTTTGTATAGTTAATTGGCCCTATCTCCTCCTACTTTATTCCTTATCGACCAAGTCAATATTGACTTGGTCTCAGGGTTTAGGATCATTCAGTATTTACAATACTTCATTTCTTTTTCTTTCCTTTCCTTTATTATTTTGTTTTAGAATTAAATAAATGTATTTATACAGTATTCATAAAAATAATGAATGTTTGTTTTGTACAATTAAATGCTATTTAAATTCATTTAACTAGGGATTTAAGGTCAAAATGAAAGAAAAAAAGGTTGATGAAATGGATATTCATCACCCATATATACTTGCCTTTGCCAGTCCCTAACAATTACTTATGACAATGAGTGCATAAAAAGAAAATAAAGAAAAGAAAAGAAAAGAAAGAACTTGGAATAATTTTGATCTTAACCTTATATTCGTAAAATCAAAGTTTGGAGCTCAGTTAAGACCTTTGGATTTTAAGTGAGTTCGAAACCACATTCAGGTTAGGAATTGTGACACAACATCCCTTAGGTTCCATGCTCCTCTATTCAGTTCAACTCAACAGCCTTGTCAGAACCATCCTTTTAGACGCATACTCTTATAACCCCGAAATGAAAGGTACCATGTGTCTGATTCATTTTAGCTCTTCCTAGATAAATAACTGAACTATCAAGTAGTATTCTTCTCTGATACTTCGTCCTCAGGGAGATGGATATTTCCTTCTAAGTTCAGGTGCGTGCTAGTTCTTAGTGAAGGAGGGGGAAATTTAGAAGAAAAGGAAAAGAAGTGGAAATGGATCAGCGTAGTCGCATTTCCTTGTGAAGCTCGGTCAGTGTGACTGAGTCTCCACCAAGAAGCATGTCTTTTCTGGAAGCTCAAAGCTTTTGAATTTTTTGGTATAGGAGTTTTTTTGGATATTTCTTTTATTTAGCATTTCTATGCATTCTTTTTTTGCCCCGATGGATATAGAACCTTTTATTTCGCCAATGTTTCAGGGTCTTGGAAAATCTGTGCTAGAAGACCATTCCTCATCTGAAGATTTATTTCAATCCAGTCTCCAGTCTTTATATGTCTATGCTACCATAGAAACGGAGGGCTGAAGTACTGATTTTGACAGTTCGCAAGAATTGTTTCTGAGCCACTGTGACGAAGCAACCTAGTATCGTCGCAACTTAGACGTCAAGATATTTCAACAATACATCTTGGTTGAGCTACGTATTGAGTGTGAGGTCTAAAGTCAAGACATTATCTCAAGAGTCGTACAGATGATATGAAAGGTTCTAGTTAGACACATTGAATCGACTCATGAGCACAATCTGATAGAACATAAACAATTAAGTCCAAGTGACATGAAGTGCCTCAATTCCAGTCCTTAACATGTTCCTCTGAAATTAAGTGGATTAATATCTTGACCAAGCTCCAATCATCAAACTTTATTTAGAATTTTTCAATGTCATTATCATTCTGAAAATGCACATGAAATGCAATGCAGGAAAATATTTTTGTTGAAAATTTTCCTGATTTTGAACTTTATGGATTTTTTCAAAAAGTTTTGCAAGTTTTTATGTAATCTTGAAAACATTTTCAAATTTTACCGATTTTGAAAATTTTGAATTTTTTCGGGGATTTTAATAAAGGTTAGTGCATGGTGTATGTACAACTATTTACACGGGAGTGAGTGCATATTTACAAGAATTAGGTGTATATTTTACACCGAGAATTTGTACATAGGTTAGTTGTTATTTACAAATTTTATTTACAAAGGTTGTATATATATATTTGTACAATTTTATTAGAGTTGTTATTTATTGCAATCATATGCAAGGTTCTCAAAATAATTTGCAAACATTTCGACAACTTTATTTGCAAATAATTTTTACAAATAATTTACAAACATTTATAAAATATGAAAATAATTTTGCAAAGATTTTTCCAAAGGGATGGATATATTTTTGAAAATTATTTTCAAAAGATTTTTATTCCAACAAATGAAACAAAAATTTTGCAAATATTTACAAAAAATGTTTACAAAGATTTGAAAACATTTCACAAAGTATTTATCCAAATGATTTCAAAATATTTTTCAAAGCATTTTATAATTTCAAATCATTTTTGTAAAATATTTTTATACCAATTTATTAATCATATATACAAAGAATTTTGAAAAATTGTATAACTATTTATAGGGTATTCGTTACAGTTGATTTATTGTACACCCTTTCCCATTGTAGTGCATTAGCCATATTATTCGAAATACAAAAGTACTTGGCTAAAGTATACACAACATATATACAATCCCCCTATACTTAGCGTGAACTATGTCCTCATAGTGATCAAAGAGAAAAAAAGAAGACAACTCGTGCTGAGTATAGAAAATCTTGTACTACAATGTCTCAATAAAGAATAAGAAGTCGATAGTCCCCCATATGTAGGATCAACTAATCCTAAGTATAGAATGCACACAAAGCATGGATGATCGAGGATTAGAATATACGAAATCAATGACTTGACTTGTCCCCCCATACTTTGGATGAAATATCCCTATAGACAAAATATAAACAAGTTGAGAGACAAGTGAGATAATAAATAAAGAATATCCCGAATACACTCATCTCCCCTATACTTAGGATGAAATACCATAAGTATAACACATATGAATAGGATGAATGAAATACTGAAAGAATGAAAAATACAATAAAAATAAAAAGAAGAAAAAAATGATATTTTTGGATTTTTAAGTATCTGATCCTTTTGTTGCTGGAAGCTCTTCTTGAAACACCACTTGAATAGAATCAACAATGGTCAAGAGTGTATCATTTTCTAAGTATGGCTTCAACAACTGTCTGTTGACAATAACTGGTTGTTCATTAGATGACAAATCAGATATCAAGATACTACCGTTGTCATGCACATGTTTGACTAAAACCGACCCTGTCCACTTGCTCTTCAACTTGCTTGGAAAAAGTTTCAACTTTACATCAAACAACCAGACCTTCTGACCATGCTCGAAAGTCTTCCTTCGGATATGCTTATCGTGCTATTTCTTGACTTTCTCCTTGTACATAAGGTTGTTGTCTTATGCATAGACTCTGAATTCAAGTAATTAGTTCAGTTCAATCTTCCCATTCTCACTAGCCTTCTTGGAATCTAAGATGCACATGTTGATTGCTTATAAAGATTTGTGAATGAGTTCCACAAGCAAGTGTCATGGATTGCCATATACCAAGCGGTATGGAGACTTGCCTAAAGGTGACTTGTATGTAGTACAATTAGCCCAGAGAACTGAATCGAGCAGTTGTGACCAGTTCTTCCTATCGGGTCACACAAGTTTCTGTACAATTATCTTGATCTCCATGTTTGAATATTCAACCAAGCCATTGGTCTGTGGGTGGTAAGGAGATGCGACAAAATGTTTAATGTTGTACTCCTTGGTCAGCTTCTTGACTTCCTTATTTATGAAATGGCTTCCCCATCTGATATGAGAATTTTCAGAATCCCGAACCATGAAATGATGTTCTCTTTGAGGAATCAACAGTCATTGAGACTATCGGCTCGAGTGGGGATAACCTCCACCCATCTACTGACATAGTCAATGATAAGAAAGATGTACTCAAAGCCATGACTATTCGGGAATGGGTCCATAAAATCTATACCCCATGCATCGAAGACATTTGAGATCTGAATGTACTTGAGAGTCATGATATCCTTATAACTGATGGTACCACCCATTTTCTAGCTGTCAGTACAACCTTTCACATATTCAGTAGCATCCTTAAAGAGAGTCGGCCACCGAAGGCCACATTGAAGTAATTTTGCTGCCATTCACTTCTTGAATGGTGTCCTCACGCTTTAAGTTTGTGATAATGTTCTAGGACAATGCACCTCCTCCATATGCAATCTGCTCCCTCCCGAAATAAATAAGGGTCCTCCCATTGTAAAAATAAATGACAAGAATTTGTCAACTTTTAACTTCGGCCAATCTTGCGGGGTTCTCTTGGAAATAAGATAATTCATAATATCAACATATTAGGGGAGCGAAGAGACGGACAGAATTGCCTTATCTGGGAAAGTTTATATGATTGGTATCATGTCTTCTATCTCTGTGATTCTGAAAAGATGGTTTGCCCCCATACGTTTGACCCTGGGCTTATCTCGAATTTCTAAGTCAAACTCTTGGAGTAGAAGGATCGATCGAATCAAACAAGGTTTGACATCCTTCTTAATTTGTAAGTACTTGATGGTAGAATGATCTGTATACAATGACCTTGGATCCAAGCAGATGCTATCTGAACTTCTCCAGTGCAAACACGACTACTACTAACTCCTTTTATGTGACAGTATAATTCTTCTAGGCCTCGTCTAATGTATTGCTAGCATAATGAATTGCAAATGGTAATTGAACTTTGGGTTCAATTTAGAATAATTAGGTCTCAGTTTCCAATGTGGTTTTTTTGTATTTTTTTAACACAAAAATAAAGGGAATGCAATATGCGGGTGAATTAGGCTACTAAGAAAATACACAACTTAGACAAATTAATTTTAATACACAATTAATTTAATTTAGCCAAATTATATTTTTTCTGCAAACCTAATCCAATGATGAATGCATCGCACTTTTTTTGGAATTTTATGGATTAAAATGCAACAATGAAAAATGCACACTTTTTACATATTTTTTCATAATTTTTCATACAAACAAAATGCAAAAATGATGAAAATTTTACTGCAACTTAAACATGATGCAAGGAGGTACATCATTTTTTTGGAATTTTTCGAGAAAATATAATTTTTGTAAATTTTTAATGAAAATAGAGTGACAGTGAGCAATTAATTCATAATAAATCCATATTATCAAATCATCTAGAAAGAGAATTATCTCAATAAGGTATTTATATAAACAATGCAGGAGAGTTGAAAATTCACAAAAATGATGTCTGTGGATTTAATTAAAAATTAATTCTGAAAATCACTTTGTAATTTATATAAGACACACGACAATTCCAATTAATATGAAATTCGAAAAGAAGTTAAATCATGTTGCAAGGCATCATTCCTGATTTTTTAATAATTTTTGGAGAAATCGATTTTTGCGCATCATCCACGTCCTATGTCCAAATTAATATGCAAACATAAGGTTATCCGTGTAATTCAAACATTAAAATTAAATAACACAAATATGTACATGGACTTGTTTGTAATTATAGAAACTTGATAGGACACACATGCAATATTTACAAAATAAAAAATAATAAGAAAATTAGGGACCTTCTTCTTTCTTTAGGAAGCGCACGAAGCGGGTGAAGGGGTCAGCGGCGCGCGCGCGGAGCACGGCGGGGGAGGGACGCGGACCTGCGGGCGAAGGGCAGGGTGCCTTGGGCGGAGGAGGTGGATGGAACGCCAGTGGGAGGGGGCCGCACGCTGGGCGTGCCTACGGGCGGAAGTGATGCAAGCTGGAGGTGGCGGGTGGCCACCGCTGGAGGAGGAGGAGGGTAGCGTGGGGCCGCAGTTGCGGGTGGACGGCCGCAGCTGTGGCATGGAGGCTGCGAGAGCCTGGCGGCTAGCTGGTAGAGGGCTTGAGGGTAGCGGCACCGCCGACGGTGGAGGATGGGGGGGCCGACGATGCTGCTAATTTCTTTTTTTCTTTTTTTTATTTTTTAATTTGATTCAATTTTTTTTTAAAATTTATTTTTTTTATTTTTTTTAAATTTTTTTAAATAGGGAACACACACACATATAATGATGAAGATAATGGGAATAAAGTGATGATAATTTGATGTGGTGGGGATAAAAAAATGAGAAAAAATGATGACAAATGATAAAAAGGGAAATTACCTGAAATGGAAGCAGTCGCCTATGATATGCTCTCAAGAAGAATGATCTTCGCTCGGATCGTTGGCGAGAGATAAGCTCGAGCAACGCGCGGGTGCGGCTGTGATGTTGGCCAAGACGCCAACGGATCTCACCGGAGAGAGGGTTGTCGTCGCTCGACCGTGGTTGCATCGCTGTCACCGATTCAACTCTGGGAACTAGGCTCTCCTCACATAAAGATGGATCAAAGGCAAAAATGAGGAGAACGCGATGTATATAAAGAGAAAAAATGAGAAGTTATTAAAGTGTTGGAGGGGAGGTTAATAAAATAGTGGAGTTGAATTAGAAGTTAGAAAAATTGGTGGAGTGTTGGAGTTGAATTGTTGGTTATTGTATAGAATGGAAATAAAATACATAAAAGTAGCCTACTTTAAATAAAAGAGTAAAATAAAGAAGAAAATTAGAATGGAAGATTTACAAAAGTAGGTCCATAAAAACACTATGTACATGGATTTTTTTACTTTTCTAATTTGTTTTTTTTTGTATTTTTAATAAAAGATATTTACAAACTAAAAATAAAATAAATTACTAGAAATAAAATGAAACATAAAAGAATTTTTTTGGACTTTTTAATATTTAAGAAGAGTAAATAAAAAATGAAGAAAGAAAGATATGTACAATATATACAATGCACACTTACGTCCCAAAACCTAAATTTTACAAATGAGCTCGATTTTAATGAAACCACTTTCATTGGATAGATAATTTTGTAACTTAAACTTTAAAAGTGAGTTTGGTGAATTTGGAGTTCACACGGAGCATAAATTTGGCTGAGAAGTTGGACTTTATGACTTTTTCTCTTTGGGATCTAGGAGTATTTATTTGAGATAGAATTTATTTTAATTTTTGTATTTTTATGTACATTTTTATAAACAAGTTAGAGAAAGAATTAACCAAAAAGGAGTTGAAATGGAATTATTAAAAATACATGAAGTTTTGGGCTATTAAAGGTGAAAAACTCCTTTATTTTGCGGCTTTTGATTGTTAATTTTATTTGTACAATATAACATATAATAATTAGTGTATTTTATTTACAAGAGTCATTTTGTTAATTTATTGATTTTATGGACATTTATTAGAGACTTTACTCGGGGATTTTGCTAAGATCAATATATTGAGATGATGAATCACGGATTCATCCCCCCTATACTTAAACTTTGCTAGTCCTCGAGCAAATAAAGAATGAATAAGTTGGAATAACCCCTGACTGTGCATGTGAATACAAGACTTGATCTGTTCAAGAACTCTCGATTTTTAGAGATCCTAAAATTCTAAGCTGAACCAAGCTCTAGTCAAAAGGTATCCAATTTCCCTAATCATCAGACTCTCTCTGTATACATATATAGTAGGGATATGACTTAAGTGTGGACTGCAGTTACAAGAGTAGAGTCGCAACGTCACCCAAGGTTCTAGTCCAAGAGACTCTCCTAAGAATCCAATCCTCAACACTAGGGAATAAATCATTTCTTGCATCCAATCCACCGTCCCTTTAGTTGTCAGACTTAAAAATATAGATGGAAGGCCAGTTGATGGAGGGTTTAGGATTGTGTTATCTCTTCTCTCCCTCTCATTGGAACAAGGATCCTCTCGAGTGCCTTATTAACTCAACACATTATTTTTGTTGTTGATCAGTGTGTCCGTCAAGAGAAGTTAGAGACGTCTGCACTTGTTTTCCTGCGAGTACACCAGGTATGCCTTTTTTGAGTATCTACTATACCTTCTACACCTAGACTTATAACATTTATGATATAGAGCCCTTTTTTGGTGCAATCCCGACTCCTGATCCTAATAGTGGTGGTCCAAGTGGATACTTTGAAATGGTTGGGAGCACTCGCCTTTGGTGGATGCTCTTTTGATGATTGACTTTGTGGAAAGAGAGCTTTCTTCAACATTGATATTTCTTTGCTTTTTTTGCTAGCTCCACTGCTTTTACCAAGAGTTGACGCACACTGATCAATATTTTACTTTATTCACACCGTGGCACTTAGGTAGATGTCAAGAGATTAGTACAAGAACCAAGTTCTCATACTGGCTAAAAATGTTGACACTCAGGTTTCATGAAGCCTTCAATGGTTTTATCCCATCCTCGATCATCATCAAATCGGGTCCAAACTCAAATCCCTCATTCCAGTTCCTCAAGTGAAATTTCAACTCATCTCGTCATAACTGCAGCCGTGTATGTGAGGTGCTGATCATATTCTTAAGATAGAGACTAAGAATGCAATATAGCACACAAATATGTCAAACTAGGGAAATGTGAATAATTAAGTTAAATACCCTAATGATTAAGGGTGGTTAACCCAAAATATCAAGACCTCATAAACCAAGTGTTCTTGAACATCACTAGTCTTGTGCAAAAGTGTAAGTGTTAGGGACCAAACCAACTTATTAGTTAGTTTTTTGTGTGATTTTTTATTTTTATTTTTTTTTGAAAAAAAAGGAAAGGAAGAAAGATGTTTTTTTTTCAAATATTTCTTTTGTTTTTTTGAAAACGTTTTTTTTTAAAAAGGATTTTTTAGTATATATATTTTTAAAAAAGGAGAGTTCTTTTAGTTTTTTAAATCAATTTTACCCATCCCGTAATTATTTTATATAATATATACTAAAATACGTGAAAGTACGAGCTATGGGTAAAGTATATATGTAATATATACATGCCCCCTATACTTAGCATGTGCTATGTCCTCAAAGCACAAGAAGCGAGAAAAAGACAAAGCTTGTGCTAAGCGTAGGAGAACTGAAATAACCAAAAATATAGAAGACAATCCACCCCTATACTTAGGCTCTAGTCAGCCTAAGTGTAGAAGAAGAGCAAAAATGGGGCGGTCGAGGTTAAGAGGAGAAATGTATGAGTATATACATATGGGGGCATTGGTCCCCCCTATACTTAGGCTCTGGCCAGCCTAAGTATATGGCGATAGTAAGTGTGAGAATCGATGTGATATAAAGAATATACAGAAAAGGGAGAATATACAAGAATAATGAATCTTCTAAGCTGCTGAATCTTGATGCTGCATCTTCATGAAGAATAATATGATGTATTTGCTCTGTGCTCACTCTGCATGAAGTTGATGATCTCAACTTGGACTAACTGCTCTTTAGAATCTAAGAAATGTTTCAACCGTTGTCTATTTACCACATGGGATTGTGCAACATCTGTGAGATCAGCTATCTCTACACTTCCATTCCTGTGCACTTTCTTAACAACAAAGGGACCCGTCGATTTAGATTTGAGCTTCCCATGGAACATCTTCAACATGGCATTAAACAACCATACCTTCTGCCCAGGGACAAAGTCATTGCACCTAATGTGCTGATCATGCCATCTCTTTACTTTGTCCTTATTCAAATTGTTATCATATGCCCTGTTTCGGATTTCAACGAGCTCGTTCAAGTTCAAGTCTCGACAAAGCTTTCCTAGGTGACAACTTCAATTAATCTGCTTAATTGCCCATTCAACTTTGTGAATCAGCTCTACGGGCAAATGACATGGCTTGCCATAGATCATTCTCAATGGTGAAGTATCCAATGGTGTCTTTTAGGCTATCCTATAGGTCCACAGAACTTGGTCCAAGAGCTGGGACCAATTCTTCCTATCGGGACGAATCAACTTCTGTAAAATATTCTTCACCTCTCTGTTCGAAACCTCTGCCATGCCTTTGGACTGTGGGTGGTAAGGACTAGTAACTCTATGCTCAAATCCATAGTCCTTAGCTAAAGATCTCATATCTCGGTTCACAAAGTGGCTACCCCCATCTGATATCAAAACTTTTGACACCCCAAACCTAGCAATAATGTGGTCTCTCACAAACTTACAGACAGTCTTGCTGTCTGTGGTTCGGGTTGGGATAGCCTCCACCTACCTAGATAAATAGTCAACCGCCAACAAGATGTACTCATGTCCTTGGCTGTTGGGAAAGGGACCCATAAAATCTATACCTCATGCATCAAAAACATCACAAATAATCACCGGCTGCATGGGCACCTCATCTCTTTGTCCAACTGTCCCTCCCATCCTTTGAAAAATCGAGCACGACTGTACAAAATCAATAGCATCTCTAAACAGGGTCGGCCAATACAATCGACATTGAAGTACCTTGTGAGCGGTTCTCTTCCCCGAATGGTGTCCTCCAGCCTCAAGTGAATGACAATATGTGAGGACACTCTGGTACTCCTCCTGAGGAATACTCCTTCTCCAAACACAATCCGACCCTTCGAAGAAAAGGAAAGGATCGTCCTAGTGGTATCTCCGCAAATCCAACTTCAGTTGGTCAATGCTACTCCTAGTCCAACCATGGAGAACCTACTTGGAGACAAGATAGTTCACAATGTTGGCATACCATGGGAATGAGTCAATAACGCAAATTGACTCATCTAGGAAGGTCTCTCTAATCCGCTCATAATCATGAGAATCCTTAAGTTCAATCTGAGAAAGATGATCATCCACAACATTCTTCACTCTAGGTTTATCTTTTATCTCCAAATCAAACTCTTGGAGGAGTAAAACCCACCTAAGAAGACACACCTTCGCATCCTTCTTTTCCATTAAATATCGAATGACTGTGTGATCAATGTAGATTGTCACCTTAGAGCCCAAAAAATACGACCTGAACTTCTCGAGGCCCATACTATAGCGAGTATTTCCTTTTCAGTCACTGTGTAATTCTTCTGTGTAGGGTCTAATACTTTGCTCGTGTAGTGGATCACAAATGGGATCCCCTCTCGTCGTTGTCCTAACACAACTCCTATAGCGAAATCTGAAGCGTTAGTCATAACCTCAAAGGGGAGAGACCAGTCAGGAGCTTGTAGGATAGGTGAGGCACAAATCTTCATCTTCAAGAGCTCAAAGGCTTCTAGACACCTGTGATCTACAACGAACTCTGTATCTTTCCCTAAGAGCTCAGTCAGTGGGTGGGCAATCTTTGAAAAATCCTGAATAAATCTCCTATAAAATCCAACATACCCTAGGAAAGAACTCACTGACTTCACGTTGGTAGGTGGATCGAGTTTCTTGATCACCTCCACCTTGGCAGGGTCAAAATCCATTCCCCTTTTAGAGATGACATTCCCCAACACAATACCTTCCGTCACCATAAAGTGACTCTTCTCCCAAGAGAGTACCAGATTCACCTCTCTACACTGCTTAAGGACTCTGTCCAAGTGCGCTAAACATGTACCAAAAGAACGACAATGGACCAAGAAGTCATCCATGAACACTTCCAGGAAATCTCCCACCATCTCGGCAATAATGGCGATCATTCACCGCTGAAGTGCCTAAGGCATTGCAGAGCCTGAATGGCATGCACCTGAATGCGTAAGTGACGAATGGACACGTGAATATGGTCTTTTCATGGTCCTCGAGGGATATGACTACCTGGTTGTAGCTTGAGTACCCGTCAAGAAAATAAAAGAACTCTTTCCCTGCGAATCTCTCCAAGATCTGATCAATAAAAGGCAAGGGAAAGTGGTCTTTCTTGGTCGCAACATTCATGTGCCTGTAGTCGACATAGACGTACTATGACATGGGTACTCGTGTCACAATCTCTACCCCCTCCTTGTTGGTGACCATCTAAATTCCTGACTTCTTCGGGACAATATGAAGTAGGGTCACCCACTTGGAGTCAGAAATAGGGTATATAAACCCTACCTTGCACCATTTCTCAATCTTTTTCTTCACCACTTCTTGTATATTGGGGTTAAGTCTCCTCAGGAACTTACGGGAAGGTCTCACATTATCCTTAGTAAAAATATGATGCGAGCAGAGAGCAGGGTTGATCCCTACAAGATCCGATACTGTCCAACCTATTGCTTGGCGGTTGCTCTCTCAGACCTCTAACAACCTTGACTCCTGTTCTAAAGTCAAGTCTGAGCTAATGATAACATGATATCTCTCTTTGGATCCCGTAAGAAAGGCATACTTGAGTGTATGAGGTAGTGATTTCAGTTCTGGCAATGTGGAATCATCAAGCAAATCTGGTTGAACTGAATCTGAATCGGATTCTGTGTTGCATGAAGGTGGGCTCACTTGTGTATTACTCGCCACCAACTCAGAAGTATATGGAGTCGGATTTCCAAAGAAACGCAGTAAATCATCCAAAGCCACGTCTGACTCATCATCTATGTCCCATGATCGTTCTGAAGGGGATGGAACTGACAGATTCTGATGGATCTCTACGTCATCATGGAAATAGGTAGATGCATCTCTAACAAGATCAGGCAACACCTGACAAACTGCATCATCTACTATTTCCTTTCTAGATGAAAGGATCTTGCTCTGTCCTGAAGGAATTTATCCCCAAATCCCAACAATGCTAATCATTCTGCAACCTGCCTCTGAAGATGAGTACTCTGTGCTACTCTCTGAATCGGGTCACTGACACTTGGTTTGCTTCATCTAAAGGTTCAATTCTCCTCCTGGAGAATGGAACTTCATCATTCCGTACCATAATCAAAAGCTGTGCCTGCGGTCCTAAGGAAGGGCCGCCCGAGAATGATATGAGATTCTCTCCAATGATTGGGTGTCTCCATGTTCAAGACTGTGAAGTCAACCTGATAGTTCAGCCCCTCAATTGAGATATCGACAATTTTTACTTCTCCCATAGGTCTCTTCACTGAACGATCTGTGAATTGGAGTAAAGCTCTGGATTTGCAAAGTGGTCCCAACTCCAGTTTCTGATATAATGCTAAGGGAAGTAAGTTTATTGAAGAACCGTTATCCAAGAGTGTGGTGCAAACGCAATGTTGTCAATACAACTCTCCACATAATGAGCACCCATGTCTCTCTTTTTCGTTGGCAATGTCTGATTCTTAAGACAATATGTTGTGGCTACTAACACGACATGTGTCTTCATATTTTGGTTCTCTTTCTTCCTGCTAACCCTAGTAGGTGTGCATCTCACCTTAAGGTATTTCTGGAATGCAGAATGGTTAGCCACATACTCATCAAATGATACCTTTACTATGATATTTTCTTTACAGAACCGTGCCATATTGAGGTCATCTTTCTGAATCTCTTTTATGTGATTTCCTCCTGTAAGAGCAGGGGGGAAGGAATTGACGCTAGGGAAACAGAAGATGAAGAATCTGAATCATGAACTGGAAGATCATTCTTTGCATTAACGTAAAAAGAGTTCTTCATACAAGAATCTTTTTGATGCAACATGGAATCAAAATCTAAACTATCTACTATAGGTTGTGGAATAAAAACTGAAGTGGTATCTTCCACAACCGGATATGCAAGGTCCTCCGTAGACTTAGAAGAGTATCCATGCTGCTGATGCATGCATATGCTCTCTCCTTTTCTTCTCAGCTCCCTAAGTAGATATCCTCTAATGGTGCTGATGGGGCTCCAAAATATGCTGCCTCTCCTCCTCGTCCTCTGAAGACTCCTCAGGTAGAGCTACAGAGATGCCCCTCATCGTGTCCCTCACCCAATCATGCGGTCATGGTCCTTGCGCTCCTGAGTGACATGTGATTAGCATTGTCACACGAAAGAATCTCATGCTCAGATCTAGGAGATGCTGAATAGTATATCTGACCAAAGTGTTTCTGAGAACTAGATCAGTTCAGGCTATTGGGGTTAGCCTGATCTTGGGCTGGGATCGAGGTAGAGGGTGCAGTCTGCTCGTCTCACAATCTGGATAGGCGGTTGACATCCGCCCGTAAGTCGTGAATTTCATTCTTGTAGGAACGAAGCTCATCGAGTATCTTTTGCTGTATGTTTACGGGACCAAACGAAGAAGGAAGGGGATAAGTTTGGAAAGAAGAATGGGAAGACTGGCCCTGCTGGCCAGGGTACTGCCTTTGCTGCTGTTGGTGCTGGGGTGTCTGTTGAAATTGTGGGCCCTGCTGGCCTGCCTGGTAAAGGCCATATCGGCCATATTGCTGGTACTGTTGCTGTTGCTGCTGGGATGGATGTTATCCGGGGCTATGATGTGAAGGAGGTGGTGCGGAGGTGAATGCGTGTTGTGAAAGGTCGGGGGACGCTGGTATGTCTGTCGGTCTCCCGTACTTCCCTACCTGGTAGGGTCCTGAGTATACCATACTCCATTCACCTCCCAAACCGGTGGAGGCTCCTCCCGATCTGTCTCTGCTAATGGAGGCGGCTGCCGGAAAGAGTGGGTGTAGGACTGGTCCTGCTCCCACGGCTGGGGTTGCCCTAACACCAACTGCTCTTAAACCTTGTGAACACGATAGGTATCTTTATCTTATATACCCTATCAGTCAACTCCTCCATTTGTTTTGGAATTTTGGAGACGCTCCAGTCTAATTCATCAATCCTCCTATCAATCCTCTCGACTACAGTAAGCTTGTCCACGAGGAGTCCCATGCTAGGGATCACATCCCGAGAGAGATCGACTATAACTGACTGCCCCCCCTCTAAATAAGAGAGAATTGGGGGACGATGTATAGGCCCTACTGGCCATCTATGAGCGGCTGGTTTCGGCCATCTGCTTGAATACCTTCCAGACGGTATCCGATCCTCGTGATGTATAGCTTCCTCCACAAGCAGCGCTCACTAAACCTTGCATCTCAGGGTTGATACCAGTGAAGAACGACTGGACCAAGATATTGTCATCTAGAAACACTTCTGCAAGATGTCCATGAACCTTTCCCATGCATCATAGAAGGCTTCATGGGGTAATTGGGAAAAACTCGTAATGCATATCCTCATCACGTTAGTCCTACTCAAAGGGTAGAACTTATTCAAAAATAGGTCCTTGAACTGGGCGTAAGTGGCGACTGTAACTCCCAAGTTCTTTACCCAGTAGTCGGCTTTGCCACCAAAGTCAAATGGAAGGGCTGTGAGCCTAATATAATCATGGCTAACATTAGCATGTTTAAGATTAGTGCAGACGAGCACGAAGTCCCTTAGGAATGCATACGGTTTCTCAGAAGCATTCCCATCAAAGTGTGGCAGCAGGTTCATAAATTGCAGCTTCAACTCAAAATCAACTGTGGGTTCGGTCGAATTCAAGTAGTTCTGAATTCTGTACTATCCGGGGTTATATGCCGCATCCATTGGTGGTTCGACCCCAACATTGAGCTATCCTAACTGAGCTCTGAGTAGTACTTGTTGATGCTCAGATGTAGCTAATCTGGCTAGTACCATTCTCATCGGGTCTTCGGGGTGTTCTTCTTCCTCTTCTTTCTTCTTTGGAGGCATTTTACTTGAATCTTCTTTAGGGCCTAAATCAGCAATGTGGTCTTGAGTAGGAGAGGATTTAGGCATGAAGATATTCTCACCGAGGCGAAGGTCTTCCTCGATGAGGTGGGAAGAGAAAGGGAATGGTTTGAGAGTAACCATCCTGAGAGTGAGTGATCCTAGGCTCAAGAGGGTCATGAGTCGAGGTTGTCCCAGGTTGTGCTTAGACCTTTGAAAACGTACCTCTTGGAGGGTTCAACGAGAGATTCGTAAAGTCCGAATAAATACTCCCCCAATTAGTCATCTTCGATGTCAAAAGAACCGATTAGAACCTGATATTCAATGAGGCACTAGTTCTACGATGCACGTGAATGTACGAAGAATACTCAGACAATACAAAAACAATTCAAACCTTCAAATTCACCAACTCAACACGTGATGGCCGTAAAGGTTTGGCTGAGTTATCTGGTCAATTTTTAGTTGGAGTTAAATGCGATCTTGAAAAGATTAATGAGCTGTTAGGTGCCCGTATTTTCCTATAGACTGGCCTGGTTCTTACGACTAGTTGGACCTACTTTAAGCCAGTATAGGAGTAAGTACGGACCGTATAAATACGGCTATCTGTTCCTTGAGGACTAAGGTGTCCTCTAAACCTCCCACTCTACTAAGGAAATCCTGACCGTTTATCGACTACCTATAGATCCTCACTGAAAAGTAGCTAATCGCCTAAAAAAAGAACTAGTAATATGTAAGAAATTCTGGCTTGGCTCTATCCTAGGCTCGTCTCTCTCTCACTTGCAAGTAAATTCAAACAATGAGGGCTTTATGCACCCGTGAATAAGGTTCTTTTTATTCCAATTTTTTTAATCGATCTGCTCAATTTAGTCCCAATTTTAGAGTTTAGGTTATCACTTGAAATTAATCCGAACACACAAACACGTCTACCATTCAGTCTCAACATCCTTTGAAATCTTAAGTTATAAAACAAGGAAGAAGTCGAAATCAGAATGCAAACGTGAAAAAAATGATGCATGCTCAGAAGAGGGTATACTTACAGTGAATCCCATCACTCTCCATGCGTTTATGCAAAACTGAATTTTTAAATTTATACTAAATGCATGCAGATCGAGAAAACCACACCTAAACAATATACTATTAGCAGAGAAGAATTGAGTTAATTTGAGCTAAGTAGTATGTATCTATGTGCGTCTCATTATGAATCTTATCAGATGTGTGAATCTTCTGAGATATGTGTGGCCTGAATTATGAAGGGCACAAACAAATTTAATGCTAAACTACCGTGTGTCTATCCTTAATTTCGCCACTCAAGTCGAGTCCCACTCTCACCGTAGAGTGAAACATGTCCCGACAAAATAAAGTCCAGGTCTTTTTTACACACGCCAGCTCTCAAATAAGAGCCGCTGTAAATGAGAAAATTACCTAAATTATTACAACACAATAATTACAAAAAAAACTCTCAAAAATAAATTAAATTTCCTAGCTCTTCAGCAGTCGACGCGTGTCTCGTTTGTCGACCTCCGATGCACTCCAAGTCCACTAGGACCTCGCAAGGAAAATAAAATTTATGTTAGAGAGATCAACAAAACATATACAAAAATATGAAGAAAAATAATAAAGAGAAAAGAGGAAAAAACGGACTAATTACAAGATTGCTCGGGGGTCAGACTACCCGAGTTAGAGAAAACCTAAACAAAATTTTCTAAATTAATCCCTAAGCCATTTGCCACCCCGATAATGACGCCATCTAATCGATACACTGAATACGTGACTTAATTTGTACTCGTTGTAATACGGGTACTTAGCGAATCGTTCGGAACTGATATAAGAATCTTCGTAAAGAGTATCTTGACTTTAATTTATATCCCAAGCAAGTCCGGGGTCGAACACAAGGAGGCAAAAGAATAACTTTGGGTTTAATTTAGAATAATTAGGTCTAGGTTTCCAATGTAGATTTTTTTGTATTTTTTAATGCAAAAATAAAGGGAACACAATATGTAGGTGAATTAGGCTACTAAGAAAATACACAACTTAGCCAAATTAATTTTAATACAAAATTAATTTATTTAGCCAAAATTATTTTTTCCTACGAACCTAATCCAATGATGAATGCATCACACTTTTTTTGAAATTTTATGGATTAAAATGCAATAATGAAAAATACACATTTTTATGGATTTTTTCGTAATTTTTCACACAAACAGAATGCAAAAATGATGAAAATTTTACTGCAACAAGATGCAAGGAGGCTAAAGTAATTGTTTTGGAATTTTTTGAGAAAATATATTTTTATGGATTTTTTTAATGAAAACAGAGTCACAGTGAGCAATTAATTCCTAATAAATCCACATTTTCAAATAATCTAGAAAGAGAATTATCTCAATAAGGTATTTATACAAACAATGCAGAAGAGTTGAAATTTCGCAAAAATGGTCTGTGTATTTAATTAAAAGCTAATTATGAAATCACTTTGCACAAGACAACTCCAATTAAAGATGAAATTTGGATAGAAATTAAGTCATGTTGCAAGGTATCATTCCTGGTTTTTTTAAGAATTCTTTGAGCAACCATGAATGAATTATAAATTTAAGACCATATATTGGGTAAAATATGCTGAATTTCACTTGGATAATTTTAATTAATTTCCCAAAGCTTCGAAAAATACAAAAAATATCCAAATGATAGACAATTAGTTGCTCAATATAATGATATTTTTCAATAAAAAAATGATGCAAAAACTATGTCCAAATTAATATGCAAACATAAGGTTATCCATGTAACTCAGACATTGAAATTAAACAACACAAATATGTAAAGGGACTTATTTTTAATTACAGACTCTTAATAGGACACACACGTAATATTTACAAAATAAAAAAATAATAAGAAAATTGGGGACCTTCTTCTTTCTGCAGGAAGCGCACGAAGTAGGTGGAGGGGTCGATGGTGCGTGCGTGGAGCACGACGGGGAAGGGGAGCGCGGACCTGCAGGTGGAGGGCAGGGCGCCTCGGGCGGAGGAGGCGGATGGAACATCGACGGGATGGGGTTGCACGCTGGGCGCGCCTGCGGGCGGAGGTGATGCGGGCCGGAGGTGGCAGGTGGCCACCACTGGAGGAGGAGGAGGACGACGTGGGGACGCAGTAGCGGGTGGATGGCTGCGGCTGTGGCTTGGAGGCTGCGAGAGCCTGGCGGTCGATTGGCAGAGGGCTTGAGGGCGGTGACGGCGCCGACAGTGGAGGATGGGGGGGGGGGGCGGTGGTGCTGCTAATTTCTTTTTTTTTATTTTTTTCTATTGTAATTTGATTCTGTTTTTTTAAATTTAATTTTATTATTATTATTTTTTAATTTTTTAAACAGGGAACAAATATATATATATATATATAATGATGACGATGAAGATAATGGGAATGAGGTGATGATAATTTGATGTGGTGGGGATAAAAAATGAGAAAATAAAAAAATGATGACAAATGATAAAAAGGGAAATTACCTGAAATGGAACCAGTTGCCTATGATGTGCTCTCGAGAAGCATAATATTCTCTTGGATCGCCGGCGAGCGATGAGCTCGAGCAGTGCGTGGGTGCGGCCGCGATGTTGGCCAAGACGCCAACAGATCTCACCGGAGAGAGGGTTGTCGTCGCTCGACCATGGTTGCATCGCTGTCACCGATTTAACTCTGAGAACTAGGCTCTCCTCGCATAAAGATGGATCAAAGGCAAAAATGAGGAGAATGAGATGTATATAAAGAGTAAAAATGAGTAGTTATTAAAGTGTTGGAGGGGAGGTTAATAAAATGGTGGAGTTGAATTACAAGTTAGAAAAATTGGTAGAGTGTTGGAGTTGAATGGGTGGTTACTGTAGAGAATGGAAATAAAATAAATAAAATACATAAAAGTAGCCTACTTTAAATAAAACAATAAAATAAAGAAGAAAATTAGAAGGGAAGATTTACAAAAGTAGGTCCATAAAAACAGTATGTACATGGAATTTTTTACTTTTCTAATTTGATTTTTTTGTATTTTCAATAAAAGATATTTACAAACTAAAAATAAAATAAAATAGTAGAAATAAAATGAAGCATAAAAGAATTTTTTTGGATTTTTTATTAATTAAGAAGAGTAAATAAAAAATAAAGAAAGAAAGATATGTACCATATATACAATGCACACTTACGTCCCAAAACCCAAATTTTGCAAATGAGTTCTGATTTTAATGAAATTACTTTCATTGGATAGATAATTTTCTAACTTAAACTTTAAAAATGAGTTTGATGAATTTGGAGTTCATACGGAGCGAGAATTTGGCTGAGAAGTTGGACTTTACGGCTTTTTCTCTTTAGGTTCTAGGAGTACTTATTTGAGCTAGAATTTATTTTATATTTTTATATTTTTATATACAGTTTTATAAAAAAATCAGAGAAAGAATTAGCCAAAAAGGAGTTGAAATGAAATTATTAAAAATACATGAAGTTTTGGGCTATTAAAGGTGAAAAACTCCTTTATTTTGCAGCCTTTTATTGTTAATTTACTTTGTACAATATAACATATAATAATTAGTGTATTTTATTTACAAGAGTCATTTTGTTAATTTATTGATTTTATGGACATTTATTAGAGACTTTACTCATGGATTTTGCTAAGATCAATATATTGAGATGATGAATCGCAGATTCATCAGTAATCCATCCCGTCTCTGTCCCAACACATTCCCAATGGCATAATCAAAAGCATCCATCATGATCTCAAATGGGAGAGACCAATCAGGCGATTGTAGGACATGTGCTTGTGTGATCAGATCTTTCAGTAGATTGAAGGCTTGGAGAACTTGGTCATCAACAATGAAATCAGTCTCCTTGCCTAGAAGCTCAGTCAACGATCAAGTAGTTTTGCTGGTCTTTGATAAATCCTCTATAGAATCCCACGTGCCCCATAAATGACCTGACTTGATTCAGATTATTAGGTGGCTCAAGTTTTGAAATTATGTCCACCTTTGTCGGGTCGACCTCCATGCCAAACTTGGAGATGACGTGACCCAATACAATTCCTTTAGTCTCCATGAATAGACTCTTCTCCCATGAGAGCACCGAGTTAACTTCGCAACATCTTTGTAGTACTCGGTCTAGGTATGTAAGGCATTGGTCAAAGTTATCCTTATAGACCAAGAAATCATTCATGAATATCTCGGGGAAACATCCAACCATATCTGCAAATACAACCAACGTACACCTTTGGAATGTGGCTGGTTCATTGCACAATCCAAAGGACATCCTTTTGAAGGCATATGTCCCAAACAGACAGGTGAAGGTAGTCTTCTCTTGGTATTTAAGAGCAATAGAAACTTGATTATATCTATAGTACCTGTCCAAGAAGTAGAAATACTCCTTCATGATCAGTCTCTCGACTATCTGGTTGATGAAGGGAAGTGGAAAATGGTCCTTCTTGATAGCTAAGTTCATGCGTCTGTAATCAACGTAGATGCATCTAAAAGTCATTACTCTGGTTGGAATCTCCTCTCCATTGTTGTTTGTCACAATAATGATCCTTGATTTCTTGGGACCACATGTAATGGACTTACCCATTTTGAATCGGAGATGGGATATATGAATTCTACATCACACCATTTCATGATTTCTTTCATGATAACCTCCCAGAGGTTAGGGTTCAGTCTCCAGTGGAATTCTTAGGAAGGCTTGTTGTCTTCTTCTAGGTAGACGTGATGCGAGCAAAGTGACGCCAGCTTATCACATTGCGATTTCTTTCAAGAACCTCAAGCAAACGAGATTCTTGATCTTTGGTCAAATTTGAATTGATAATGACTAGGTACATGTTTGGTTCACCTGCAAGGAAGGCATATTTCATATTTGATGGTAATTGTTTGAGCTTTGGTGGGGTCTGAATCGACATGGTGGTTACCTCTACAACTGTTATCGGTATCAGATCTTTAGATAGTAGGCTGTCCACCATGGTTACTTCAGATTTTGCATACAAGATATCACAAAGATCGGTAATGAATTCATCCTCCTCAGATAAGGATGGATGGTAAAATATTTCAATCGGTATGGCAGTAATGATCTCATCCTCAAAGATAAAGGGGAATTCGACAGTGCTTTCCAGTCCTTTCTCTGTAGAGAGGAATTCTGGGGTCTCAATCTCATCCAAGAATAAGTTCATGTCTCTGATCTCTACCAAAAAGTCGCAACCTACTCTTCCATGTGGCACAAGCTCACTCTGCTCAGATACAACTTCTGCAGGTTTTGATTTTGATACCATCTAAAATGCACAAGAATATGGATGCCAAAGTACGATCTTGGAAGGTATGCAGTGTCTAACAAGTCGGATCTAGCGATCGCTCTAACGACTGCCCTCTTGGTGTAGTAGGCACCCAACTTAAGCGTTATCTCAACAATTAACCCACAACAGTAATTAAACAAGTAAATGTATGTGACCTAAAACTTATTATACCTACAAAAATGTGTATAGTACGCAAGTAGTAGGGGTCGAACCACAAAGGAGCACACGAGATAGAGCAATAAAAAATGAATAAATAACTTAAGATGTTTTGGTGTTTTCCAATTTAAATATTTTATGGATTTTAATATATATTCATGTTATTGATTTTGAAATTTTTGTAGTTTTTAGTTTTAAAATAAAATACAATATATATTAATATATAATAGATATATATAGTATAGATATAGAAAAGGATAAAAAAGATGTTTTTAGCTTTTTCAAAAAAAGAAAATAAAAAAAATTAGAAATAAAATATTTTGGGATTTTATAAATTTTTCTCCATTTTTTTGTACTTTTTGGATAGTTTTTAAGATTTTTTATGGATTTCTAAAGAAGGAAATACATAAAATGAACAAACAGTAAATCAAGGAACTTGAAATGAGCTTAATAAATATCTATCAAATCAGATTAAGCCCAAGTTCAATTTTCTAGCTTCTAGAACATATAAAAAAATTTAGAAACTTAGAAAATATTTATGTGATTTTTCTTTGATTTTTTAATAAGTTTTAATAGGTTTTTTGAGCTTTTCATTTTTTAGGAATTTTTATAAATATTTTGAAAAATATTTGGTCAGAAAATCAAATATAGCTAGATAAACAATCTCTAATGTTTTTTTGAAATTTTCAAGATATTTTCTAATTTTTATGGATTTTCAATGCTAAATAGGAGAAAATGCATTATTTTGTGATTTTATAAATAGAAAACAATTTTATTTCTTTAAGAAAAATATATGTGATATCCAAAACAATATGGCCAAGTATGCACATTTACCAAAAATAAATACACTAATATTCAAAATTTATGTACCAAGATGAAAAACACAAACATGCAAGGGTATCCACGTCAAATTCCCGTCTCCTCAGGCATACAAGCACTCTAGGTGACGTAGAATGGACTGAAGTGCAAATATAGGAAAGCTTAGGGTTCTTGATGTAAATATTACAGAAATATTACAATGGTAGAGGGAAATTTATAGACTAGATATAAATACAAAATGACAAGGTTATTCTGGATGACTTCACTTAAGCGCATCCACGGTTGAAGCATGATAATACCACTTCGATGGTGATAGTTGAGATTAGATCTCAGCGTCCGATCAGATGGCCATGAAGCTTCGGATCCGATGGCTAAGAAAAGACATAAGGCTCCCTTGCACCTAACGGCTGCTGCTTCCCAGCAAGTATATGGAAGAACAATCATTAATCTTTGCTTCGATCCATAAAATCTCTGGTCCCTGGTTACGTATTTAGTTGTTGAGATGATCGATGGGATCCTGGAGGTTTTCCGCAGCTAGTGAGGTGCTCAAAGAGTTTTGGGCCCCGTCGATAGGGGCTTGGAGATAGAGGGAAGACGGGTGGCACATGGGACTTGCTCCCAGCTTGATTGGTCTTCAGATGAGGTCCTGTATGACTTGTACCTGCCCAAGGAGCAAGGGTAAACAAGGGCGAACAATACACCCCTTTTTTTGGATGGAATGAAGTGGTGGTTAGGCGAGGCAGAGACCTCCGATGAATGGCGGAAACAAGTGGTCAGGTAGATCAATCCATGTAGCATCGAGATGGGTGAGATAGCAGAGAAGATGTAGAATGCGTAGGGGAAGGCGATGCGATGAGAGATGAGTTCGAACATGATCGAAAATAGTGGAGAACAGAGCTGGAGCTTGAAGCTCCAATAAACTTGAATTTTTGGGATTTTTGTATGATGAAGCTGAATCGAAGAAGCCTAAAGCTACGACTATGCTTGAAATGAAATTGCAAAAAGAAAATAGCAGGAAATAAGAAAGCTCACCTAACTAAAACGCCAAGAAGCAGAGGTCATCTGAAGCTTCTCCTGCAAGCCTTGTATCTCCTCCCACGTCACTCCTCCTCACTGTGATTTGATGGGAGTCGCTTCTTGTCACGAAGGACAACCCAGTGCCTCAATTCAAGGGATTCAGAGGTCAAAAAAGAGGGATCACATATCAAATGAAAACCAAGGTGATGCTAAATAGGAGGCGACTTTTGCTAGGTTTTGCGAGCGATTCTATGCATCATGACCATGAAGTCATCATTGTGTGAAAGTTCAAAGATCGAGGGACAGATCATGCGAAGAAATCGAGCCCAAATGGTGAATGTTTTGGGTGGAAGAAATTGGAGAAGATGGGGTCAACGGTGTCTGATAGGGCTAGACCTAGGTGCATGTATAAATGAATGGCATGTCGACCAATGCCATGCCCCGGTTGGTCCATGACATACGCTAGAAGATAGATACAAATAAATTGATAAATGAATTTATTAAATAAAACTCCAAACATAAAAAATGTTTATTATTTTATGTAGTATTTTATTATGAATTTTATTTTTATAACTTGAAATAATATGTATTGTTATTCATAATTATGTAAGTATTTATTTATATTTATTTTATGTATTCTTATTTATTTATGGTTATTTTTATATACAATAACATAATTAATTATTTTATTTATTTAAAATATATTTAAATACATATTTACATATTTATATTGTATTTTTACATTTTTGTTTGTATATTTAAATAAATGCATGTATGTACACCACATATACCTTATACATATATCTTATTATTTATTTGTTTGTTATTTAATGATATTTTTAGTGTCTTTATTTTATTTTCGTTTTTAATATATTTTACATATTATTTATATGTATTAAAAAACATAAAAGTAAGTAAATCATAGGGAATTAGTTAAATGGCTAAAAATATATAGGTATAATATACAACGAGACCCCAAAAGCCAACTTTTGCATCTTAATTCTAATTTTGATGAAGTCACATTCATTAGATAGATAATTTAATTTAAAGTGCAATAAAGATGAGTTTGGTTAATTTTGGATTCATTTGGAGAATTTATGGATCTATAAAGTTTTATTTGCGGCTTTTTCATATGTGTGTCCCGATCAAACTGTACATTATCTCCATTGCAATTATTTTTGTATTTTTCTATATATTTTTATGTACATGTTTTGTGCAGAAAATATCTTTATTTGAGTACCTAAGGGTATACATAAATTAGTGTAAGTTTGGCTGTAATGTAGAGTGTTGGACACTTAGGGTTTCTAAGTGGCATTGTTATTTTGTCTATATTTATTTACCCTTATCTCCTCCTACTTTATTCCTTTTTGCCCAAGTCAATATCAACTTAATCTTAGGGTTAGTCAGTACTTACAATATTTCCTTTATTTCCCTTTTCTTTTCTTTATTGACTTATTTTTTATTTAAATACATGTACTTAAGCACTATTTTCAAACAACAGTTAGAAAGTTAATTTATACAAGTTAGCTATATTTACTTGTATTTAGCTAGGGTTTAAAGATAAAATAAAGGAATAAAGGTTCATGAGTGGGTATTCATTACCCCATATACTTTACCTTTGCTAGTATCTAGTAAGCACTTATTAAGAGAATAAGTGATGCAAAAGAGAAAATAAAAAAAGAAAAATAAAGAAGGTAGAATGATCATGATTTTTAACCTTGTCTTTACAAAATCAAAGTGTGGAGCTCAGTTAATACCTTTAGATTATTAATGTGTTCGGAATCACATTAAGGTTAGGACTGGTGACTCAACAACCCTTAGATTACATGCTCCTTTATTCAGTTTAACTCAACAGTCTGGTCAAAACTGTCCTTTCAGACGTATACTCTTGTAACCTTGAAATGACCGGTACCTATTGTGTGGTTCAAGTTCATGCTCGTGCACAATGAATTAGCGAGAAGCTATAAGAAGGAGAAAAGAAGTGGAAATGGACTAGTGTAATCACATTTCCTTGTGAAGTTTGGTCAGTGTAACCAAGACTCCACCAAGAATCATGCCTTCTTTGAAGCTCAAGATATTTGGATTTTTTGTGATAGGATTCTTTTAGATATTTCTTTGTGTGGCATTGCACTGCATTCTTGTTTGCCTCGACAGATATAGAATCTTTTGTTCCGTCCATGTTTTGGGATCTTAGAAAAATTTTGCTAGCAAACCATTCCTCATACGAAGCTCTATTTCAATCCAATCTCCTGTTGTTAAATGTCCATGCTACTAGAGAAACGACAGGTTGAAGTACCTGTTTTGGCAATCTCCAAGAATGGTTCCTAAGACACGCTTGACGAAGCAGCCTAGAACCGTCCAAACTTAGACTTCAAGATCTTTCAACAACCCGTCTAGGTTGAGCTAAGTGATAAGTGTGAGGTTTTAAGTCAAGCCATTGTCTCAAGAATCGTATGGATGACATGAAGGGTTCTATTTAGTCACATTGAATTGACTCATGAACCCAGTCTCATAGAACCTAAAGAATTAATTCATAATGACCTGAAGCGTCTCAATTCCAGACCGTAATAGGTTCCTTTGAAATTAGGTAGATTAAGGTCTAGACCAAGCTCCAATCTTCGGATTTTATTCAAACTTGTTCAATTGCTAAAATCATTCAGAAAAAATACTTCTGCAATGCAAGACATATTTTTATGAAGATATTTTCTGTTTTTTTGAACTTTTTATGGGTTTTTTAAGGTTTTACAAATTTTATGGGATTTTGAAAACATTTTCCAAATGTTTTGGTATTTTGGAATTTTTACAATTTTTATGGGGTTTTTGAAATAGAAAAAGAAAAGGAGAGTTAGAGAAAAGATTTAATGTATCAGTGGTATGTGTAAGTTTTGTGGGAGTGTTATTCTTTATTATTGATTTGTCATATACCCTTACCCAACAATATAATAGCCATATTATTAGAAAATACTAAGGTACGGGTTATGGCTAAAGTATATACAACGTATATATGACCCCCTATACTTAGCGTGAACTATGTCTTTATAGTGATCAAAGAGAAAAAGGAAGACATAACTCATGCTGAGTTTAGAGAATCCTAGACTATAATGACTCAAAGAATGTGAGGTCGATTGTCCCCCCTATACTTAGGTTAACTAATCCAAAGTATAACAGACTTTACACAAAATGGGGATGATCGAGGGTTAGAATGTACGAAATCATCATCTCAGCATGTCCCTCCCTATACTTAAGGTAAAATATCCCTAAGTATAGATAGAATAGCAACAAGTTGAGAGATGGGTGAGGTATCAAAGAATGAACACCCGAGTCAATCACCCCTCCTATACTTAGGATGAAGCATATCCTAAGTCTAGTAATGATGGAAGGGATGACTAGGCAAATAGAAGAATAGAAAAAGAAATGAAAAGAAGAAAAGTAGTGTTGAACGAAATTCTCTGAGGGTCTAATGTAATCTACACAAGGTGAGAACTACACTGTCGCTGAAGCGACCGCTCATAGAAACCCCATTCAAACAAAAATTAACCCACAATATAAATCAATCTATGAAAAATAAGATATTGAATTAAAATTTATTAGAACACTACAAAAAGATGATATAGGTGTAAGTATTGTGTAGAGGTCGAACACATGGAGCAAATATGATAGATTGTGCAATAAATGTTCAAAATTTGTCTTTCTCTTCTTGTCTTTATTATTTTTGTGTGGATTTTGATTTTTTTTATTTTTTGGATTTTAATTTTTATATTTTTTCAATTGTTTTTAATTATATATATTATTTTCTTTTTATATTTTCTAATTTGTCATTTATTTTTCTTTTAATTATATATAATATAAGAATATATATAGCTATATATCCAATATAAGGTAAATTAATGAGAATAATACTTAAAAATAATTAAAATTACAAGGCAATAAATAATTTTTGGTTTTTAAATAATTTTTTTTACGATTTTTGTGATTTTTGGGGAATTTTTGCTAATTTTAAGGTATTTTTAAAATAAAAAAGATCCCAAAATGGGGATTAAATAAACATGCCAAATTGTTTTGAAGATTAAAAAAAGTAAATAAAATCAAAATTTCTCCAAATCAATTTTAATAGATAGATACTAAGATAAAGAAAATTATAAGATAGAAATGAGTGTTTTTAGAATTTTCAGCATTTTTTATATTTTTATAAAGGATTTTAGAGTTTTTTTATTTTTAGTCTTTTTCTTTTTTTTTTATTTTTATGGATTTTTGTTCTGGAGTTATAAAATGCTAAAATCCATAAAATATATTTTTTTGGGAATTTTCCAAAAAGGTTTAATATTTTTTAGTTTTTTATAATTCAAATAGGACAAAATGTGTTCTTTTTTATTTTTAATAAATAGTTAAAATGCTTAAAATGCAAAAAATATCATGAAACAACAAGCAAGGAAGCATTTAACCCAATTTTTTGAGAATTTTTGGAGCATGGATGCTAGTTTTAATAAATAGAAACAACAACACAAATTATTGAACTAGGAGGGGCATAAATATAATTAAAATTAAGCACACAATTGTTTATGCAAAAATACCAAAAAATTTAAACTAATATTAAAAGTTATTGGACTCAATCAAAATTACCAAAGCCACAAGGGCTTTAATGTAAAATCACCACCTCATGTGGGATCGCCCATAAGGTGACATGTAATGCACCTAAATGCAAATGACAAAAAACTCAAGGATTCCAATGCAAAATTCACAAAAGTTTTAAACTAATTAAATAAATTACAAGACTAAAAATAAAATACAAAAAGGACGGGGCAAAGAATGCAAAATACCCCCTCAAGCGCTATATTAAACAATGGCGAGTGCTCCGCTTATCCATGTGTCATGCGCAGGTGGTGCGATGATGCTTCATTTGGATGAAAGAGATTAGATCTCCTGATGGAGATCGGCGATCATGGCGTGGCTCATTGATAATCTCGAAATTCGATGCGGTTATATCGACTCACAAGGCGAGTCAACAGTCGGTGTTTGACCACACAAATTCCGAAATTAATCAACAATTAACCCACACTAAGATCAACAAATTAGAAACAATGTGGAGTTAAAATTTATTTTTAACTCTGCACAAATGGTGTATAGTGTCAAGTATGCAGAGAGTTCGAACACAGGGAGCAAACAATGTAATTCAAGCAAAGGTGCTAAAGTGTGTGTGAATGTGAAGTGTCTACACTAAGCAAACAAGCAACTTAATTTTTGTGGGTTTTTAAATTTTAATTTTTTTATTTAATTTTTAATTTTGTATTTGATTTTTAATTTTCTGATTTTTATATTTTATATTTTATATTTTTTTTATTTTCTTTTTTTCTCAGTATTGGAAAGTAAAGGCAATATAATAAAAGACAAGCTAAAAGATTTATAAAAATGTGCAAAAATACTCAGAAATTCAGAAATAAAATGCTTTTGGTATTTTTAAGGTTTTCTACTGTTTTTGTGATTTTTGAGGGTTTTTCAAGATGTTTTTGATATTTTTAAATATTGAAATAAAGCAAAACAGTGGAAACAAGGCTGGCTGTGATAAAAATGAAATTTAAAAATAACAAAAGCAACCAAAATGTTTCACACTATTTTTCTAATGAAGAGAACAAAATTAGGAATAAACAGAACCTAAATTTGCTATTTTTGGATTTTTCTACTATTTTATATATTTTTTTGAAGATTTTGAGTGTTTTTGAATTTTTAGGGTTTTTCTTTTGAGATTTTTAATGATTTTTGGACTGACACTAAAATAGGATAAAATAGACACTAGGTGATTTTTTTGGAATTTTTAGATGTGTTTTACTATTTTTTTGGTATTTTCTAAGCTAGACAGTGCACAAAAAGGAAGTTTATGATTTTTAATAAATATGAAAATAAAATAAAATCAAAAACTAAATATGTGGCGTTAAAGAACACCTATCCAGAAGCTTAAGCCTATTTTTGTGGAATTTTTGGAGTTAAAATGATAGGTTAAATAATTAGAGCAAACATCCAAACATTAAACAGGCCTGGCAGGGGTATATATGCAATATTCAAAACATCCAGGGGCATACATGCAAATATCCACAAAATTTTGAACTTAACATTTAATTTCTGGAACCAAAATGCAAATACAAAAGCCGCTTGGGCTTCCTAGAAATTTACCCACCAGGGCGCGTGACTTGCACGCGCCTAGGAAGGACTAAAATGTAATATAACAAAAACCTGGGGGTCTCTTTGCAAAATAACCAAAAATATTACACGTGCTTCGAAAGTTTTAGGACTAAAACGAAATAAACAAAAGACCGAGGGTTCCTCTGCAAAATGCCCACCCCCTCACGTGAACTGGTCACGTGAGGTGACGTGGCGAGGACCTAACTGTAAATAAAGAAAGTTCGAGGGTCTTTTTGCAAATATTACAAAACTTTTACACTTCCGACAGAAATTTAAATACTAATAAATAAATACAAAAAGTAGCGAGGGTGAAGATGCAAAATACCCTCGCTCAGGCGCTCTGCGAGTGACGCGTGGCGCGCATCCAACGGCTGGGGGCGATCCACTTATCCACGTGGCGTGTCCTGGGCGCGCGATGACGGTTGGCTTGTGCGGCCTGGATTAGATCTTCCTTGGTGGATCGGACGGTCGAAGCGAAGGATGATCCAACGGCCAACACGCGAACTGGAGCTGCGGCTCGATCGGACGGTGGAGACGCGAGGAGGAAGAACAGGGACGAAGGCCGGCGAAGGCGAACTTCCCCGGCTCCGATCTCGCTTCTCCGGCGACGAATGGGCTCCAAAATAGAGCTGCAGACTCCTGGGAGGTGGCTCTATGGACTGGATGGCTCAGATTCGCCGGAGGAGCGTCGAGGTGCGGGCGCGAGGGCGGCGGAGCTTCACGCTCCAGGTATCTCCGGCGAGAGCTCAAAATAGCCCTCCAGGTGCGTTCAAGGAGCCTTGACCTGAAAAAAGTGGTGATAAGGCCCAGGGCAAATTGCCTGGGCCTCGCGAGGACCTAATCTAAGCGCGAGGGGGAGTGGTCGACGGTGGCCGGAGGTGCGCTCCGGCGAGGATGCGTGAATGGACGAAACGGTTGATGAAACTTCGAATTTTTTTGGGGTTTTTGATCTTTAAGCTAACAGGAATAAGATGCAAGAAAGAAAGAAGCGGGTGGAAGCCCTCAATGGCCGGAACCAGAGGATGAAGGATACCTCGATGCCGGCAGTTGGCGGAGGTGCTGGAGTCGTCCTCGACCTCGTTCGCCCTAGCTGAGAAGCTCGCGGCGGAGCTGTCACCTCCAGCAAGGCTCAGAGCACTAGAGAGGCGGAGAGGGGTGGACCAAGGGGACTCCATTCGAAAGGGAAGGAAGGGGGTCGGTTATATGTGGTTTGACCCGAGGTGGCAGAGGTCCAAAGACCAAGAGTTCTGGAGCGATTCCTTGATCCACAATCCAATGTAAGATATGGGCGAGCCTCCTCGATCATCGATGATCAAAAGTCAAGAAGACACAAGCACGAAATGAGGTGCCTATCGTCCTCGAAAAAAATCGAGAAATCGACCCAAAAACAAGCCTCTGACAAGGCTACAGGGGGTAGGTCAGACTGTTGACCGAGGTCAACAGTCCTGGCCTCCTGGTTGGTCCACGTGGACCAACCAGGAAAAACCCTGGAAAAATATATTAATAAATCAATTTAAAATATTAAATGGCCGAATTAAATAAAAGTTATAAAATAAAAAATGTTCAAAATTTTATGTAGTATTTAATTCTGATTTTTATTTATTTTTATGACTTATATTTTTACAAGTTACCTTTTTAACCCTGTATAGGTATAATACATATGTATTTTAATATTTTATTTTATTTTATGTATTTTTAATCTTATTATTTTTTTTATGATTTTGTAAAATTATAACATACTTTTATATACATAAGTATATTTTTATTTTATTTTTCTGAGTTGTTTTGTGCATTTAATAAAATCTAAGAGTATTCTATGTAAGTATAAGTATGTGCAGTATACCTATGTATTCTTTATACAAGTATTTTTATTTTTATTTTTCTTTGCATTTTATTTCAATTTTAATGCACATATACAGTATAAGTAATATTTACAAAATTATAAAAATATAAAAATGAATAAATAATGAATAAAGAATCAATTGAATATTTTATTCAGTATAGCTATACAACAGGGGTCCAAAACTCAACTTTCAAACCGTAGCTCCGCCAAATGCGAAACCACCGCCATTGGATAGATTATTTTATTCTATATACAATTAAAGGTGAGTTTGATGCATTTGGAGTTGTCGTTTGTGAGATACGGGTCTGGGAAGTTGGGATTTTGGATTCTTATTCAGACCAGAACTTTATGTCTGTACATTCTTCTTCTGTGAAATCAATTTTGTCTTTTTCTTTATGAAATTATCTACAACTTTCATGTACAAAGTTTCTTTATTTGATGTACAAAAAGTGGAACCAAAAATAGGTCCCAAAATGAATAAAGAATGAATAACAAGTATAGGTATTTTGACTGTGTTTTTGGCCTTATCTCCCCCTACTTTATTCCTTGTCGACCTATTCATCAAGATGCCTAGGTCTCGGGGGTTTTGGGTCATAAAATATTTACAATATTTTATTCTTTTTCTTTTCTTTATTTATTCTATAATTTTGGCCTTAATTACAGTAATTTACACACTGTTTAGATGCACATGTATGAATGCTAAGATGCTTGATTTAAGGCTATTTACAGGCATTTGCTAGGGTTTTTGGTGCCAAAATGATAGAATAAAGATGATGAAATGTGGATTCATCATCCCCCTATACTTTACCTTTGCTAGTCCCTAGCAAACACTTATGCAATAAGTGCAAAAAGAAAAGAAAGAAAAGAAAAAGAAGAACTTGGATTTTATTCGATTATCAAACTTGTCTTCGCAAAATAAAAGTTTGGAGCTTAAGTCGGACCTTTGGAATTTTAGTGCGGGCGGAACCTTAGTGAGAACCGTGTTTGAAATCCAACAGTCCCTGAGAATCCCAAAACTTCTGCTCAAGTCTCCTCAATAGCCAGGTCAGAAATATCTCAACTCATATGCAAACTCTTACGACTATGAATCTGACTTGTACAGTGTAAGTGATGGTGGCTCTCCCCAACTAGAATGACAAAGAAACTGACTTCTCCAATACGACAACCCAGTGATTCCCCAATCCAGCAACTCCATCCTCGAGGAGCGGGGTATTCCCTTCTAAGTTCAAGTGGCAACCAGCTCAAGAGGAGGGGGTGAAGAGAAGAATGGACGGTAGCCAGTGTAGCTACCTATCCTTGGATGCAAGACCAGTGTAGTCAAGTCATCCTGCTGCAGGCTCACATGATATGACTTTGAAACTCAAGCTTGCTTATTGACTTTGTACATACTTGCAGGCTTTTTATTTTTGTACATGCCTGAACATTTTTTTTTGAATACTATTTACAGCAGCATTTACATAGGGAGTTTTTCCTCTTGAGCCAGTAGACTATCCCTCTTTTGAAGCTTTATCGCAACCCACAGCCTCCTGTCTTTAGACTTCCTAATCACTGGACGGGTTGGGGTGCACTTCCCTCCCTAGAGGAGGACAAGTGTTTCCACTTGTGTGCGTCTCATACCGGCAAATCCAATCCCCTCACCACTCCAACTGAGTTGAGCCATGTGAAAGGTGCAGGTGTCCAAGTTAGGTCATTATCAACAAGAGTCGTGCATGTGCTCCGAAATACTCTACTTAGGCAGTCAAGAATCCATTGAACCAAGTCCCGTGATCCTCAAAGAATTAAGTCAACTAGACCTGAAGTACCTCAAACCCAGTTCCTATAAGGTTCCTGTTATTAGGTAGATTATAAGGTCCAATCAAGCTCCAATCTTCGGATTTTACTTAGACTTGTTCAACTATCAAACTCAATCCGAAAAATGCTCATGCTATGCAATGCAATGCAGAAAATATTTTTGTGATGCAATTTTCAAAGATTTTGAACTTTTTATGGATTTTTGAAAATATGATGCATGCAGATGCAATTTTTTTGTATTTTTCAAAAAGATTTTTCAAGTGTTTTTGGATTTTAATTTTGCAAATGTTTTTGGGATTTTTGAAAAGAAAAAGTTTTGGCTGAAAACTAGGTTAAAATATGTACACGGGAGTGCTTCTTATATATACAAGAAGTGGATTTTAGAATTTACAAGGGTAAGTGATTAATTTTATACATATATATATACAGTGGATTTTGGTGTGATGTGAATATTCCTCAAACTTATTTAAAAACAATTTACACACGATTTTTGAAAACTATAGTCCAAAATAGTTTTTACAAACATTTTACACACATTTGAAAATCATTTTGCAAAGGCTTTCAAAACAGTATATATAGGTTTTTTCAAATCATTTTTGCAACCATTTTTCAAACCATTTGCAAATCATTTTTCAAACATTTTATTTCACACAAAGAAAAGAAACTTTTACAAACCACACATTTTGACACAGGTTGAAAACACGAAACAAAATATTTTCAAAATAGTTTTCAATAGATGTTCACAAAGATTTTCAAACCATTTTTCAAACATTTTGCAAAAAACATTTTCACCTGATTTATTAATCAGTAAATACAAAAAGAATTTGAGGAATAATCACATCTTTTTATTAAGAATTTTTAATGAATTTTTAAAGAATTATTAGCCATATTTATTAAGAAAATATGAAAGTACGAGTTATGGCTAAAGTATATACGTAGTATATACGACCCCCCTATACTTAGCTTGAGCTATGTCCTCATAGATCGGAGAGAAAAGAGAAGACATAACTCGTACTAAGTATAGGAAAATCTAAATAATAAAGGAACAAATGAATCAAACGAATGAGAAGTTGACCGTCCCCCCTATACTTAGGATCAAATAATCCTAAGTATAGCAGACTGTACACAACGCAGGGAGTGTCAAGGGTGGGAATGAACAGATCGTACTCAGATTGTCTCCCCCTATACTTAGGGTAAAATATCCCTAAGTATAGACAAGAAGAGGAGACAATGGAGATGATAGAAAAGAATAGAAAAACTCGGGGTGCACACCCCCCTATACTTAGGACAAAGTACATCCTAAGTATGGAAAACTGTCTACAAGGGCGGCACCTTTTCGGTAGATAAAGACGATAAAAGAGGAAAAGAAGAAAAGAAGAAAAGAAGAAAATAAATCAACAGAAAACAACGTGATATAAACAGATGGATCCGTACAGCGGAAGATAGATTTGATCACCATGTATGAGATGTAGATGATGAGATTCAAAGGACACATCTCATACCAGAAGAATGGGGGCAACGTCAATGGTCGGCGGATCATGATCAAGATATAATTTCAAGCGTTGACCATTGACGCGGAAGGTAGAGGAAGATGACGGTTCTGATATGTCGATGCTGCCATTGTCATGTACCTTCCTGACCACATACGGTCCTTTCCACTTGCTCTGTAACTTCCCTGGAAATAACTTTAGCCTGGAATCAAACAACCATACTCTCTGATCTGGCTCAAACTGTTTATGGCTGATATGCGAATCATGCCATGTCTTCACTTTCTCTTTGTACTGTAGGCTGTTGGAAAAGGCTGTATCTCTCAATTCCTCCAGGGCTGCCAATTCAGCTCTTCTCTGGTCTCCTATACTCTCGGGATCTAGAAGCAACTCAGTAACTGCCCAAAAAGATTTATGCTTGATCTCCACTGGCAAATGGCACGGCTTGCCATAGACGAGACGAAAGGGAGATGTTCCCAATGGATTCTTGAAAGAAGTCCGATAAGCCCACAAGACCGAGTCCAAAAGTTGTGACCAATCCTTTCGGTCTGGGCGGACAACTTTCTGCAAGATAGTTTTTATCTCCCTATTCGATACTTCGGCAAGACCATTAGTCTGAGGGTGATAAGGAGTGGCAACCCGATGGTCAATGCCGAACTCGTCTGCAAGGGCCCTGACTTTGTCATTGATGAAGTGAGACCCCCCGTCTGAAATCAAGACTCTAGGTACTCCGAACCGTGAAATGATATTTTTCCTCAAAAATTTGCATACGGTTTTAGCATCTGCGGCTCGGGCGGGGATGGCCTCAACCCATCGGCTGACATAATCCACAGCGAGCAAAATATGCTCGAATCCCTGACTCTTAGGAAATGGGCCCATGAAATCAATTCCCCATGCATCAAAAACCTCACAGAAGTGAATGGGTTGCATGGGCATCATGTCTCTCTGTCCGCAGGTTCCCATTTTCTGACAGTCAGTACATCTCTTCACGAACTCATCAGAATCCTTGAAGAGAGTAGGCCACCATAGGCCGGATTGAAGCACCTTCTGTGCTGTCCTTTTTCCAGAATGATGTCCTCCTGCCTCAAGCTTGTGGCAGTATGTGAGGACGCTATGCTGCTCTTCTTGAGGAATGCACCTCCTCCAGATACTTTCCCCTCCTTCATGATAAAGGACGGGATCCTCCCAATGATAAAACTTGGCCTTAGCTAGGAAGGTCTCAAGTTTCTGCCTGGGCCAACCCTGAGGGACTGTCTTGGCAACAAGATAGTTTACAAAGTCAGCATACCATGGGAGTGAGGTGACAGCCAAGATCGCCTCATCTGGAAATGTCTCTGTGATAGGTGCGCTGGGCTCAGATTCCTCAAGATTCTCCAATCTGGAGAGATGATCCGCCACCACATTCTTGACTCCAGGCTTGTCCTTAATCTCAATATCAAATTCCTGGAGTAGAAGGATCCATCTGGTGAGACGTGCTTTGGCATCCTTCTTAGCCATTAGGTACCGGATGGCGGTATGATCAGTGTAAATGGTTACTCTAGATCCGAGAATATATGATCGATACTTATCAAGAGCGAAGACTACGACCAGCATCTCTTTCTCAGTTACAGTGTAATTCCGCTGCGCGGCATCCAAAGTCCGGTTGGCGTAGTGAATGGCAAAAGGTAATCCATCCCTCCTCTGTCCAAGCATAGCCCCAACGGCAAAATCTGAAGCATCCGTCATGATCTCGAATGGGAGAGACCAATCAGGTGGCTGAAGGACAGGAGCTGAAACAACCATGTTCTTGAGAGTCTCAAATGATTCCAGACACTTATCATTAACAATAAACTCGGTGTCTTTGGTCAGCAAGTCAGTAAGCGGTCGGGCAATACGACTGAAGTCCTGAATGAACCGTCGGTAGAAACCGACATGCCCCAGAAAAGACCGTAACTGACGCAGATTGGACGGCGGATTGAGTTTTCTGATGATGTCCACCTTAGCCGGATCGACCTCCATGCCCCTGTTGGAGACGATATGACCAAGGACCGTCCCTTGAGTCATCATGAAATGACTCTTCTCCCAGGATAAGACAAGATTGACCTCAATGCAGCGCTTCAGCACACGGTCTAGGCAGTCAAGACAAGCGTCGAACCCGTCGCCATAGACCGAGAAGTCATCCATGAAGACCTCTAAACAGTCACCCACCATGTCCGAGAATATGGACAACATGCACCTTTGGAATGTCGCCGGAGCGTTACATAGACCAAAGGGCATCCGTCTGAAAGCATAAGTCCCAAACGGACAGGTGAATGTCGTTTTCTCCTGGTCTTCGGGCGCAATGGCCACTTGATTATATCCAGAGTACCCATCAAGAAAACAATAATGACTCTTCCCAGCTAACCGCTCGATAATCTGATCAATAAATGGTAGCGGGAAGTGATCCTTCTTGGTGGCCTCATTCAATCGTCTGTAGTCCACACAGACCCTCCAAGAAGTTGGTACCCTGGTAGCGATCTCCTCTCCAGACTCATTGACAACTGTAGTGATACCCGTCTTCTTGGGTACCACATGTAACGGACTTACCCATTTGGAGTCGGAGATGGGATAGATAAAATCGGCGCTCCACCACTTAGAAATTTCTTTCATGACTACGTCTCGAAGATTCGGGTTCAGCCGTCGTTGGAACTCACGCGACGGCTTAGCGTTATCTTCGAGATAGATGTGGTGAGAGCAAAGATTTGGGCTCAGCCCCTGGAGATCAGCTATACTCCAACCGATTGCCTTGCGGTTTCTTTCAAGAACCTCCATCAGACGAGATTCTTGCTCTCCAGTCAAATCTGCTGAGATAATGACTGGGTGCATTTCTGGCTCTCCAGCAAGGAATCTGTACTTCATTGACTGCGGCAGAGGTTTCCGTTCCGGATAACTGGGAGGTGGCAGATCTGGCTTCTGATATGTCTGTGTAAATGCGACCAGGTCTGCATGGGAGAACTCTCGCTCTGCATGAATTGCTGACGAAGGGCGGCCTGCTGGATCATCGATAAACTGCACTGGCTTGCACTCTGTCATGGCTGTCGGCTCAGAAGGAATCAGACAAGGCAAATAATCATCAAAGTCAACCCAGTCTATGTCTGAATCCGAGGGATCAGAAGACGATGAGCAAGATTGAAATTCCTCAGCACCACTCATCACAACACTGTCAGCCTCAGAGATATCTTCATCCAGGGTTGTGCTCTCCCGGCTCTCGACTGCCATGAGCTTGAGATACAGTGAATCTGTAGGCAAGGCGAGGGTCGGTGCTACGGGATCTTTCCAGTTGGATTCATCATCAGTCATCTCGAAATCACAAACCTGATGGATGTCTAGCTCCTCCTCTGTCATCTGCTCAGCTTCGCTGGACTGCTCTGAGCATTCTGCCTCTCTGGCTCTGATCTCTTCGATCGTCTCTATTTGTATGGTTTCGCCCTCTACGCGAAAGCATACCTTCCCACTATCATGGTCGGTCACCGCCTTGGCTGTGGCCAAGAATGGACGTCCGAGAATGATGGGGGCATCAGTTACCGACTTAGGGATCTCCATGTCCAACACAACGAAGTCCACGGGGAATTTCAGGCCCTGAATGGTAACGACCACGTCTTTCAATAACCCCTTCGGCCTCTTAATCGACCTATCAGCAAACTGAAGGACGGTTCTGCTTCGAAGAAGAGGGCCAAACTCGAACTGCTTGAGTAGGGCTGCCGGAAGGAGGTTAATTGAAGAGCTGCTGTCTAATAGAGTACGATCAAACTGCTGCTCCTGAATCTCGCATCTGACATAGGGAGCTCGTGCGTCTGGTCGCTTGGCTGGCAATGTGTTCTGAATGGCGCAGCAAGTGTTGTGAGTGAGCATATGGATTTGATCCCTGTGCCTCTTCTTCCTTCGGACAGTAGTTGTTTCTTTCAAATTCTTCTTGAAGAAGGGGATATGCTCAAATGCTTCTCGTAGAGTCAGCTGGATATGAAATCTGTCAATCATTTCGTTGCCGAACTCTACCTGTTGGCTCTTTTTAGGATTTTCTTTTTTATTCCCCTTCGCTCGACGGAGTGCCTCAGGGAAGGGGATGGTAGGGGCCTCTTCAGATGGAGGACTAGGAATCGGTCCCTGTGCCTGTGAAGACGGAGAATCCATACAATCATCATCATTCATCACATATGGATCCGCAATTTGAACAGAAACCTTTCCTTTATTCATATTTTTCTTTTTGTTTTTGTTCCCACAGTCTTTAGATACAAAATGTGGTAACATCACAGATGGCTCAACAAAAGTGGATGTGGTAGCCTCAGCACCACCACTAGCACCGGTCTTTGCGGCATCAGCACCGCGCTCTGGTTCAACATCCAAAATGGTGGCATCAGCACCACCGTCTGCATCTGGTATCACAACGGCATCAGCACCGTTGTCCTGGACTCCATCATTGGTGGCATCAGCACCACCATCTTCAACATCATCATTGGCGGCATCAGCACCGCTCCTCTGCCCCTCTGGCGCTCCTGATCCTGCGTCTGGCTGTCGCTCAGAAGAGGCACCGCCGGCTGGCATCCTACCGCTCCTAGTAGTAACAAAATCAGCATCATAATAGGAATAAGATATGTCACTCAAATAATCACTAGGAGAGGTATCCTTTGTGGACTCTACCTGCTCAGATTTTCTTTTTAAATTATTAGGGTTTGGTTCGATCTGAGCGGGTATGGCGGCTTTGCCTTTGATGATGTCCCGCATTTCCTGCCGGAACTCATCCATTTCTTGCCTGAAAGATGCTCGCTGTTCAGATAGCAAGCGGGCAAGATCATCAAGGGCTGGGTTCTCATAGGCTGGTCCCTGAGAACCGGACGTCTGTCCCTGCTGGAAATGGGGCTGCTGCTGCTGGTGTTGTTGCTGAAATTGGGGGGGAGGCTGGGCATAAGAATGCTGAGGCGGCTGTCGCTGCCTCCACTGCTGTCCCTGATAGGCGGGACGAGGACCACTCTGATACTGCTGGGGCTGGTTGTACTGGGGCTGCTGGTTGTTGCTGTGGCTGGCCGTTCTGCTGTCCTTGAGCAGGGGAATGCTGTTGGGATGAGGATCCACCATTACCCCAACGGAATCCGGGGTGATCCCTACGAATTGCGGGCTGAGGGTATCGGTCATACCAAATCCCGTTGACTTCCATCAACGGTTCCTGCTCGAAGGAGGGTGGAGGAAGAACTGCCAGTGGCTGCTCCGGCTGATACACCACCATCTGCGTCTCCTGAGATGGCGGTTGCTCTGGATGGTACTGCAACAATGGAACCGGCTCCGCCTGGATATGGTTCACCTGGCGGTATGAGGTGGAGGCCTGGTTGGGATTGTTGCTGCTGGAAGCAACCTGTGACCTGGGAGGCTGTTGTGAATGGGCCTGTGCCTCCTGAATACAGAGAATCTGAGTTTTCAGGTCACTCATTGTCTTGGTGAGAAGGTCCATCTGGGCTAGACCTTGGTTCTGCTTCTTCTCGAGGATCTCCATGAGGTCCAACTTTTCACTGATGATGCCCATGTCGGCTGCTGCTGATTCTGCTTGGGCTGCGGCTACCGACGTTGTGCTGGGACCGGCATCGATGCGGGCGATCCTCTGAAATGTTCCCACACCTTGCGGGGGCTTCTGCTGAGTGTAGACTCTGGCCTGGGTCATCACTGTGGAGTTCTTTGCCATTCCTTCATAAATGGCCCAGACGTCGTCTTCTCCCTTGGAGAAATAGGACCCACCGCAAGAGGCGTTCACAAGCCCCTGCAGCTCCGGTGTCAGCCCACAGAAGAAACTCTGCACCAGGTGGGGCTTGGAGATATCGTGATGTGGACACCGGTCTATGAGCTCTCTGAATCGATCCCATGCTTCATGGAACTGTTCATTTGGGATCATGACGAAATTGCTGATCATGGCTCGAGCTGCGTTGGTCCGGCCGAGAGGATAGTATTTCTTCAAATATACGGACCGGAGATCTGCCCAAGTATCGACGAATCGCCCTAGATGCTTGAGCCAATATGCGGCTCGATCAACCAATGAGAACGGGAAGGCGATCATCTTGATAGTGTCCTCGGTCAACAACCGATCGTGGATGGTGCTGCATATCATTTCGAATTCTTGGAGATGGAGGTGCGGCTCTTCGGTCGGCAACCCATGAAACTTGGGAAGAAGCTGGATCGTGTGGTGCCGAAGCTCGAAGTCTCCGTGGATTGGCGGGAGTCTAATCCACCGGTGAGTGAGGGACGAAGCTGGGTTGTGCAGTTCCCTCATAATAGTCTGTGGCGGTCGCTCACCATCCGGATCGCCTCCTGCATCGGGTCCTCCTCCTTCTCCGCCACCGCCTCCTCCAGGTCGGTTCTCTCTCAGCTGTGCGATCTCTCTCAGAAGGTCACCCATGAAAGTGCCCTGGTCTCGGATCTGCCTCTGCATATTCTCCAGGGACGCTAGCAAGGAATTGTTGATGGCCACTTGGTCAATAATGAACGGAGGATGGTCGTGGTCATCCGGGTGCTCGCCTCTGTCTGCCATTGCTTGATCTTCTGAAAATGCAAAAGAGGCCATTTCAGGTGCTGTTGAATGAGCTGAATTCTGTGATTCACTGAACTCTGAAATGATTGGACTGAGGGAAGGAGAATGGGAAGGGTGGTCGAGGGGGAACAGGGTGGATGTGAACTCAGGCTCGGAGAGCGGGCTCTCCGAGTTATTCCTAGATGAATAAGGAGGAGTGCTGGATAGCGGTGCCGACAAGGTCGGCCTAAGAGATCTCCGTCCCATCATCTTGATCGTTCGGAAAGAGCGGGGAAGATGCAAGAAAAAGAAGAAAATGAGATGCAACAAAATTTTGCACAATTGTGCGGTGTTTTTGATCTTGACCTTAATAAATCTAACAATCAAACACAAAGCAAGGGTAAGTTCACCAACTCAACTCGTGAAGCCGTGAAGGTTCGGCTTTTATCTTGTCAGTTTTAGCTTGTTTTTCAGGTATTTATCTTTTCACGAGTCCTTAGAGCGCTACGCCAATAGGAGAGAGAGTACTGCCAGGAAAGTATCCCCGTACTTGTCCTCCTCCTGTGTAACCTGTAACTTGCGCTTTTTAAGGTCCTTGTAACCCTTCCTGGATCCCTACTCAGCCAAAGAAAAGAGAGAGGAAGCCGATAGGCGAAACCGATACTTCGGACCTCGCTCGCAACGGAATCACCCGTGAGCGTACAAGGTCCTACTCGGACGCAGCCGGTGAGACAGACACACCCGTGAAGGCGTGGCCTAGGCTCGGTACTTCGGACAAGGTCGGTGCTCTCACAATAGAGAGTCACCAATGGCGACCAAGTCCTACTCGACTACGTACGATAGTAGCGCCAATACTTCGGAAATCCAGGCGATACACAAGGCAGCCACAAGTTGGGTTTTGGGCTCTAATCCTTACGAAGCGCTCACCTCACTTGGAAGGAGACCTTCCCATGCAACCTGAAAACAAGTGAGGGTATTACTCTCCCCAAGCAATGAATCCAATTACCAATTTTATTTTGGTCAAGTTTTCTTTAGCAGTCCCTTTTTTAATTTTTTTTGGTGTTATCGCTTCTTTTGAGTCAATTCAAACAAGCGCCTAACGGTTTTTGTATTTTTTTCCTTTATCCTACTTTGTTCCAAAAACAGATGGAGAATAGAGTCAGAAAAGCCGTGCAAGTCGACACCAAGGTGGAAATCTCACCTTTGTGCCTAGATGATGCGTGCAAAGTAAGAAGACTTACAGCGAATCCTAGCTCTCTCCATGCGGGATGCAAAGCAGAATTTTTAAACCTATGCTATATGGCGAAATGCAAGCGGAAATCGTCCTAGAACAGGCAACTGCTAGCGTGAAGAACCACAAGCTAGCTAATAACTTCTAATCCGAGTGTCCGGTCTAGGCTCACCCCTCCTCTGCCCAACACATTTGGGGTAGGAGAAAGCGCTTGTTCGGGTGTGAGCTCGCGGCGCGTGGATTTGGAAGCTACTAACTAACTGTTTAATTAGTCTAAGTCCAAATACGAATCTATAGGAGCATGCAAGTATAATTAGGTGTTTGGACCTATTCTAATCGAATCAAGCAGACCTATAACTAAGAGCTCAAACCACAAAAGAAAGTGAAAAATGAAAACAAAACCGGAAAATGACTGCGATGAAAAACGCGATAAAACTGCGGTGAGCCCCCGGGTGAACAAACACCCGGAAATTAGGCCCGAATGTCTAAGTGTCCAAGTCCAAGTGTACCTGTATTATTACAAATTAAATAAATCACTCTCTCACCAAAAATAAAAGACAAGCTAATCTAAGCACTCTCTCTCTCACTCCTTGCTCTCTCCTGCCGGCTAGGCTAAGAATAGCCGGCTCCACGTCCCAAGGTTGCGTCGGGTCGCCTAGGCGATCCGCCTCGCTCCGCGGTCCCTCGCAAGAAGACAAAGAAGAGTGGTCAGATAACTCAACAAGATATATCAAAATGTAAGAGATGAAAAATGCTGCTATGGTAAACAATCACACAAACAAAAATGTGAACTACAAGCTATTGCTCCCCGGCAACGGCGCCATTTGATAATCTCGAAATTCGATGCGGTTATATCGACTCACAAGGCGAGTCAACAGTCGGTGTTTGACCACACAAATTCCGAAATTAATCAACAATTAACCCACACTAAGATCAACAAATTAGAAACAATGTGGAGTTAAAATTTATTTTTAACTCTGCACAAATGGTGTATAGTGTCAAGTATGCAGAGAGTTCGAACACAGGGAGCAAACAGTGTAATTCAAGCAAAGGTGCTAAAGTGTGTGTGAATGTGAAGTGTCTACACTAAGCAAACAAGCAACTTAATTTTTGTGGGTTTTTAATTTTTAATTTTTTTTATTTAATTTTTAATTTTGTATTTGATTTTTAATTTTCTGATTTTTATATTTTATATTTTATATTTTTTTTATTTTCTTTTTTTCTCAGTATTGGAAAGTAAAGGCAATATAATAAAAGACAAGCTAAAAGATTTATAAAATGTGCAAAAATACTCAGAAATTCAGAAATAAAATGCTTTTGGTATTTTTAAGGTTTTCTACTATTTTTGTGATTTTTGAGGGTTTTTCAAGATGTTTTTGATATTTTTAAATATTGAAATAAAGCAAAACAGTGGAAACAAGGCTGGCTGTGATAAAAATGAAATTTAAAAATAACAAAAGCAACCAAAATGTTTCACACTATTTTTCTAATGAAGAGAACAAAATTAGGAATAAACAAAACCTAAATTTGCTATTTTTGGATTTTTCTACTATTTTATATATTTTTTTGAAGATTTTGAGTGTTTTTGAATTTTTAGGGTTTTTCTTTTGAGATTTTTAATGATTTTTGGACTGACACTAAAATAGGATAAAATAGACACTAGGTGATTTTTTTGGAATTTTTAGATGTGTTTTAATATTTTTTTGGTATTTTCTAAGCTAGACAGTGCACAAAAAGGAAGTTTTTGATTTTTAATAAATATGAAAATAAAATAAAATCAAAAACTAAATATGTGGCGTTAAAGAACACCTGTCCAGAAGCTTAAGCCTATTTTTGTGGAATTTTTGGAGTTAAAATGATAGGTTAAATAATTAGAGCAAACATCCAAACATTAAACAGGCCTGGCAGGGGTATATATGCAATATTCAAAACATCCAGGGGCATACATGCAAATATCCACAAAATTTTGAACTTAACATTTAATTTCTGGAACCAAAATGCAAATACAAAAGCCGCTTGGGCTTCCTAGAAATTTACCCACCAGGGCGCGTGACTTGCACGCGCCTGGGAAGGACTAAAATGTAATATAACAAAAACCTGGGGGTCTCTTTGCAAAATAACCAAAAATATTACACGTGCTTCGAAAGTTTTAGGACTAAAACGAAATAAACAAAAGACCGAGGGTTCCTCTGCAAAATGCCCACCCCCTCACGTGAACTGGTCACGTGAGGTGACGTGGCGAGGACCTAACTGCAAATAAAGAAAGTTCGAGGGTCTTTTTGCAAATATTACAAAACTTTTACACTTCCGACAGAAATTTAAATACTAATAAATAAATACAAAAAGTAGCGAGGGTGAAGATGCAAAATACCCTCGCTCAGGCGCTCTGCGAGTGACGCGTGGCGCGCATCCAACGGCTGGGGGCGATCCACTTATCCACGTGGCGTGTCCTGGGCGCGCGATGACGGTTGGCTTGTGCGGCCTGGATTAGATCTTCCTTGGTGGATCGGATGGTCGAAGCGAAGGATGATCCAACGGACAACACGCGAACTGGAGCTGCGGCTCGATCGGACGGTGGAGACGCGAGGAGGAAGAACAGGGACGAAGGCCGGCGAAGGCGAACTTCCCCGGCTCCGATCTCGCTTCTCCGGCGACGAATGGGCTCCAAAATGGAGCTGCAGACTCCTGGGAGGTGGCTCTATGGACTGGATGGCTCAGATTCGCCGGAGGAGCGTCGAGGTGCGGGCGCGAGGGCGGCGGAGCTTCACGCTCCAGGTATCTCCGGCGAGAGCTCAAAATAGCCCTCCAGGTGCGTTCAAGGAGCCTTGACCTGCAAAAAGTGGTGAGAAGGCCCAGGGCAAATTGCCTGGGCCTCGCGAGGACCTAATCTAAGCGCGAGGGGGAGTGGTCGACGGTGGCCGGAGGTGCGCTCCGGCGAGGATGCGTGAATGGACGAAACGGTTGATGAAACTTCGAATTTTTTTGGGGTTTTTGATCTTTAAGCTAACAGGAATAAGATGCAAGAAAGAAAGAAGCGGGTGGAAGCCCTCAATGGCCGGAACCAGAGGATGAAGGATACCTCGATGCCGGCAGTTGGCGGAGGTGCTGGAGTCGTCCTCGACCTCGTTCGCCCTAGCTGAGAAGCTCGCGGCGGAGCTGTCACCTCCAGCAAGGCTCAGAGCACTAGAGAGGCGGAGAGGGGTGGACCAAGGGGACTCCATTCGAAAGGGAAGGAAGGGGGTCGGTTATATGTGGTTTGACCCGAGGTGGCAGAGGTCCAAAGACCAAGAGTTCTGGAGCGATTCATTGATCCACAATCCAATGTAAGATATGGGCGAGCCTCCTCGATCATCGATGATCAAAAGTCAAGAAGATACAAGCACGAAATGAGGTGCCTATCGTCCTCGAAAAAATCGAGAAATCGACCCAAAAACAAGCCTCTGACAAGGCTACAGGGGGTAGGTCAGACTGTTGACCGAGGTCAACAGTCCTGGCCTCCTGGTTGGTCCACGTGGACCAACCAGGAAAAACCCTGGAAAAATATATTAATAAATCAATTTAAAATATTAAATGGCCGAATTAAATAAAAGTTATAAAATAAAAAATGTTCAAAATTTTATGTAGTATTTAATTCTGATTTTTATTTATTTTTATGACTTATATTTTTACAAGTTACCTTTTTAACCCTATATAGGTATAATACCTATGTATTTTAATATTTTATTTTATTTTATGTATTTTTAATCTTATTATTTATATTTATGATTTTGTAAAATTATAACATACTTTTATATACATAAGTATATTTTTATTTTATTTTTCTGAGTTGTTTTGTGCATTTAATAAAATCTAAGAGTATTCTATGTAGGTATAAGTATGTGCAGTATACCTATGTATTCTTTATACAAGTATTTTTATTTTTATTTTTCTTTGCATTTTATTTCAATTTTAATGCACATATACAGTATAAGTAATATTTACAAAATTTAAAAAATATAAAAATGAATAAATAATGAATAAAGAATCAATTGAATATTTTATTCAGTATAGCTATACAACAGGGGTCCAAAACTCAACTTTCAAACCGTAGCTCCGCCAAATGCGAAACCACCGCCATTGGATAGATTATTTTATTCTATATACAATTAAAGGTGAGTTTGATGCATTTGGAGTTGTCGTTTGTGAGATACGGGTCTGGGAAGTTGGGATTTTGGATTCTTATTCAGACCAGAACTTTATGTCTGTACATTCTTTTTCTGTGAAATCAATTTTGTCTTTTTCTTTATGAAATTATCTACAACTTTCATGTACAAAGTTTCTTTATTTGATGTACAAAAAGTGGAACCAAAAATAGGTCCCAAAATGAATAAAGAATGAATAACAAGTATAGGTATTTTGACTGTGTTTTTGGCCTTATCTCCCCCTACTTTATTCCTTGTCGACCTATTCATCAAGATGCCTAGGTCTCGGGGGTTTTGGGTCATAAAATATTTACAATATTTTATTATTTTTCTTTTCTTTATTTATTCTATAATTTTGGCCTTAATTACAGTAATTTACACACTGTTTAGATGCACATGTATGAATGCTAAGATGCTTGATTTAAGGCTATTTACAGGCATTTGCTAGGGTTTTTGGTGCCAAAATGATAGAATAAAGATGATGAAATGTGGATTCATCACTCATACAACGGTTGCTGTAGCTTTTGGAAACAAAGCCCGATCCAACGGTTAGGAGCCTCCTTGCAAGAACAGAGAAGAACCCAATCGTGGGCGAGCTTCAAACGATGATGCAGCATGACTCCAGCCACCTGGAGCTGATCCAAGGGGTGCAAAACGTTCCTCGAGGCTTCCTCTATCTGCTGGAGGACTCAAAAAGATCTAGGAGAGATCATGTGAGCTGGAGGTGAGTGGGGCGTGGGAGAAGCATAGGGGAAGAAATTGAGGTGGTCAGGTGGATCAGAGACACGATGGTTGACAGTGAACAAATTTGCCAGAACGGAGCTCTGATGAACTACGAACGTGAAGATCTAAGCTACGAAGATTAATAAAAATTAAACCTAAAGACATGGAATGAAACCTACAACTAATGGCTACCTAAAAACAAAAAAGATAGACCTCAAATGGTCGGAGCCATGATATGGAAACCTCATAGTGGCGGAGCACCGGAGATGGTGGAAACCGCCTCTACACCTCTGCTCAATCCGCCCAACTGCTGGGCGAGCTCCCTGTCACGAAGCTTAAGCCCTAGAGTATAAAAAGGGTAGAAGAAACATAGCTAAGGGATTCAAAAATAAAAAATAGTAAAGCTCAGGTATGTACATGGCTGTGAAGATCGAGGTGGAGTGCTCGATGAGGACATCCAATCCTTGAGGAGACGATCTGGCGTGATAGAGCATGGATTGAGGAGAAAAAGTGGATAAGGAATCTCTCCAAAAGTATGCATATATCGAGCTACAAAAATTGAAGAAGAAGAGTCAAAGGTGAGGTTCTGGGCTAGAGCCTGGGGAAAAGAGTTGACCGGGGTCAACTCTTGACTCCCCTTGGTTTGTCTACGTGGACCAACCAGAAAAAGGCAGCCCAGAATTATTTGAAAATCAATATTGAATAATAAATAAACTAATTAAATTTAAGTTATAAAATAAAAAATGTTCATTATTTTCTGCAGTATTTTAATATGATTTTTATTTATTTTTACAAGTTGTTTTATTACAATATACTTTTTAGGGTTTCATATATAGGTATAATTACCTTTGTTTAGTGTATTTTATTTTTGTTTTGCAATTTTGATTTTATTATTTTATTTTCATAATTTATACATTTATAACTTATTTCTATATACATAAATATATTTTGGTTTTTTTATCACTTGTGCCCCTCTGAGATATTGCAATATCCGTTATGCCCCTATCTTTTTGGTAATAGCAGTTGTGCCCCTCACTTCTTTCGTCGTTATCACTTGTGCCCTTCCGTCAGATTGACCGTCAACGAGTTGACTTAACCATGGTTTCTTCAAACCTTGGTGCAGTAGGGAGGGGTATTATTATCCAGACCTCTTTATCTTCTTCCTCATCCATTTGTTCTTCTTCCTTTCTCCTCATAATTTCTCTCTCTTAATGACACCTTCATGCATCCATCGAATCTCTAAAATTTTTGCACTTTCACGGATATATCACTCATTACGGATCAAACGATGAATTTTATTGATTTTTTAAATAATTTTTTATGATTCAATTAGTCAAAAATTTATCTTAATTTTTAAAAACTGAAATCTCTTCAGTTTCAAGGGGAGGAGGAGGCGCAGGGGGCGACCTGGGCACGGGGGGGGGGGGGGGGGCAGGGGAGGCGTGGGGTCGACCTGGGCACGCGGGGGGGGGGGGCAGGGGAGGTGCGGGGGCGAGCTGGGCAGGGGGAGCAGTGGGGGCAGGGGCGGAGGGGGAAGGGGCTGCGGGGGCCAGAGGGGGGAGCTGGGGGGGGGGGGTGGGTGGGGGTGCAAGGGGGAGGGGGAGGGGGTGTGGGGTTGGAGGGGGGAGGTGCGGGGGCAGTACGGGGCCGGATGGGAGGTGCAGGGGGCGAGGGGGGAGGTGCGGGGGGCAAGGGCAACCGGGGGAGGGGGTGCGGGAGGCGGAGGGCAACCGGGAGAGGGGGTGCGGGGGGTGGAGGGCAACCGGGGGAGGGGGTGCGGGGGGCGGAGGAGAGACCTGGGGCGGGTCGGTGGGGCAAGGGGGAGGCGCGTGGTTGCGGGGGCGCCGGGGCAAGTCGGCGAGGCAAAGGGGAGGCGCGGGGTTGCGGGGGCCTGGGGGCGTAGCATGGGCGGGGGGAGGAGGCAGGGGCAGGGGGATGAGGAAGATGAAGAGGAGGGGGGAGGAGGAAGATGAACAGTGGCTTGGACTTTTCGATTCATTTGTTTTCATTTAATCCCTGATGTGTCCCTAAAGTTAACGTCCATTTGCATTTGGGATGGACGGAAATTAACCCGAGGGGTATAAGTGATAGATTTGCAAGAAGTGAGGGGCACAACGGATACAACCAAAAAGATAAGGGCATAACTGATATTGCGATATTTTAGAGGGGCACAAGTGATAAAAACGCATATATTTTTATTATATTTTTTTGATATATGGTGTACATTTAAATAAATAAAGGTATTAATTATATATGGATAAGTATATGTATTTCACCTATGTATTTATATAAACTATTTTATTTTATGCTTCCTTTATGATTTTAGTTTATTCTAAATATGTATTATAAATAATGTTTACAAAATTATAAAAATATAAAAATATAAAAGTAATAAAGAATAAATAAATGAAAATTTTATTCAGGTATACAATAGGGGTCCAAAATCCAACTTTTGCATCTTAACTTAAATGAAATCACCTTCATTAGATAGCTTATTAAAAGTTACAACAATTAAAGGAGATTTTGATATATTTTGAGTTTATATGGAGAAGGTATGTGTCTGTGAACTTTGGGTTCTGCATTTTTATTTTGAGTACAAAATGTACAATGTATATTATTTTTGTATGAAATCAATTTTGTATTTTTCTATTTATCATTATCTTCAACTTTTATGTACAAGATTTCTTTATTTGTGGTATAAATAATAAAGAATAAACATGTTCAAAAAAAGACGTATTGAAGAATAAAAGAATGTGATTTTTAATGGATTTTTGGTCCTTATCTCCCCTTTATTCCTTGTCGACTCGGTCATCAATATGCCTAGGTCTCGGGGTTTAGGATCTTAAAATATCTTTAGCATTTTATTCTTTTTCTTTTCTTTATTCTATATTTTTTAAATTAAAAACTATATTTTATATACAATAAATGTAATAAATAATGAATGTTAATTTGTACAAAGTAATGTTATTTACATGCATTTAACTAGGGTTTTTAAGACCAAAATGATAGAATAAAGGTGATGAATGGAGATTCATCACCCCCTATACTTGCCTTTGTTAGTCCCTTGTAAACACTTATGCAATAAGTGCAGAAAAAATAAAGAAAAGAAAAAGAAAGAAATTGGTTTGATTTTAATTCTCAATCTGTCTTCGTAAAATTAGAGTTTGGAACTTAAGTCGGAATTTTGGATTTTACGTGTGGTCAAAACCTTATTGGGAAATGGATTTGAAAAACAACAACCTTTGAGAGTCACAAAACTCTACTGAAGTCTCCTCAATAGCGAGGTCAGAATAAATTAATTCATAAGCAAACCCTTATGACTATGAATCTATCTTGAATAATGGGTGTGGCATGTAGCTCTCCTCGACTGAAGCCGTAAAAGTCAATCTTCTCTAGTATGGTGACCTTAATTCCCCAATCCAACAACTCTTTCCTTGAGAAGTTGGGTATTCCCTTCTAAGTTCAAGTACAACCAGCTCAAGAGGAGGAGGTGGAGAGAAGAATGGATGGTAGCCAATGTAGCTACCTATCCTAGGATACTTGACTAGTGTAGCCAAGTCATCCAGCAACAGTCTCGCAAAAGTATGACTTTGAAGCTTAAGCTTTCTTATTGATTATACAAATATATACACTCCAGAAGACATTTTATTTTCAATCAGGTCTGTCCACTTTTTTGGAGTTTCTATTTTTTTTCATTTTTTAATAATATATACAGCAACACTTACATATGGACTTCTTCCTCTTGAACTAGTATACTATCCCTCTTTTGAAGCTTTATTACAACCCACAACTTCTGTCTTTAGACCTTGTCGCCACTGGATCGACTTGGGGTAGAATGGCCACAAAAGTGTGACTTCTAATGCTTCCATTGGCTTGTGTCTCATACCTGCAAATCCAACCCTCTTCCATTCCAACTGAGGTGAGCAAAGCGAAAAGTGTAGGTGTGCAAGCTAGGTCACTGTCAACAAGAGTCATGCATGTGCTCAAAATACTCTACTTAGGCAGTCGAGATGACATTGAACCAAGTCTCGTGATCTCAAACAATTAAGCAAACTAGACATGAAGTACCTTAATTCCAGTCCTCATAAGGTATATGTTATTAAGTATATTTAAGGTCCAACCAAGATCCAATCTTCGGATTTTAGTTAGACTAGTTTATTTATCAATTTTGCAAATTTTTGGGATTCTTCATTTTGCAAAATTTTAAGGATTTTTCAAAACAAAAGGTTTTGGAAAAAGAAATAGGTACATATATTTACGTGGGGATGCATCTCATATTTACAAGAGTTGGGTTTTAAGAATTTACATGTTTATACAAGTTTTATAAGGATTTTTATTATGTACCCAATTCTCAAAATAATTTGAAAAGATTTTTATAATTCTTTTGAAAGCTTTATTTTGCAAACTAATTTGACAAATAATTTTTACAAACATTTTACAAAATTTGAAAATCATTTTGAAAACATTTTTCAAGTGGTATAGATAGATTTTTCGAACTATTTTTGCAACCATTTTTCAAAATTATTTGCAAATAGATTTTTTAAAAGTTTTATTTCAAATAAAGAAAGAAATTTTATAACCACAATCATTTTTACAATGATTGAAAATATTTAACAAAATATTTTCCAAATAGTTTTCGAAAGATTTTCAAACTATTTTCAAACATTTTGCAAATAACATTTTTAACATGATTTATTAATTAGTATATACAAAGAATTGGGTGTGTGTACTAATTTTTATAATCAGTTATATTATTGAAAATGTGAAAGCACGAGTTATGGCTAAAGTATATATAGAGTATATATGACCTCCTATACTTAACTTGAGCTATGTCCTCATAGATCAGAGAGAAAAAGAGAAGACATAACTCGTATTGAGTATTGAAGAGTCCATACTACAACGACTGAATAAAGAAAGAAAGAATGAATGAATGAGAAGTCGACCATCCCCCTATACTTCGGATAAAATAATCCTAAGTATAGCAGGTTGTATCTACATTCATGGAGGGTCGAGGGTGGGAATGAACATATCACGACTCAGTTTGTCTCCCCCTATACTTACGGTGAGATATCCCTAAGTATAGACAAGGATAGGGGACAGTGGAGGGGATCGATAAAAGAATCAAAGAAACAAGAATGTACGCATCACTCCCTCTATACTTAGGGTAAAAGAGCCCTAAGTATAGGTAACGACAAGAGTGATGAAACAGAAAGAAGAATGAACACTCAGGGTATACACCCCCTATACCTATGAAAAAGTACTTCCTAAGTATAGCGGTGAAGAAGGAGGGACACTTTTTGGAAAAAAAATGAAAAATTTAAATGAAAAAAGAAAAGAAGAACGATCACCCAACTCATACAACTTCCCTATACTTAGGATAAAGTACGTCCTAAGCAAACCAAACACATGGAATGAGGTGGATGAACAAAAACGGTATATAGAAGGAAGAAACAAAAGAGGATATACAAAGGGGTGGATGTACAGAGATCAAGAAGGTAGAAAGCGGACCTTCTTGCGCGACCACTAAGGAATGGATCTTACAAGGTGTAGGTCGATATTGGGGTCGTCAGTAGAAACAAACTGATCAGAGTTGACCTGATAAAGATCCTCAGTGGTATCAAAGCGGAAAGGCACGAACTAATTAGTGGAAGTAGTATGGTCGTGCTCGGCCTGGGAAGTCTCTGCTAGGTCACAATCAAAATGAAAAGGAATGAACTCATCTATGGAAGTAATAAGATCAAGTCTGCCCTCAAGAGTCTCTACTATGTCTTCCCTTTGCTCTAAAGTATATATAGTGTAAATGCCGTGGATGTCATTAATGCATCACCACTCACCGGAACGGGCAACTCCAAGGTTTATGTTTTTCAAGTCTCCCTCACCAAAGAGGAATACTCCGGTCTCAGTATCATCCATCAAAAAGTAAACCCCTCTGATATCAACATCAAGGTCATAGTCCTCGGGGTCGGCTAGCACAAGCACACTCTTGTCAGATGTGGGTATCTGGCTAACAGTGGGTGCATTGATAAACGCATCGCTCCCGACATTAGACCGGTAGTGAATCTCTCCAGGTCCTAATCTATAATGGCCCTTGTAGAGGCAAGTAAAGGCTGTCCCAAGGTGATTGGAGGAGGCTCCACAGGGGTGGACGTCTCCATGGGTAATACGACAAAGTCAGCAGTGAAGCTCGTGCCCTAAATTTGAATGATATCATTCTCTAGAATACCCCTCAAACTCTTTAATGATCCATCATCAAATTGACAAATCATCCTTGTTTTCTTGAGAGGCCCTATGTGAAGAGACTGTACCAATGAGAAGGGTATTATATTAATGGAAGCACTACCATCAAGGAGATTGTGATTACATGAATGGTCAGTGATAGTGCAACTCACAAGAGGTGTGACAGTGTTCCCTTTCCTAATGTGTGGACGGTGTGTGATGGCATAGGCAGTAGCCACGGTCAAAATGTGTCGCTCAAATATGCTCCTTCACTTTCTCTTCTTGGGTTTAAGAGCAGATGGTTGAGCCATGTCCTGGCGAAGTGGGGCTTCAATGATCTCATGAATAACTACCACTATTTCAGGTTCAGCCAACATTTTTTTATTTTTTATATCCTCCATACAAGGGAGAAGATCAAAATCATCATCTACACAAGGATGACTAAGAGAAGTCTGTACAATGGCATCCTTAGGGTCAAAGGTGGCAACTGGTCTGTGTGTGAGAGAGAGTATAGGATCCGGCAGGTGTGCTCTTTCCTCACAAGATGATTCAACGGTGTGTCTCTCATCTTTTTGTATTTTTAGGTTTTTCTCATTTTAGATATTTTAGGCGATTGCAATCTCTCATAGGCATCCTCGAATGAATCCATATCATCAAATGGTGAAGCTGCATTGTGTCTCTTATTTATATTAGTAAGGTTATCAATCCTCTTCTTCGTTTGCTCCATCATCTTGGTCAAGTGCTCAAGGGTTGACTCCATGAGAGATGACTCCAACTTGTCAGTCTCGGGTGGGTGAGATGGAGGAAAATGTGTGGGTGGTGGTAGGTAAAAGTCCGAGGCCTAATATTGTGGATGAAGTGGATATGTACAAAAAGAAAAATCAGGAGTAAAGTCCTCCAGGTAAAATGGAGGTCGATTAGCTGGTGGGTAGAGGGATGCGCAAAATCTGGATAAAAATCACTCCAGTTGGCCATCTTCAAAAAAATAAAGGGATCGGGAGATCATGAAGGTCAAGTCAAGATATGCATGAAAAAGGCGTAAATACACAGAGAAGATCGAGTATGCACAAACACAAATAAATATTCACAAAATAAACCCCCTCAATTCACCAACTCAATCTCAGTGAGGATCGTTGAAGTTTGGTCTTTTTATCTTTTCAATTTTAGAGTTAGGTGAATTTTTCAAGAAGTTTTACAAGCACGCATGAAGGCCTAGGATTGGGGCACTAGTCCTTAGTGTGTACGCATGACTAAAATGCAAATACATTAGGAGGTTACTCTTCCTAAGACAAGGATTTTTCTTTTGGTTTTTAGGGCCAAGTAAACTTAGCAGTCTCAATTTTATTGGTGATCATGTTTTTGTATTTTTAATGAGAATGCACAAACCTAATGAGGGATCAATTCTTTTTAGATCCTATGTGAACAAAATCAGAGGGAGAGAGAGAGAGAGCAGAAAAGTAATGCGAGACGAAATCAATGATGAATGCTAAGTAGAAATGCTCACCTTGCCTCCAGCTCTCTTCATGCAAGGATGCTAAGCATAATTGAAACCTACTATATGTAAATGCAATCTGATGAAATCGCCCTAGCACAGTAATTTCTATTATCGTGAAGCACCTGATACTAGCTATCAAGATATGAGACCTAAGTCTGATCTTGGAAGCTCGGTATTCGCCACAACAGATCCTGCAAGATAATATAGAGCTTCTCTCGATGCTCGATCTCAAGTCTAAATAGTTAACAATTAGATTTGACCAAGTCTAAGTAGGAATCTATAGGTACATGCAAACATAATTAGGGCTTTGGACCTTAATCTATCGAGAAAGCAAATCCTAATCTAGGACTCAATCACATAAAATAAATAAAAATAAATCGTGAAACAAATAAAAAGAAAATCGGCGAAAACGCGAAAAAAACTAATGAGGCCCCCAAGTGAACAATTACTCGAGCAGTGGATGTTGTGAAGTATCAGAGTCCTGGAGAGTCCAAGTTATTACAATAAATGTGTCGCTCTCTCACACTAAAATACAAAATATATACACAAAATATACAAAAATGCTAAGTGGCATTGTCTTCCAAAATTCATCAAAGTTCTCTTCTGGTGCTAGGTCAAAAGCCGAGCTTGCTTCATGTGGGTGTGTAGGTGCTCCTAGGAGGAACTCCCTATATTGGTGTTCCTCGTAACAAAGTCAAATAAAGGAAAGGGTTAGATGGCTCAAGAAATAATGTCAAATAAAAATGAAAATAAACAAAGAGATAAATATAGAAAAAAGAGAAGAAACAAACAAAGATATCCAATCTACACGACGTTGCTCTCCAGCAACGGTGCCATTAGTTGAACGAAATTATGTGAGGGTTTAATGTAGTCTACACAAGGAAAGAACCACACTATCGCTGAAGCGACCGCTCATGGAACCCCGATTCAAACAATAATTAACCCACAATATAAATTAAGCAATGAAAAATAAGATGTGGATTTAAAATTTATTATACCTATACAAAGAAGATGTGTATAGGTGTAAGTATTGTGTAGAGGTTAAACACATGGGAGAAAATGTGATAGATTGTGCAATAAATGTGCAAAATTTGTCTCTCTTCTTGTCTTTATTGTTCTTGTGTGGGTTTTTGATTTTTAATTTTTTGGATTCTTTTATATTTTTCAATTGTTTCTTATTTTATATATTTTTATTTTCTTTTTATATTTTCTAAATTTTAATTTCTTTTTCTTTTAATTATATTTAATATAAGATAATATATAACTATATATACAAAATATGCTAAAGTAATGATAAAGATACCTAAACATAATCAAAATACAAGAAATAAAATGTTTTTGGATTTCAAATAATTTATTTTTTACTATTTTTGTGATTTTTGAGTATTTTTTTCTAATTTTTAGGTATTTTTAAAGTCAACAAGATCCCAAAACAAGTATTAAATAAATAGGTTGAATTGTTTTGAAGATTAAAAATAGTAAATAAAGTCAAAATTTCTCTAAATCAGTTTTAGTAGATAGCTAATAATATAACAAAATTTATAAAATAGAAATGAGTATTTTTTGGAAGTTTGAGATTTTTCTATTTTTATAAAGGATTTTGGATATTTTTAGTTTTTAGCATTTTCTTTTTCTTTTTTTCGGAATTTTTGATCTAGAGTTGTATAATACTAACATATACAAAATATTTTTGGGGGAATTTTTCAAAAATGTTTACTATTTTTTGCATTTTATAATTTAAATAAGGAAAGCATGTGCACTTTTTTTATTTTTAATAAATATTTAAAATGACTTGAATAAAATTAAAAATATAGTGTGAAATTGTAAGCACGTATGCATTTAACCCTAGTTTTTGAGAATTATTGGAGCACTGATGATATTTTTAATAAATAGAAAACAATAACAAAAATTATTGAACTAGCATGGGCATAAATGTAATTAAAATTAAGCACAAGGATGTTTCTGCAAAAATTCCAAAAGTTTTTAACTAATAATAAAAGTTACTAGACTACATCAAAATTACAAAAGCTGTAGGAGCTTTAATGCAAAATCACCACATCACGTGGGACTGCACGTGAGCTGACGTGGATTGGACCCAAATACAAATGGCAAAAATCCCAGTGGTTCTAATACAAAATTCATAAAAGTTTTAAACTAATTAAATAAATTACAAGACTAAAAGTAAAATACAAAAAGGATAGGCAAAGAATGCAAAATACCCCCTCAAACGCTAGATGGAACGGTGGTGAGCGCTCCACTTACCCACGTATCGTGCGCAGGTGGTACGATGACGCTTCGTTTGGATAGCAGAGATGAGACCTCATGATGGAGATCGACAGCCAGGCGTAGCTCATCCAACGACTATTGGAGCTTCTAGAAATGAAGCCTGATCCAACAGGTGGGAATCTCCTTGGAAGAACAGGGAAGAACCCGGCCGTGGGTGAGTTTCATCGATGATGCGGTGCGACTCCAGCCACCTGGATCTGATCCAAGGGGCGCAAAACATTCCTGGAGGATTCTTCTATCTGATGGAGGGCTCAAAAAGCTCTGGGGATCAATGGAGTGCTCCCAAGACGTCGGAGCAGCAAGGAAGCTCCAAGTACCTCCGAAGAACTACAAAATCACCTCCAGAGGGTCTATGAGCTTCTAGTACCTACACAGGAAGAACGTTAGGTAGAGCGCAAAGTGCCTCGACCCATTAGGCAGTGGAATGGAGTCGAAATGGAAGGGGACGGAGGTGCTCTGGTAAGGTGGTGGTGGTGGAGCACCCAAATCTGATCCATGGGAGATCAGGTAAGCTGGATGTGCATGGGGCGTCGAAGAAGCGTAGGGAAGAAACTGAGGTCGTTAGGTGGGTCGGAGACACGGTGGTTGACAGTGAAAAGGTTCGTCGGAGTGGAGCTCTAACAAACTACGAATGTGAAGATCTAAGCTACGGCGATTAATAAAATTAAACCTAAATATAAGGAATGAAACCTACGACTAATGGCTACCAGAAAATAATAAAGATATAACTCAAATGGTCGAAGCCTTGAGATGGAAACCTCACGACGGCAGAGCATCGGAGATGGTGGAAATTACCTCTACACCTCTCCTCGATCCACCTAAATGCTAAGCGTAACGGAGCTAAAGCCCTTGAGCACAAAAAAGAGGGGAAGAAACAGAGCTAAGGAGATTCATAAAAAAATGCCGGAGCTCGGGAATATGTACATGGCTGGGAAGATCGAGGTGGAGCTCTCAATGTATGCATCCAATCCTTGAGGAGACAATCCGACATGATAGAGCATGAATCGAGGAGAAAAAGTGGAGAGGAATCTCTCCAAAATGATGCTTGTATCGATCTACAAAAATCGAAGAAGAATTGTTAAAGGCGAGGTTCTAACAGGATAGCGCTTGGGGAGAAGAGTTGACCAGGGTCAACTCTTGACTCCCCCTGTTTTGTCCACGTGGACTAACCCAGAAAAAAACAGCCTGGAATTATTTGAAAAATCAATATTAAATAGTAAGTGAATTACTTAAATTAAATTTATAAAATGAAAAATGTTTATTATTTTATGTAGTACTTTAATATGATTTTTTATTTATTTTTATAGGTTGTTTAATTAGAAGTTACTTTTTAGGGTCTCATTTATTGGTATAATTACCTATGTTTTGTATATTTTTTTTAGTTTTCAATTTTGATTATATTATTTTATTATAATAATTTATATATTTATAACTTATTTTAATATACATAAATATATTTTTATTATATTTTCCTGATGTACATTTCAATAAATAAGGGTTTTAATTATATAGGTATAAGTATAAGTATTTCATCTATGTATTTATATAGACTATATATAGACTATTTTATTTTTTCTTTATGATTTTAGTCTATTATAAATATGTACATATTTTATAAATAATATTTAAATAATTATAAAAATATAAATTATAAAAATAATAAAGAATAAATAAAAAATATTTTTTATTCATGTATACTATATAATAGGGGCCCAAAACCTTACTTTTGCATCTTAGTTCCAAACTAAATGAAACCACCTTCATTAAATATATTATTAAAAGTTATATACAATAGAAGTGATTTTGATACATTTTGAGTTCATATGGAGAAGATATGGGTCTGGGAACTTTGGGTTTTGGCTTTTTATTCTGAGTATAAAATGTACACTGTATACTATTTTTGTATGAAATCAATTTGGATTTTTCTATTTATTTTGTCTACAATTTTCATGTACAAGGCTTCTTTATTTGAGGTATAAATAATAAAGAATAAAATAGGTTCCAAAAAGGACTTATTTATGAATAAAAGAATGGGATTTTTATTTGATTTTTGGCCCTTATCTCTCCCTACTTTATTCCTTATCGACCCAGTCATCAAGATGCCTAGGTCTCAGGGTTTAGGGTCATAAAATACTTTTGGAATTTAATTCTTTTTCTTGTTTTCTTTATTATATAGTTTGAGCATTAAAACGTATATTTTTTATATATAATAAATGGAATAAATAATGAATGTTAATTTGTACAAAATAATGTTATTTACATGAATTTAGATAGGGTTTGTAAGGCCAAAATGATATAATAAAGGCGATGAAATGGAGGTTCATCAAGTAGACACAAAGAAAAGAAGAAATGGTATATTTTTTGGGTTTTCTAGTTGTCTGATCCATCAACATTCTGAATCTCTTCTTGATATATAACCTGAACTAAGTTGACAATGGACAGAAAAGTGTCATGCTCAAGAAACGGTTTCAACAAATGTCTGTTGACTACAAAAGGTTGTATGTCAGATCACAAGCTTTATATTACAATGTTACGATTATAACACTTTCATGATGAAAGGTCTAGAACATTTGCTCTTCAGTTTGACTAGAAATAACTTTAAGTTTATGTCAAATAACCACACCTTCTGATTCGACTCAAAGATCTTTCTTTGGATATGCATGCCATGTCATCGCTTGAGCTTTTCTTTGTATATAAGGTTGTTGTCGTACACAGAGTCTCTGAATTCTAAATAATGATTCAGGTCTAGATTTCTATTTTTCTCGGCTTTCTCTCCATCCTAATTACATAAACTGATTGCTCACAAGGATTTACGAATGAGTTCTACGGGAAAATGACATGGCTTGCCATACACTAGGCAGTAGGGAGACATGCCTCAAGGAGACTTGTAATCATATGGTAGGCCCAAAGAATAAAGTCAACAAATTGTGATCAGTTCTTTCTATCAAGATGCATAAGTTTCTGTAGGTCGGTCTTGATTTCCCTGTTTGAGCATTCTGCTAAGCCATTGGTCTGCGGGTGGTAGGGAGAAGTGACATGATGTTCAATGTTGTATCCGTTGTCAGCTTTTTGATCTCTTTATTTATGAAATGGTTTCCCCAATCTGATATCAATATCTTCAGTATCCCAAACCACACAATAATGTTGTCTTTGAGAAATCGACAAACATTATGATTGTTGGCGGCTCAGGCGAGAATAGCCTCTACCATCTACTTACATAATCGACAACATGCAAGATGTACTCAAATCCTTGACTGTTCAGAAACATGCCCATGAAATCTATACCCGATGCATCAAAGACATCTAAAATCTGAATAAACCTGAGAGGCATGGTATCTCAGTAACTGATGGTACCATCCATATTCTAGAAGTCATCCTTGGACGTATTCAGTAGCATCTCTAAAAAGAGTCGGCTAGAAGAGGTCGCATTAAAGAACCTTTTGTTGTTGTCCTCTTTCCAAAATGGTGTCCACCAGATTCTAACTCATGACATTGATTCATGACACTTATACTCCTCCTCAGGAATGCATCTTCACCAGATGTTATACGCATCCTCATGAAACAAGTAAGGATCATCCCATTGGTAAAGTGTATATCAGACATGAATTTGTCTACTTTCAACATGGGATAATCTCGCAGAACTTTCTTAGAGACAAGATATTTGACGATATTGCGTACCAGGGGAGCGAGGTGGCTGACAATATGACTTCATCTAGGAAGGTCTATGTGATTGGAATCATATCGTGCTTAGGAGTCTCAATCTTTGTAATTATGTAAATGTGATCTACCACCACATTTTTGACTCCACGTTTGTCTCGTATCTCAAGATCAAATTCCTAGAGTAGAAGGATCCAACAAAGTAAGTGTTATTTTGCATCCTTCTTGATTTGTAGGTACTGAATGGAAGAATGTCAGTGTATACGATCACGTTCAAGCTGAGAAAATGTGACCTGAATTTTTCTAGTGCAAAAACTTCTGCTAGCCGTTCTTTTTCTTTCCTAGTGTAATTCCTCTAGGATTCTGTTAGCATAGTGAATAGCAAACATCCATGCATCCTATCACTGTCCCAACACAACCCCAATAGCATAGTCTGACACATTTATCACGATCTTAAATGGAAGTGACCAATCTGACATCTGTAGGACAGGAGTTTGGGTGATAATTTATTTTAGTTGATGAAAGGCATGGAGCACTCTATCAGCTACATTAAATTCAATATCCTTGCCTAAGAGTTCTGTCAACGGTCAGACAATCTTGTTGAAATCTTTGATAAATCTTCGATAAAAATTGACAAGCCCAAAAAACAACCGGACTTGCTTCAGGGAACTAGGTGGCTCAAGTTTAGAGATTAATTCCACCTTGTCCAGCTCAACCTCCATACCTCACTTGGAGACGACATGACCTAACATGATTCCTTTAGTCACAAGAATGTGACTCTTCTCCCATGAGAGTACTAAGTTAACCTCATATCATCACTGAAGTATTTGATCTAAATAGTTTAGGCACTGATCAAAGTTATTACTGTAGACCGGAAAGTCATCCATGAATACCTCAAGGAAACTTCCTACCATGTCAGCGAATACGACCAGCATACATCTTTGGAATGTAGTGGGGGTGTTATATAGTCCGAATGACATGCATCTGAAAGCATACATCCCACATGAGCATGTGAAGGTTGTCTTATCTTGATATTCAGGGGCTATAACAACCTACTTAGAGCCAGATTACCCATCCAAGAAACAGAAATATTCCTTTGACACAAGTCTTTAAACTATATGATCAATGAAAGCAAAGGGAAGTAATCTTTCTTGGTGACTAGGTTCAAATGTTTGTAGTCCACACAAACGCACCAAGAAGTAGGTACTCTGTTCGGAATCTCCTTTCCCTTGTCGTTTGTTACAATTCTGATCCTTGATTTCTTAGGAACAACATGTAATGAACATACCCATTTTGAATTAGAGATGAGGTAGATAAATCCAACATCACACCACTTTATGATTTATTTCATCAGGACCTCCCGAAGATTTAGGTCCAGCCTACGCTGAAACTCACAAGAAGGTTTGTAGTCATCTTCCATATAAATGTGGTGTGAGCATAATAAAGGGTTTATCCCACGGAGATCTGAAATTTTCCAATCAATTTCTTTGCGATTTCTTTCTAGAACCTCGAGCAAGCGAGATTCTTGGTTTGCAATCAGCTGAGAATTGATGATGATTGGAAGATGTTTTCCCCACTGTAAGGAAGGTGTACTTCATCAATGAAGGTAATGGCTTCAGCTCTGAGAGAGTTGGAGTCGACTCTGTGAAAACTTTAGCAACTATGATTGGTGTAAGCTCTCTCAAATGTGTGTTGTCCACCTGAAGTGTTTTCATATCAAAAGATAAGACATCTGAATGATATGCAAGGAATTCATCTTGCTCAGACTGGAATGGATTGCATTCACCCAGTTCAACCATCAAATCAGCTGGAACCTCATCTTCAAGAACATAAGGGAACTTGATTGTGTTTTCCAGGGATTCCTCCTTGGAGAGGAATCCTGGATTTCAATATCATCCAAAAACAATGGCGTGTCTCTGCTTTCTGCTAAAAAATCACAGTCTTCTGTCTCTTTTTGCGTCTACTTACTCTCATCTGAAACTGATTATGTGAGCTTGGGCACTTGGATCATTTCAATGAGGACCTTGTTGCTACTTGAGCGAAAGGTTATATTTTAGGTGTCATAGTTAACTACTGCTTCGGTCGTCCGAAGGAACAACCATCCCAATATGATCATGGTATGCAATAAGGATGATGATGTGTCCACATCAAGCACAATGAAATCCATACGGAACTGCAACCATTGGATTGTAACAATGACATCCTCCAAATTTCCCCTTGGCCGCTTCACGGAAGTTTCTGCTAACTGTAGAATCATTCTTGTGGCTTTAAGCGGTCCTAACCCAAATTCTTTCAGTAGTGACGAAGATATCAGATTAATCGATGATCCTCTATTAAGAGCGTTCTTTCAAACTCCCGGTTGAACATCTCGTATCTGATGAGAGGAGCTCCCATATCCTTCTTCTTTCTCAAGAGGTTGCTGATTGCATTGACAGTTGACATGGTAAGAATGTGTTTCTCTGAATTTCGACGTTTGGTTTTGTGAGGTTGATGCCTTGTAGTACATTCCTATTTCAGTCCTTTATTTGTCATAGTACTCCATGGCTTTGAGCAGTGGCATCTTCAACATAATATTTTGCAATATTTCCATGATGTTAGTATCAAACAAGGCATTTTTCAACTTTTTACGATTTTTGATTTCAAAGCATCAGGGAATGGATGCAAACATAATCAAAAACCTCATTTTCTTGCAAAATATTATTCTTATGTACATACAGATGGTTGAGTATAGTAAACTATTAAAAAAAGAAGTGAAGTAATTGTAGAAAATTCAGTTGTGATGGCTTGTACAGGAACAACAGCTGGTGTTGGATTTTCCTTGGTCGCATAAACACATCCTCAGTGGTTATTGCTTGATTCTTTTTAGTTTTCTTTATTTTTTAGCTTTTTCTTGATGGTGGTGGTGGTACCGATCCTTCTTTCTCACTAGATCCGGACTTCAGCTCCAACTCACCTGCTTGTGATGGATGCGTCCATAGAAGCTTGACTTTTCTCCTTGGTTGAAATAGTCAGTTGTAGTGTTCTACTGCTCCCGATGCTAACAACATTTAATAACATAAAAGATTTTGTACCTGTCTTGAAAGGTGATATTGCACTATTGTCTATCTGCTCCTTTCTCCTGAAGTTGTTGGGGTTTGCCTCCACATGCGCAAGAATGACTGTCTTCGTGACAGTAAGTTCGTCAATCTTGTGGCTCATCTTATTCATGTTCTTTATTAGCTGAGCCAAATAGTCCAAGGTAGGGTTCATCGAAGCGGCCTTTGAAGATTCTGCAATTGGAGGGAGTTAAGGCTTGTGGTACTGCGATTGTTGCTGGTAGTACTGAGATTGATAAGGAGGGAATTGTTGTTGTTGATACTGAGGAGGAAACGAATGGTTTTGATACCAAGCACCTAGTTATTGCTGATAATATGGTTGGCGATATGTCGGCTGCTAGTAATGTTGTTGATGTCTCTAGTTGTTTCCTTGGTGTGGAGACTGATAGTGTTGTTGTTGTGGCTGGAAGTTCTATCCACCACATTGAGGAAGGAATGCCCGGATAACTGTGCTTGGACTCTGAGGTTGTCCTCCGAGACGGGTCAGAGCTTGTTCATTGGACCTTGCGACATTCACCTCCTACATTTGTGGAGGTGGTGGATAGAAAGACTCGGTATAAGCTTGGGGTTCTAGATGTACACTACCATCTACTATTATAGCGATGAAGTTCCATGGTCTGGTGTCTGCACGTAGTATACATGCTGAACTGAATGAGGTGTCCCTTGATTCTACGGATGGAATGTCTCCTTCGTTCGGCAGAATTCTTGGATGGTTCTTTCACATTTTGGAAAACATGGATGGTGCTCACTAGAAGCTCAAGCTGCTTGGATATTTGATCGAGCTTGTCCATCGACTTTGTCCTTTGTTTGATACATTTAATTTTTCAAGGTTATGTGATCATTTTTCAATGATATAGAGAGATGGTTTCTGATGATGTTGAGGTTGGAACTCATATCTCTCTTTTTCATGGTAGGATGCTACATTGTCTAGATCATGCAGAATAACATGAGTCTTCTGAAACAAACAAGACGAAGATAAGGTGGCTAAGCCTTCAACCATCTCCTCAAAGATCTACTATACGATGTATTCATCCTTTTTTAAAAGTAATCCTCCGCACACGTCATCAACGAGATGTTGGTTTTCTTGATGCAATCCCCCGAAGAAGTTCTAGACCAGGCTGGTCTTTGGAAACTCGTGATGGGAGAACTTCTCCATGAGATCTTTGAATCTTTCCCATGCCTCGAGAAATGATTCATGGAACATTTGGGAGAAGTTAAAGATCAACGCTCTCATATGATTCAAACATCCCAGGGGATAATACTTGTGTAGAAAGGCATATTTTAGTTCTTCCCAAGTCGTTGCCACCTTCCTAAGGTGCTTGATCTAGTAAAGAGCCTTGTCTTTAAGGCTAAAATGGAAGGCTGCCATCTTTACTACCTCCAATAAGATGTTGGGGTAGTGAATGGTGTTGCAGATCTGTGAAATTACTACAGGTGAATGTAAGGTTCTTCATTTGTGTTGCCATGAAAGATTAGCAACAAAGGGAGCATTAAAGGCTTCAATTCAAAGTGTCTGTGGATTCTTAGAATTCTAATCCACTCAGTAACCTGCCAAGCACCAAGGTTATATGTTTCTTTGAGGGTTCTCTTGGGTTTCCCTCCCTCCTCAACTCCTCCTCAAGGCCTCCTATAGTCTGGTCTTCACCATTTCCTTGGCTTTCTCTGTTCCTCCTCATTTCCATGAAAATCTCCCTTATTGCAACTTGGGAAGGAGCTTGGTTTGTCAACTGTTGCTGAATGGTTTGGATTGATGCAACAATTGTGTGTTGACCTCGTTCTGGTCCACTATCTCTTCCAAAGTTGGTCCTTTGTTACGTCTCTAGGGAACCATTTTAATACCATTATCAGAGGAACTTATCTCCAGATCGGGCACTTAGTATGTAATAGGAAATACACCTTGATCAATTGTGAAACATGCACCAGATGGGGAAAAGAGTTTAGAATTAGGGTCGATCCTGAACTATATTAGGTATGGAGATGAATATAGAGTAAAGTTACCTGATTTATTTGAGGAGGAAGCGTAAGTCTTGAGAGTGGTTCGCAAAGTCCAAACTGTGCTCTCTGGAATCACCCCGAATAATTTGAGATGTCAGTCTTGAGGAATCGATATGGATGTCCATGGAGTCTAGACTAAACCACCCTCGAGTTGCCATCTCAGAAGATAAGAGGGAGATAGATGAGGAATATATGATACAAGAATGAAAAACAGAAGAAATAGAGAAGAGAAGGCTCAAATGAGCAAGGAAGAAAAGTAATGAGAAGAAAAGTGGAGACAAAAAGGTGCAAAGTTACGGTATTTTTGATCCTGACCCGTTTAAAACTACTCAATCAAACTATAAAACAAGGGTTGATTCACCAAATCAACACAATGAGCTGTAAGAGTTCGACAACTGTCTTTTCAATTTTATTTGTTGGATTGGGCAATCTTGTCAATTGGTCCTTAGTGACTAATTATATAGGTGAGTGAGTACTGCCAGAAAAGTATCATATACTTTTGACTTCTTTTGTAACTAGTAGCATGTACTTTTTAAAGGTCCTTATTATCGGATCTGGACAACTACTCAACAAAAGAAGTGGAGGGGGAAGTTGATAGGTGAAATCGATACTTCGGACTAAGTCCACAAGCAGACACGGTCCTACTCGGATGTGAGATGATGAGAAATACACTCTCGTGAGAGAATGGCCTATGCTCGATACTTCGGACTAAGTCTGTAAGTAGAAAACAACCCTACTCATCCACTACAATAGAAGCACCAATACTTCATGCATCCAAGCGATAAACAAGGTAGTACCCATGCTGGGATTTGAGCTCTATTCCTTAAGGATCGCACCTCACTCTGTCTAGAAGGTACCAAAATACAATGAGGATGTTGTGAACCCAAGACAATGAAGTTCAATTAATCAATTTTAGTTGGTCAAGGTTTTCTTAGCAGTCCCTTTTTTTAATTTTTATGGTTTTCACTTATTTTGAGTAAGTTTCATGCAAAGGCCTAATGATTTGATCAATTCTTTGCTTGGCCTTTGTGGTCAAAATCAGATGGAGAAGATGGGAAAGAAATGCAAGTCGAAAATCAAGTGATGTGATGCTTAGTAAGAGGACTTACAGTGCTTCTTAGCTCTCTTCATGTGGTATCAAGATAAAAAAATTAAATCTAATCTATATGCAATGCAATGAATAAATCATCCTAGAACATGAACTTTTATTAGCGTGAAGAACCTTGTTCAATTTTGACTAAGTCCAAGCAATAAAAATCATAGGTGCAGGAATTATATTAGGGCTTTGGAACTAATTTTACCGAACAACCACTCCTAATGATCTAAGAGCTCATTCCACAATAAATAAACAAAAATAAACGGAAAGCACAAACCATAGAAAACAAAAAAAAACAAAGGGGAAAAATAGGGAGAAATAATTGTAGAAGGTGATGAAAACATGAAAAACCGATCAAGTCCCCCACGTGAACAATCACTTGGAGAAATGGACTTGTGGAGAGTTTAAGTATTCAAGGTCATGTATTATTACAAATTAATCAATGAATCTCTCTCACAAAAAAATTAAACTAAGTTTATGCTAAGAAAATTCTGCTTGTCTTCTTGTGCCCTCCGCCACTCTCTCCCTCCAGTGGCAATGAACCACTGATCTCCACAGTTTTCATGTGCATCGAATCTCCAAAGAAATCCTCCATCGATAAGCGGGCCCTCACAACAAATTCAAATAAGAAGATGGTCAGAATATTCTCGGATAAAAATAGAATAAAGAGAGAAATAGACAATGAAATAGATGATGGCAAAAAGAGCTAAATGTCTACTCTACTCTACAAACTGATGCTCCCCGGTAATGGTGACATTTGAAACGCACGAGAATCAGGATACCAAAGTTCGATCTTGGAGGGTATGCGGTGTCCAACAAGTCAGATCCGACAATTGCTGTATCGACCACTCTCTTGGTGCAGTAGGCACCAAACTCAAGAGTTATCTCAACGATTAACCCACAATAATGATTAAGCAAGTAAATTTAGGTGAGCTAAACTTTATTATACCCAACAAAAATGTGTATAGTATGCAAGTAGTAAGGGTCGAACCAGAAAGGAGCAAACAAGGTAGAGCAACAAAAGTAAATAGACAACTTAAGATATTTTGGTATTTTTCAAAGTTTAAATATTTTTGTAGATTTTAAATTTATATGTATATTTATTATGTTTTTTATTTTGCAATTTTTTATTTTTTTCATTTAAAAATAAAATACAATATAAATTAATATATAATAGATAAATATATATAGAATATATAAAAAGATAAGAGAGATGCTTTTTAGATTTGTCAAAAACAGGAAATAAAATAAAAAATCATAAATAAAATATTTTGGGGTTTTATAAAATTTTCTCCATTTCGATAATTTTTTAGATAATTTTATGAATTTTTATGGATTTTTCAATAAGGAAATAATAAAAAATAAACAAAATAATAAAACAAGGAACCTGAAATGGGATTAATAAGTATATATCAAATCAGATTGAGCCCAAATTCAATTTTCCTGACTTCTAGAACATATAAAAAATGCTTGTAATAAGTTTAGAAAAATGTTTTTGAAAAATAATTTGCAAAATAAGTTCTTAAAATATTTGACAAATATTTGAAAAAATGCTTTCAGATTATTTTGTAAACCATATAGATAACATCCTAGTAAAATTCTTCAAATAAAACATGTACAAAATCTTGTATAATTTGTATAAAACTTGTATATAGCTTTTATAAAATTCTTTATTAATATGTGTAGATTCCTTGTGAATTCACTGACTCTTTTGTTTTTCAAAAATCTCAAAAAAATTTGCATAATTTCAAAAATCCTAAAAATTTGAAAAAACTTTTTGAAACTCCGTAAAAATTTGCAAACCTTTTTTGAAAATTCCATCAAAAGTTCAAAATTAGAAAATGATTTTACAACTAATTATCTTACATTACATAAGAAATTATTGGATGATTTTGACAATTGAACAAGTCTAAATAAAATCTAAAGATTGGAGCTTGGTCTAGACCATAATCTACTTAATTTCACAAGAACCTTTAGGAACTGGAACTAAGACTTTTCATGTCATTGAGACTTAATTTTTTGAGTCTACAAGACTATGTTCACATGTCATCTTGACTAGCCTAGTAGATTATTTTGAAGTGCACACACCACTCTTGTTGATAATGTTCTAACTTGGACACTATACTTTGCACTTAACTCAACTCTGAAGAGGTGGTGACGACATGATTCTTTAGCTTGAGGAAGCATACGTGTGGAAACATACATAATCCTAATAGGTGGCCAGTGCCCCCAACCCAGTCTAGTGGCATTGACATCTAAAGATAGGATGTTGTGGGTTGCAATAGAGCTTCAAATGAGGGATAGTTTATGAATCCATGATTCATTACCTTTTCTTTCACATTTTGTCTTAAAACCCTTAAGAAATGCATGTAAATACACATTAAATTCAATTTCTTACAAAAATATCATTCATGATTAAAAATGCATTTTTATGCATAAAAAATATGTAGAAAAATAAATGAATAAAAAGAAAAAAAAATAAAAAGAGAGGCAGACTATAATATATATATATATATATGTATATGTATAGTATGACTAAATATATATAAATATAGCTGAAGGATATATTTTTATAACCTAACCCTCGAGACCAAGTCAGCATGGATTGGTCAACAAACAATAAAGTAGGGGGAGAAGAGGAAAAAACCAAAAAAAGAATTAATTATACACTTCATACATTATTCATTATTTATCCAATATTTATCAAAATTTCAAAGATTTTTAATTAATTTATTTATATATATTTTCACCAAACTCTTCTCCTATTTATTTCTAAAAATGTATATAAAAATATACAAATCCTAAAAAAATCAACCTATATATATGTCAAGAAATCCAACCTTCAAATTGTTGATTTCTCAACTTCCAAACATCGTAACTTCTTCATACGAACTCCAATTTCACTCTACTCATCTTTAATTTTCATAGATTAAGATTATCTAATTAATGAAGGTGATTTCACAGAAATCAAAATTTATTTGCAAAAAGTTAGTTTTGGGACCTAATGACAACTGTGTTTCTGGGTTATTTATTTTAAGCTGAATATTTATTCTTTATAATTTTATTGATTTTATAATTTTATTATTTTATTGATCTTATAGATTATGTATAAATTATTTTAGAATTTTGTCACTTATAATGTATTTATTTATATATCTAAATTAAATTATTAAAATCTAGAAAAATTCATACGCAGAATATTTATTATTTTATTAATTAATAAAATATAAAAATAATATACCATTTTTTAAATTATTAAATTAAAAATCAAAACCTTGTTTATCAAGTATGTTATGTATTTATTAATATTATATTTATATTTCATTAAATATTTATTATTTATAGGAATAAATTATACCATAATTTAGTTAAATTAAATATTTAAAATTTTATTTACACTTCATTCAAATGACACTATTTATTATTTAATATCCATTTATTAAATTACTTAGCACTCTGGCCTACCACGTGCTGACACATGTCAACCACCGGGCCTTCCTCAAGAAGACGTTGGTTGAGTTTGTTCTAATAGACGTCCTTCTTCCCATATTTTCCGATGTCCACCTTAAACCCAATTATCGGTCTTAACATTCCATTATATAGATCTAACAATCCTCTTCAACGCCCTCCATCCAATCTATCCCATATCCCCATCGATTTCTCTATATAATTCCTTGAACTTCACTCATTACAACCAACTTCTCCATTTCTAGAATAGAATGATCGGACCAGCTATCTTCTCCGCCTCACTCCACCCATCTCGGTGGTGACAGCACCAAGGAGGGGCCTCTGCGTGGAAGAGTGGTCGTAGGAGAGGAGTTCCAAGGTGGAGCTCCGCCTTGAATCGCCGCCATCGCGTGTGTCGAACTCCCTTTCTTGAGCAAAGACCTGGAGGTCTTACCCCTCCTATTCCCGAGGTGAACCTTCATTCATTCCTTTTTGATAATTGATATTCGTGCATGATTAAAGTAGTTAATCTCACCATTAAAACATCCTAATATATATCTAGATTCATACGTCATATTCCACTTTGAAATCGATTCAATCATATATAATTTTGTTCTGATATACCTTTTATTGGAACCCATTCAAGAACTGCAAACTTCTTTACTGTTTGGTCGATTTCATCATGAAATCGAGCATCCAAATAACTTGCAGGTTCCTTGCAATATTCTGGAAGCAATTGATTCACCAATTGGAGCAGTTTCATCTTCTTTATCATCAATCCAATAGCAGAGCCATTGCTATAGTTTGGAACCCTAGCCGTACATCCAAGATGTCGCCATCGCCTTCTTTGTCCTCCGTATGCCTCGAAGGGGTAGGCGACCCCCTCCTGGCCATGCTTGAGTAGCCACATCCATCACAACCTTGTCGATCGTTGGAGATTGAAGAACGAGGAACTCGAGCCACCATTGAACAAGATTTAGGGAAGAACAGATTCATCCTCCAGACATCACAGAAAGTCTACGCATATCGCTCCACCGACGGTCCAGATCGTGCAAAGCATTCTAATCTCAGTTGCCCGCTGCCAGTCAGTGGAAATATTTCATAATAGGCCTAGTGGTTCTCCATAATTGATTCCTGCCTCCAGAAGATTGCCTATTTGCATTTAGGTCTCTGATCAGGGACCTAAGTGTAATAATTCTAGTTTGTTCTTGCAATTATGTCTCTGATCATGGACCTAATTGAAAGAAACATGTTATCTTTTTTTTGTAATTTTTTGCGTACTTCTATTTTGACATCAGATTATTTTGGACACTTGAGACACACTTGGACCTTATTCTAGAGTCGTATTATTTTTCTCGTTTTGTTATGAATCGTATTTCAAAGATTTTCTCTTTCTCTCTTTCTCTCTCTCTCTTATATTTGGACTCTGGTTTTCAATTTGTGATTCATCTTGGCTTCTTTTTGACTTCTTCTCGAATCCACTGCTTGAGCGATCTATCTATTATATAGTATACCTATATTTCCCTATTATTTACACATACTATATTGTAGATAAATTGATTGCAAAATATCCCTTTTGAAAAATAAATAAAAATTGGAAAACAAAAAAAATCAAATAAAAAAAATTAAAAACTAAAATTTCAAAAAGACTTTTCTCGTCGAAGAAGAGAAGGAAGATAAAAAGTCCCAAAATTATTTTCTTCACTCGAAAAATTCAAGCGTGATTTTCTGCCTCCTTGCGTTCGGCCCAGGAATACTTTCCTGTATAAATAAAAGATAGTGAACACCAACTTTAGGAGGGAGACTGATTTCCTTCATTCTCTCTCTCTCTCTATATATATATATATTTCTCTCTCCTAGTTGGTGTATTTTTATTTGAAAACATGCTCTCTCCTTAGCAGTATCTACAATCGATATTTTTTAACCACTAGGTCAGAGACTCCTTTCAGTAGTCTACTTGCTTAAGAGGAAAAATTGTTTATGTAAATGTTGATGTATACAATACAAAAAAATACAAAATCAAAAACTCCAAAAAGAAAGACAGGTAAAAGTCAATGAAAAATCAAATTCCACTGGAGTATATATGAAATAAGCAAGGCATTATGCTTCAAACTCAAATATCTCAAGATTGGCTACAGCAGGAGACTAGACTACACTGTCCAAGATCCATAGGATATGTGACCACACTAGTCACAATCCATTCTTCTCTCCACCCCCTCTTCTTGAGCCGGTTGCACTTGAACTTAAAAGGGAATACCCTGGTCCTCGAGGAAAGAGTAGTTAGATTGGGGAATTAGGGTTATGTTACTAAGGAGGACATCTCCTTGCTATTTCTGAGGAGAAGAGATACATTCACATACATTGTACAAGTAAGACTCATAGTCATAAGGGTTTATGTATGAATAGAATTATTCTGACCTGGCTATTGAGGTGACCTAAATAGATATTTGTAGAACTTGAGGGTTGTTAAGTTTAGAACCCATTCCCAATAAGGTTTTGAACAAACTAACAATCTAAAGGTCTTACCTGAGCTCCAAACTTTGATTTTGTAAAGACAGGTTAAAAGTTATAATCATTTTAACTTTTCTTATTTTTCTTTTCTTTGTTTTTCTCTTTTGTACTACTTATACTTCTAATAAGTGTTTGCTAGAGACTAGCAAAGGTAAGTATAGGGGGTGATGAATAGCCATTCACACCTTTATTCTTCTCTTTTGTATTTAAATCTCTATCAAAACACCTAAAAATATCAATAAATTATATAAATTGACATGCATCATTCATATGTAATTAATGCATAAATATATACATTTAAATCCAAAATAGAAGAATAAAGAAAAGAAAAATAAATGAAGTATCAAAGATACTGAATGACCCTAAATCCCTAGACTGAGTCAATATTGACTAGGTTGACCATGAATAAAGTAGAGGGAGATAAGGATTAGATACCGTATATAAACCCTGATTTCATGCTCCAAAAATACCCATTTTTACACTATTTTTTTTCTTCATTTTAAACATGTCAAACGATAAAATGTTCAACATGAAACTTGTACATAAAAAAACATAGAAAATTAAAAAAATAAGGGATTTTTACCTGGCAGACCCTATAAACTTTTTAAATTACCTCTACGACCTTTTACACAACGTAATTACCCCATCGACCCTAAAAATTACCCCAAGAACCCTCACAGGCTTCAAACAGATTACCAGGAGGGTTCATAGGGTAAGAGTTGGTAAGTTTACGGGGTCGATGGAGGAATTATGTTGTTTCAAAGGTCGTAGAGGTAATTGACAAAATTTATAGAGTCTGCCGGGTAAAAATCCCAAAAAATAATTTCTAATAAAAGTGATGCACTATGCAACTGAGACACACAAATAAAAAGCCACAAATTGAACTTCACATATCATTATCTTCTCCATATAAGCTCAAAATTTACCAAACTTGCCTCCATTTTATTTAAAATCAAATTACTATATAATGAAGGTGATTCCATCAAAAGTGAAGTTAAGATGCAAAAGCCAGCTTTCTGGGGTTCCATTATACTATGTATCTGTAAATTTTATTCATATATTTTATTCTTTACATTTTTATTCTTCTTATATTTTAAAATAAATATATATTATTAAAATTATATTAAAATATAAATACAAAATATAACCATTAAAAGTCAGTAAAATAAATGATACCTTAAAATATATATGTATATTATACCTATAATGTATATATAAGATTATTTATATATGGAAATAAAGTAAGAGCATAAAAATATGAATACATATATTTATTTATATAATAACTATATAAAATGTGTAAATAGGATCATAAGTATTAAAAATATAGAAAAAAATAAAATTCCTAAAATAAAGTAAACATACCTATATGTATATATGTAAGTATTAATATCCTACAAATAAGGTTGCATAAATAAATAAAAATACCCATAAAATAGTTTGAAAAATAAGAAATATTTTTTATATTTTGAATTTTAATTAATAAAATCATTAATATTTATTTTTTAATTAAAAACATTGAAATTCTAGTTTATCTTCATCTGGTCCTACATGGACCAATGAGGCACCTCCAACGTTGACTCTAGGTCAACTGTACCAACCAGTAGCCTAACCCTGTTAGAACACGTGATCACCAATTTCCCCTAATTTTTCATGCATGATCCATGGATCTATGAACTTCGATTCTCCACACAATATCCTCTCCTAAATATGGTCATTCACGCCCCATCTTTTGCAAAGTCTAATACTCATCTATTCCCACAAAAGCCCTAATCCTTTGGACTCTCCTCTTCAATTATAAAACTAAACCTCCTCCTCTAATTCATTGTTAATCGTCATACGATCCACTGTAACCCATGAAATTGGAAGTTAGAGTGACTCCCTTGTGAAAGGAGGCGAGTCCTACTGATTCTAGGCATGGAGAAGGAGAACAGAAGGAGATTTACTCCTCACTAGAGAACTTCCAGGTAGGATTGATTATCAGATTGGGCGGGCTGGGTTGGGCCTCTGCCCGAACCCATGCCCGTTAATTTTTCAGGTTTTAGGTCGGGCCACGGTGCGAAAAGTCTAGATGGGCCAGCCCGAACCCGAACCCGACCTAAAGTTAAATGGGCTAGGTTCTGGTCGGGCCGACCCAGTAACTTTTTTCCCTTTAAAATTTTTCTGATTTTTTTGAAAATTCTTAATCCAATGGGTTATTAGAAATTTAGTTTTAAAAAACTTTTTATTTTTAAAAAACTAACGATAAATCTAAGAATCTTGATATTCTTATGGCATTTTGATAAAAAAAACTTCGAAATGTTTGAATTTTTCTCTTCAACAACTTTTAATTTTTTCATATACAATTTATTTTTTCAAAAACTTTGAAATGATGGTTCATGGTAGTATCGTTAGAGAGTGGAGATGGGGTTTGAGGGAGGTTGGGTTGAGGTGGGCCGTGAGGGATTAAGGATAAGTATATGTTATATATTATATATATTATATTATATTATATAGTTTTAAGATCGGGCTTTCGGGCCAGGTATCGGGTCGGGTTTTCAGTCTAGGCTTCAGGTCGGGCTCTACTCAGCCTGAACCTGACCCATTTTAGAAATGGTTTTTTTTGGGCCCGAGCCCGGACCAAATTTAAATGTGTTCGGGTTCGAGCCAGACTTAACGGGTCAGGTTGGGGGCCGGGTCGGGCTAGTATGGCACAATGCTCAACCCTACTTCCATGCGAACTCTACTCCCATCCAATCCAGGCATGTGAGATATTATATCATTGTCATTTGAGTCACATTTTCATTTCAATAGATTAGTTTGAGCTTTCTTTTAATTTCTTCTGAATCAACCAAAATCCAAAAATGTTATCTCACCGTAGGACTAGGCTCTGACCCTCTATTCTGCCTTGTATCGACTTTGTTCCGACTCGCCAACCATACTACTTTCTTCCCCGTCACTTTCTCCAGTTTCAGATCAACTTTTTTCCCTCAATCTTGTACATATCAAGATTCGCTAACCTCCTCTATGTTGCATCGTTAGAGGTCTATACACCTCGCTTAATCTTCGTCTCGACTCTTTTTTGCTCACAATCAGGTTGAGGCATGTCGCCTCGAGCCCTGAAGCTTCTTGTGTAGGTACGAGCCCCTGAGAACCCCATCTGTGGGGTTTTCAACCAAGGTCATCAGTCCCAGGTAGCTCGACCTCCAGGCATATTCTCAACGAGGCTTGGACCCTTTTGAAGGTACTAGCAGGTATGCAAGATCCACATGAGTTTTCTGAGGCTGGTTTGTGCCTTCGAGGTCCAACATCGACAGATATATCTTCGATCAAAGTGCTCCTAACACGTGTTCTTCCCTAGTTCTTCCAGAGCCCCTCACCATCGTTAGATGAACAACACATGCCAGTTCTGATCAGCTCCATTTTATCAAGCCCTCCATCAACTGTCAGATTCAAACTTGGATCTAAATGGGGTTGCTCATCCACGAAGGGGTACCGGTTGTCTAGAGTGTGATATGTGGTTAAATGACGAGCATCTGACCGTCCATCAGCACACATAATAGGGGTAATTTATGCAAAATCCCTCATGCCTTTTGTGTTTTACAAATAGTCCTGTAAATATTTAATTATATGTAAATAATTTTAGATAAAATTGCAACTTGGACCCTTAACCTTCTTGCATTTGCACTCTAGTCCAATCCAGTGCATATCACGTGTAGTCCCACGTGAGGTGCTGATAATTTTGCATTATGTTCCCTATGTTTATATACCTGTTATTAAATGAAATAAAGGTTTATTAAATTTTTATTTGGCCCCTCTGAATTGTGACTTTTTATTTTGTGAATGTTTATCATATTAAATATTCATATTGCTCCAAAAATTATAAGAAAAACAATTTAAGTATATGATATGATGCATGTACTTGTATAATTTTCATTTGGCATTTTATCTAATTTTCTTATTTATTAAAAATACTGCTTGTACTCCCTATCTATCCTTATCTAGAAATTAAAACCCATAAAAATTAGGAAAACTTTTCCAAAAATTCCCAAAACTACATTATCTATATTATTATATATACTACTACATATCCAGAATTCCCTAAAAATACAAAATATAAAACCTAAAAACTATAAAACCCTAAAAATCTTATAAAAATTAACCAAAATTAAAGTAAAAAATCCAAATATATATCTTTCTATTTCTGACTTTTCTATATTTATATACTTTATATTAAAAATAGTTTTAGGTTACTTTTAGACTTACGTATATTTATTAAACCTATAATAATCTTTGATAATTAGTCTATACACTATTTTATTATGTTTATTACTTTATAATTACCTAAAAGTTAGTGAGAAATCTATAAAAATTATCAAAATATAGATATATAAAAATAACAAAAAATACTTTATTTTATATACTATATACCATATATATTAGTTATATTATATATAATATCATTATTACTATTATATATAATTATATAGGGAAAATGGGGTTGCCCCTAAGGGGAGCTAACTTAGCTCACCCCGCTCCATTTTTTATGTTTTTATTTTTTTTTTTGAAAATTTCTTCCATGAATATTCATCACTACATCTCTATATTATGCTATTCAAATTTCATGCGAAACAGAGACTCCTGCAGCCTCCATCTAGACTGCCATTTTTTAACGGTCACAGAATTATTGAAATCGACCATGTCTAGATGGAGGTTCTAGAAGTCTCTATTTCACATGAAATTTGAATGACATAATATAGGGATATAATGATGAATATTTACGAAGACATTTTCAAAAAAAATAAAAAAGGGACAAATAGGGCGGGGAGAGCTAAGTTAGCCCCCCTAGGGGCAACCTCATTTAACTCAATTATATATTTCATTTTAAAAATTAAAAAGAAATTAATTTTTTTCAAAATTTAAAACAAAATTTAAAATTATAAAAATATAAACAATTAGAATCCATAGAAAATTAAATACAATTAAAAACCATAAAAATAATTTAAAAGAAAATATAAGAAGAAAATAAATAAGAAACTAATATTAATTAGAAATAAATAACTATTAATTTCTCAATCTACGTAATTTACTCCCTGTGTTCGATACTCCACCATACATACCCTATACACATTTATTGTAGAGTTGTAATGCATTTTTATCCACTTTCACATTTATTTATATATTCACCGTATTGTAGATTAATTGTTGCCTAATTTTAGATTGATCAACGCAGCGATTATCATTCCAGTCTTGTTTGGAACGATAGGCCAATCCTGAGTTATTAACAAGTTGCTGAGGAGGAAGAGTCTTCAGTGCCTTCCATTTATAAGGAGGCCCTAATAGGGGCAAAATATGGGCAGTGGATTGCTTTGAGGAAATGGAGTCTTTTCATAAGAATCAAACATGGAAGCTTGCCAAGTTTCCAAAGGAGAGGAAAGTCGTTGACTGCTAATGGGTCTTCAAGAAAAAAAAAACAATAATCTCAAGTAGTGAAAGTATCATATATAAGTCATGCCAAATTACGAAGGGATACCATCAAAAAGGAAGGCGTAGACTACAACAAGATCTTACCTCCCATTGTAAGACATCTATCCATCAAGGTGCTACTATCTCTTGTAGCACATCGAGACTTGGAGCTAGAATAATTAATTATCATGACAGATTTCTTGCATGGTGAACTCGAAGAGAACATTCTGATAAGTTAACTAGAATGATTGAAGGAAAACTAGAGTGATGCACATTTCAATGTGAGGAAGATCATGTATATAGATTGAAGGAGTCCTTCTAGGGCTTAAGAAGTCTCCCGGGAAGGGGTACAAAAGGTTTCGTAGTTTGGAGTCCATATGATTGTAGGCTTGCCAAAACATGGTGGAGGATAGGTCCTTAATCTATCTTTTGCTATACATCGATGATATATTGAATTCTACTAATAAAAAAACTACCTTAGATGATCTGAAGAAGCTCCTTAGTTCAGATATGGAGGACCTTAGTGTAGCGAAGAAGATTTAGGGATAGAAATCATCAAGAATCTTGTAGAAGGAAAAGTTTTCTTATCTTAGAATAACTACATTAAGAAAGTTTTGACAAGATTTGAGATGTCTACAACAAAGCCCTTGAGTACTCCATCTGGTGCAAACATTCATCTTTTGATATCTTGTGCACCTCAGTCGAATGCAAAGAAGGTGCACATGTCACGAATTTCCTATGCCATTGGAGTTGGAAGTCTTATGTATGTAATGGTATGCACACTGCCATATATCACTCATGTTATAAGTATATTTAGCAAATTCATGGGGAATTCAGGAAAGGAGCATTTATAGGCAGTTAAGAGAGTTTTTCGATATCTAAAAGAAACATCTGACATTAACCTCGTTTATAGAAGTAATTTAAAATGTTTGATTGCCGGATATTCAGATTCAAACTATGCTACCGATGTTGATGGGAGGAGATTAATGATACTCCATGTCTTTACTTTGGAAAGTTTTGTCATTAGTTGGAAGGTTACCTTACAACCATCAGCCACTTTATCTACCACATAGACAGAGTATATGGCTTTGACAAAAGCTTAAAGGAAGGCATATGAGTGAAAGGTTTAGTTGGAGATCTCGATCTTCAACATGATCATGCTATCGTATATTGTGATAATTTCAGTGCAATATACATAGACAAGGATCATACACGTCATGAAAAGACCAAGTATATTGATGTCAGATATCACTTCATTCATTCCAACAAGAGAATCAAGGTAAAGAAGGCTAGCACAACAAATAATCCAGTCGATATGTTCACAAAGGCAACTCCTGAGAGTTAGTTCAAACATTGTTTGGACTTGCTCGATGTAGATAGTTGGCAGTATCCTCAAGAAGGGGTCGGTAGCGGCAAAGCTTCTCCGAGGATTCAATTCAAGGTGGAAATGTTGATATACCATAAATCCTAACCATATAATCTATGAATGCAGTGGAAGAACCATTTTCTGCATTCTCTTGTTGCACCATACCCTACTGGCACGGGGGTCTCACTGCCTGATTAATGAGCCTGGGTGGGGGTGGGGGGAGCATGTGCACCCCTCTCTTGCAGTAGTGGGGACAACAATAGCATCCCCATCCCGAAACGGATTTTTTTATTTGGATATTTGGATTCGCTTGTCTCTGGGATCCATTTGTACTAGGAAATTAAGTAAATTCTGTAGGGTTTGGGTTCTCTGTATTTTTCCGTTCTCCACAATTAGTGAAAACAATCGCCGCTTCCCAGGGACATAGCCCAATCATGGGTGAACCTTGCAAATATGTGTGCGTGTTACTTGTCACTGTTTTTGCTTGTTTGCTTCCACTACTTGCAACATTGCTCATCTCTACAACTAATGGATTATGATTCAAGTCATATCAACATGTCAAAACCATTTGGAAAGGCAAAGGCAAAGAAGGTGCCACAGCAAGATTATTCTCGCAGAAAGCATGCTTGCTCGATTCAGTCCTCTTTCTCTTTTATTTGTTAACATGTGTTTATGCTACATACTGTTCCCTCTTATAATTGAAAATTACCATGTGCACACAAAATGCATTCATTTGTAAATAACTCTAGAATCAGGATCAAACTTCCTTTAGCAATCAAATGGTGTCTTTATTATAACTAGGAATTATCACTGAAAAAACATAAAAGATTACTTTTCAGAAAAAAATCATTCGCAAGAACACTTGACTTGCACTGGATAAATTTGGGGGGCCTCTTTGCTCGATAAATGTCCCATAATTTTTCTGTCATTTCACCCATTATTCTGCAGTGCTCATAAATTCCTGCGATTATTGATTTTTTTTCAACTACACAGTTTATAAAGAACTGGGCAGATGAATCCCCTGAAAGATCGTGATAAATCAGATGCAAAAGAAAACAAGCCTTCAAAGCAATGTTACAGAAAGAATACATATTTGTCTTTTAACAACAACAATACACTTTGCCTCAAATGACAGACAGTTTCACAGGGTGTTGTTTCAGTGAAAAAAGAAGCTGTGGTTTATCTACATGCCGACAGCAAACAAACTGGCCGATGAAAATTTACGCGGAATTCACACACATGGACACAAATTTTACAGAATCAACGCGCTTCGTGGTGTACTCCTGTCTATATACTTTGCGAGTTCGATCTTCAGAATTTGAATGAAAAAAAATGAATGTATGTGCAATCCTCTCGCTTTCCCATTTCTTGGTGATTTACGTGACAGATCGGACATCAGAAACAGGACCTTTCGCGTCGTTTCTCAACTGTAATGCTCGTCGAAAACGACCTGCAAGCAAAGAAGTTGATGGGGCGAAACTGTAGATAAAATAGTCAAAAGTTAGAAGCGGTTAATACCGTTAGATAATGTGATCTTCAGCACAGGAAGGAATTCCAGTGCCATGGGAATCAGTCTCTTGAATCATACGCGGTAAACTGTTTCCTACACTGCATTCCTCTTCTTCTTGATCGGGCACTTCTCGAACGACCTCGAAAGTGTATGGATTGATCACCGTGCTGTCGAAATCCTTGCTTCCCTCCTCGGAGTCGCTGTAACTCAGATTCTGCAGTATCTTAGGAATAAGTGTAGTACCACCATTTGCAACTTTGTATTCAGTACTTCCATCGATTCTATCCTTCTGGTTGTCCAGATCAATTCCATAGTTTCGGGGACAGACCACGACTTCGTGTGGCTCTTGGTCGACCCACGAACGGAAGTCGTTCATCGAAGGTGGGATTTTCGAAAAGAACAATTCCTTGAAATTCTTCCACATTCCCCTGTTGTAAGGATTCTCCTTCTTGTCGTAACGATATCGAAAGTTCTCGTAGGTTGTCTGCTGGATCGAGATTTGGAATCAAACAGTTTATCAAATGAATGGCATTTGAGTGTGAATGTAGAGAAAGATGATCACCTGATTTGTACGGAATAAATAGCTGTGGAAAACAGTAAGCCCTCCGACGAACCAGACCGCGATGAATGTGTATACGATGAGGACGAGCGAGATGATCTCTCCTCTCATCGACTTAATTATGGAACCATAATGTTTCTTCTGCCCAACTATGTTCATCCATGAAATGATAAACACATACAGGCAAAGAATGGTTGATGAAGATATGAACAAGAAGAAGAACCGATAGTTGCGCTGCGTTTATACAGTTAAACAGATGAATATCCGACAAATGGGGTCAATCAGAAAAAAAATCAAGTGTGCTTTTTTACTAAAAATGCAGAGTTCTTGAATGTGAATGGGATGCAAACAATTGAGCTCATGATTATTATCAAATACAATGATATACATACAACTCCGATGCATTGGCCGACCCAAGGACAGTGGTGATCGAATCGCTGAACGCAGTTGTTGCAGATCGAACAGTGAGAAGCGCGAGGGGGGCGATAGAGTAAGCAGGTATCACAGAATTTAACTTTAACGACGAAACCGTTCACCGCCACATCTTTCGTTCTTGGCAGCTTCATGTGGGGGGTTCCTCTGTACACCCACTCCATGGATGGGGTGGTCGCGTCGAGGGTCCCAGGATCAGGTGGTCTCGAGTTCCTGGGCACGATGCCGGGGTCTCTGGAGGATGTCAGGTACAAGAAACACAGGTTCTGCATTGTTTGCCAAATAAGTGGATCAGAGGTGATGTAAATCCCATCCAAAAACATACCATCCAATTAACTCACCAACATGGTAATTACAACTATGATAACCAATATTGGCACGCCAAGAATGCTGTTCTTGTAAGAGGTTCCATCGATCGTATGGGGATCGTGGCGGCTGATAGTTGAGATCACCTGACAGCAGAATGCTACGGATGGACCTGCTATGAGGCCTGTTGTTAAGAACAACGACGATCCGTCTGGACCGAATATCAATCTCCCGCCACATAAGAATTTCTGAAATTTACCGGAGCTCGTTACCACGGATTTTCATTGATTTTGATTTCAACAATGTGGAAATTAAGCTTGCGATTAAATCTTTCGTTCTGGACAGTGCTTGAGATTGCATCAAACTTATGACCAACCATATTTAAAACGAACAAATGACTAGAAATTCACAGAGAGGTCTTACGTTGCTTCCTTTCCAGACTTGATACAGCCTCTTCGGGTTCTTCGTCGCCATGGATCAATCTACAGCGGCTTAATCGAGACAAGATAACGATGTTTGTTGAGATCAGAGGAAGAGAATATGTTGACTTTGTTGATCAAATGCAGTTGCACGCTCCCATATAACTCTTTCGATAAAAAAAACAATCTTTTCTTCACCTTCTTTCTGTTGTTGATGACGACAGACGCAGATCTTGTAAATACTGGTCTCTCTCTCTCGTCGTTGTCCTCTTCTAAATTGTGTGCAGCTGACGGAAGCTGTGGTGATAGACGAAAGCCCCAAAGGCCTTCTTCATCTTGCAATGTTAGTCACGGCAATGCAATCTATTTTGCTCTCTCATTTGACCTTCATCTTCTTTGGTTTGCTGTATAATTTTAATAGTTCTTAATCATAAACCAAGTACAGCCATTGCCACAATATTGAAAACATTAAATTATTATTAAATGACAAGATCACATGCTCTCGGAGAAGACGCCATCATGAACAGTTGGAAGAATCTGCAGCCAACAGTTAGTTGTAATTCTATTAGTTCGTGATTTTTTTAAGTAAATAATCGCCATTACATTTCCCTCCATTAAATTTCTTATCTTTTTAAAATTTGTAGAGTTTACGATCCCTTGCATTATGGGAAAAAAATACTGCAATTCCTAACATTGCTGAAATTCGAGGCGTGTGCATAGGTATATGTATGGCAATTAATATCTAAAATTTTAAATTTAGAATTTGCATTAGGGAGACAGGAAGGTAAAAGCAAGACGTGGTTTCCATGAGAGGAGCTTAAGATCATGTGATTATTGTAATCTTCCTTGTCGAGACATGCAGACCTTCATCCTTTTTAAATATTGTGACTACCCTCTTCACGAATAGACTATCCTCATTCCCCGAATGGCACAAGTAAATTGCAATTTAAAATTGGAAGTACTGGTTTGGTTTCGTCTTGGTACCGTTTCTTTTGAGGGAAAGCTCTACGTTAATGGCTGAGGAGAGTCAAGTCGGACCCGACGAGTGGAGGCGAAGGCGTAGATAATGAATAAGTTGAAACTCTTCTTTCCGTGAATGGCCGAAGCCAAAGTTTTGAAAGGCCCATTGGAGGAGAACTAAAAGGCAAGTGAAGAACAACGACCGGATCCCCTTCGTCTACGACGAGATCCGCGTCATCGACTGGCTGCACCGCCGCCTCCGATGCGATGCCTTCCTCGACATCTTCAGCAAGGAAGGCTGCAAGATGGTCGAGATGTCGTGCGCCAAGCACGATTAGCAGGCTGCCGCATCGCAGTTCGTCATGCACACTGTCGGCCGCGTGCTCGCCAAGATGGGCCTCGAGGAGACTCCCATCAGCAGCAAGGGGTACGAGAGGCTGCTCCAGCTAGTCGGAACTCCTCTGAGGACAGCTTCGATCTTTATTACGGTGTGTTCATGTACAACAAGAACTCCACCGAGCTGCTCGATAAGCTCAAGGAGGCCTTCGACACCGTCAAGAAGGAGCTGCTCGGGAAGCTCCATGATATCATGAGGAAGCAGCTCTTCGAGACCATACCGGAGGATATGCTGAATTGATCCCATGATGAAGATCGGGATAAAAAGTTCTGCATTGTTTTCCTACGGTATGCTTTCTGTGTTTATTTGTCTTGTCAATATGTTGGTGTTTCGCAATTTTAGTTATATGTCGATTCTTCAGGCATGTGCGAGATCTTGGGAAGTATTGATCCTAGAGTGAATCCTGTGCAATTGCTGCAATCAGTTCGAGCCTCGATCTTGATCGAGCAGTTCGTACGAATTTCCACAGTATGAGCTCACAAAAACATGGAATTCGTGCGAACCGCTAAATCAAGATCGAGCGGCTCCCGCTTTCCACCATTTTGTAGCAGAATCTGCAGTACTGCAGAGGAACTGCTCCCGTACTGATCCACGATTTAGTTCTATGTCGGTTCTTCAAGCATGTGTGAGTGAGCTTTGGTTTCATATAGCTATTTTTAACGTTGTAGATGACGAAACCTCTTTGTCTCTCACATATGCATATGGAAAGGATGTTATCTCGGAAAGGGCAACTCATCACGGGGGTGAGTTATCTACCAGATAATCTGATTTTATGTTTTGGTGTTCCTATAGAGGGTTTTACCGTTAATAGAGTTTGTTGTAATGCGATTGTATATTATAATCTTATTTTGTTGTAATGGATGAAAGAGAAATGAATGATTTCATGTATTAAATGAGAGTGAGGGTGATTTTTGAGTGGGTCCATTTGATGGAGAATAAAAAATAGATGGTGGATCTCGCGAGTTGGAGATGGAGTTTTGGGGGGGAAACACGAGGATTTGGGGAGATAACCCGCAAAGGGTACGGGTAACCTCCTTTCAAAGCGCACCCTTAGGGAAAAAATTAATTAATATACTGGGCATGTGTTTGTTTTACATAGATAAATGCATAGAGCAACTTGAAAAAAGGAAAAGTGCACTATCATTTGAAAAATGCCAAGTTTTAAATTTTTGATGGCTTTGACTTGAAGGAAAGATTTTAGGATTTTTATCAGTGGTGCCCCTTTGAGATATTGCAATATCAGTTATGTCCCTCTTTTTTGGAATATCAGTTGTGTCACTAACTTCTTTCTTCATTATCACTTGTGCCCTTTCGTCAGATTGGTTGTCAAAGAATTAAAATAATCATAGTTTATTCAAACCATTGTGTGGTTAAGAGAGACATTATGGTCAGAACAAAATCTCCCCCTCCTTTCCTTCTGGCCCAACAAGCTCGATCTCATCTCAGCCCGCTGCCGCGTGCGACTGTCTCCTCCCCGAGGGCCTTCTCGAGCGCGGGCTCCTGATGTTGAACGACTTCCAGGACAACAATGAAATCACAAGGAGCGTGACATCGGGTCGTGCCTCAGCAAGATCGTCGGGAGGGGGCAAGGCAGAGAGGGATGAGGCAGGGTTGGGGAGGAGGGCTGGAGGGGTGGAGGAGGAGGTACGGAGTGGGCTGGGGAGGAGCTGGAAGAGGAGCGAGGGCGGAGGCAGAGGCACAGGGGTAGAGGGAGGAGCAAGGTTTGGGGTGAGGGGGAGGAGCTGGGGGAGGAGCGAGAGCAGAGGGAGAGGCACGGTGGTGGAGGGAGGAGCAGGGGGTGGGGGTGAGGGGGAGGAGCCGAGGGCGGAGGTGGATGCGTGTGGGTAGAGGGAGGAGCACAGGGTGGTGGTAGGGGTGAAGGAAAGGAGCTCGGGGCGAAGGAGGTGGCATAGGAGGAGCGGGGGTAGAGGGGGAGGCATCGGGGGCGGAGGGTGGAGCTGGGGGTGAAGGGTGGAGGCAGTGGAGGAGGAGCAGGAGGTTGGGGAGGAGGAAGAGAAGGGGAGGAAAAGGAAGGAGATGGGGAGGAGTAAGAAGAGGATGGGATGACCTTCCAGTTTTTTTTAAAATTTAATTCTCCTCGTGTTCCCAAAGTTGACGTTCGTTTGCGTTGGGTATGGATGACCACTGACCCAATGGACAGAAGTGATAGAATGGTAAGAAGTCCGGAGCACAACTGATATTCCCAAAAAGAGATGGGCACAACTGATAAAACCTAAGATTTTATGGTACTTCAAAGATGGATGATGGTGTTGGCATGAAAAAGACTATTTTGTTTTCTATGAACCGTTATATATTGGAAAAAAGTATCAAGTGGTTGGAGATTGATGCACTATGTACTTGTATTTGGTTGTGGATTATGTAGATCATATATGCATTTAGTTATTTATGTGAATTATGTTTTTAACAGTCATTTCATTTGATGTGTGAGTAGTTGGTTTTCCAAACATTTCGAAAAAATTTAGTACGATTTGTACATTCCAATAAGCATTTGCAATTTCATGTACCAGTAGAATAAGATCATATTTGGATTTAAATCGTTAAAAAGTGGACTATATAATCTACAACCTAGAGCTGCCAAGCTTCTGGTCTTGTGGTATGATCCAAGCCATGCTTATAATTCAATGATGTTAGGTGCTTGCCCCCATTTTGTATTTCATTATTGTGTGAGTGCTATTATGTAATGTTTCTCTTAACCTTAGAACACTCTCTTCTCCCTATAAAAGGCATGCCTAGGTATTCATGCAATACATCTCATTCTATTGTTCTCGATATGAGTGGTCAGACGATGGTGAATTTGATACTAGTTGGAAGACCAGCAAACATTACAATCTTCACTGGTAGGTATGCCATCACCAAGCATCCAATAGTTGCCCTCAGTGACCTACATCAAGCAATCCATCATCTACTTCCATCACCAGCTACACCATTGGTTGCCATTGGCTACAACTAATCATCTGATCACCAGACCTCCACCACTGGTTGTCGCTAGGCCATTAGTTAAGCAGCAATCCTTCCTCGGTCAACCACCTTCAGTTAGACAACCATCCTTTCAACTTCTTGTGTGATTTGCATTGGTTATCCATCCTTGTCTCGCTTCCATTTTTTAGGATAATCTTTTAGTTGATTTTCCATGATGATACCAAACAGTTCTTCTATTTTTAATTATTCAAGAAAGGGGGAAACACACTAAGGTGACCGCCCCATATTTATTAAGAGAAGGAACAACTTACAATAGCCAAGAGTTGAGGAGAGTTCTATCATGATGGACATTTTTGATATAAAACCACTCTGCATGAAAAATGATCACATTTCGAGGATGGGGTCTACCTCAATTGGCAAAAAAAGAGGAGTTGGGATGAAACCATGGAATCCCAAAATTTCGCGTTGGTTCAAAACTGTTGGAGTAATCGATACTCTGATATGTTATTCCATAGAGCCCTCGGGTCTCTTATATAGGGAGAAAACCCTTGGGTAAATTATAGAGTCTTACATAATATAAATAGAAATTACGGAACAATAAAACGTAACATATATAAGTCTCTACACTCCCCCTCAAGATGGAGCATAGATATCTATCATGCTCAGCTTGGAAGAACATCTCTGGAAAGGTCCTCTGAGCAATGGCTTGGTGAATATGTCAGCAGTCTGGTCCTCTGAACTGACATGAGAAGTGGAAATGAAGCCCTTCTGAATCATGTCCCTAGTATAATGACAATCCACCTCGATGTGCTTTGTTCTCTCATGAAAAGCTGGATTGTTGGCAATAAACAATGCTGCCTGATTGTCACATTGAAGATTCATAGGCAAGGGGACATCTACATTCAAATCTTCTAAGACTGCTTTAACCCACATCATTTCTGTGCTTGCTTGTGCCATGGCTCTGTATTCGGATTCAGCACTGGATCTCGCCACAACAGTCTGTTTCTTGCTTTTCCAAGAAACTAAAGAGCTTCCTATGAAGATAGCAAATCTAGAAGTAGATTTACGATCCCTTGGACATCCTGCATAATCTGCATCTGCACAAGCTGAAATAGACAGATCTGTATCTTTCTTGAATAGCAACCCTGTGCCTGGAGAAGACTTCAGATATCTCAATATCATATACAAGGCATCCATATGAACTTGCCTCGGCTGCTCCATAAATTGACTCACCCGGTTTACTGCAAAGGCAATATCCGGTCGAGTTATAGTAATGTATAAGAGCTTACCCACCATCTCTCTGTACCTTCTTTTGTCCACCTCCTCGGTATCATCGTCGTACAGCTTCATGCTTGGGTCCATAGGTGTACTTGAAGGTCTGCATCCAGTCATTCCTGTTTCAACTAGCAAGTCTGTGACATATTTTCTTTGAGTCATCACCATTCCTTGTGCATTTCTTGCAAACTCTATCCCCAGAAAATATCGTATCGTAACCCAGATCCTTCGTAATGAACTGGCTTCCCAACAGGGACTTGGTTATCTCAATCCCCTGAGCATCATCTCCTGTAACCAAGATGTCATCAACATATATCATAACAACAACGGTACCTCTAGGGGTCTTCTGGACGAACAGTGAATGGTCCGCATTTGATCTCCTGAATCCCTGTCGTTCAATTAGCTGGGAAAGCTTCTGGAACCATGCTCGAGGACTCTGTTTGAGGCCATAGATAGCCTTATGAAGTCTGCACACCATCTGAGTCTCCCCCTCAGCAGCAAACCCTGGTGGCTGCTGCATGTAGACTTCCTCCTATAGGTCACCATACAAGAAAGCATTCTTGACATCAAGCTGGAAAATGGTCCATTTACGTACCACAGCAACAGATAGGAGGATGCAAAGAGTGGAGTGTCTCGCCACTGGTGAAAAAGTATCCAAATAATCTACCCCATACGTCTGGGTAAATCCCCGTGCTACAAGTCTGGCCTTGTATCTGTCGAGACGTCCAGCCGCATGATATTTCACCGTAAACACCCACTTGCAACTCACCACGGAGGCACCTGGAGGAATGGGGACAAGAGACCAAGTCCCTCTAGATTGCAAGGCACGCATCTCCTCTTCCATGGCTAGACGCCAGCAATCAATCTTCAAGGCATCCTGATATGTCCGTGGAATCTCAACTGACGAGACAGCAGCTGCAAACTTCTGGAAATCCCCATTGAGACGATGAAATGAGACTTGAGAGGCAAGAGGATATGAAGCACACTGTCTTCGCTGCTTCCTGTGAGCAATGGGCCGATCCAAATCATCCATCACTGTGTTGAGCGGTTGATCCTCCTCCTGTAGTAAAGGCTCCTGCACTGGTGCATTGTCTAACCCATCATTAGTGTTAACATCAGAACATACCTGAGGCGAGTTGGATGGTTGACATGTAGCTTGAGTAGGGCATGGCCGCCTTGTATAGAACTTAGTAAAAGGTACAACTGGAGGTGGTGGCGGGGGTGGTGGTGGTGGTGGTGGTGGTGGATGTGGTGGTGGAGTAGAGGATTGACCCAGGCTTGGAGGTGGAGGCACATAGACATTGGAATCTGTGGATGTGGAGGAGACCAATCTGTCACCTGCAGGGGAGAAGTACATGACAGGTTCGAAAAATGTAACATCTGCACTCACATAGTACTTGTCATGAACAGGGTCATAGCAACGGTATCCTTTCTGTGTCCTGGAGTAGCCCACAAAAACACACTTGATAGCCCTAGGAGATAGCTTATCAAGCCCTGGAGATAAGCGGTGGACAAACGCAACAGTGCCAAAGACCCGAGGTGTAAGTGTAAACAAATCTTTGTCGGGAAAAAGGACAGAGATTGGAGACTTTTCCCCAAGAACAGTCGTAGGCATGCGGTTGACCAAATAGCATGCTGTAAGTATAGCATCCCCCCAAAAGGATAATGGAGCACAACTCTTGATAAGTAATGTGCGAGCAATATCAAGGAAATGTCGATGCTTCCGTTCTACAACCCCATTTTGTTGAGATGTGTAAGCACATGTGGTTTGGTGGATAATGCCTTTAGAAGAAAGGAAGCGAGCAAGTGAACGAGTGCAGAACTCCAATGCATTGTCAGTACGCACATACTTAACAGTAGATGAAAAAACATTTTGAACTTCATTGATAAGATTTTGAATAACACTTCCTGCTTCGGATTTATTTTTAAGAAGGAAAGTCCAGGACACTCTAGAAAAATCATCAACCACAACTAAATAGAACCTGTGCCCCTGATGATCTGGGACACGACTTGGACCCCAAATATCTATGTGAAATAACTCAAATGGGGAGCGACTGCTCCGACTCTGACGACTGGGGAAGCTAGACCGATGGTGCTTCCCTAACTGACATGCTTCACAACGAAAAGACGAACTCGGAGAGATCTGAGGCAGGAGGTGACGCATTTTCTGTAGCGGCAGGTGACCAAACCGAAGATGCCAGGTATACGGGGATACGGAGCCCTGGGAATGCAGTGAGACGCCGGCATAAGAGTTTCGGACGAGACGATAGAGGCCATTGTGCTCAGAGCCACAGCCAATCACCCTGCCCGTTAGTATGTCCTGAAAAATAACAGACGATGGGTCAAAAATAGCACGACAGTGCAAATCACGTGTAATCTGACTAATGGATAAGAGGTTCATAGAGAATTCTGGTGCATGTAGAACATTCTGTAAGTGCATAGAGGGTAGTAAAACCGTCTCCCCCTGACCGATGATAGGGGAATGAGTGCCATCAGCAATGAGTACAGAGCGACCAGGCTGAACAGCTCTGTAGGACTGCAGAATATCTTTCTCACGGCAGAGATGATGGGTAGCTCCAGAATCGACAATCCATCCTGTGAGATCATGATTATGAAATGAGACTGAAGGACTACCTGAGGCACTGACTGAAGCAGATGTACTAGCTGACGCCGAGGCCGCAACATCAGAAGCTTCAGCACCCTCTGACGATGACTGTGGCATGATATTACGAAGCCGTGCCACAAGCTCCTCGAACATGTGATCTGGAGTAGATGCCGGTGGACCCTGAACATGATCAGCGACACGTGCAGAAGGAGGGAAGCCATGCTTGGAATAGCATGTATCCTCCGAATGACCAGTACGACGACAGAATGAGCACGTAGAGCGTATGCGACCTCCGCGGCCACGTCCACTACTTCCTCTGCCACGAAATGAGGACGAACCACCTCGTCCCCTGGAAACTGCCATTGCCGAGGGAGGTGCAGTCGCTGTATTCGATGGAACAGGTACACGACTGAGCCTCCTGTATACATCTTCCATCGGTGGGATAGTGGCATCTGCAAGGATCTGAGAGCGTGCTGCCTCGTACTCAGGGTCAAGGGCAACAAGTAATACGCCAACCATAGTGGCGTTGCGGAACGTCTTCTGCTGTTCCGGCGTGGCTGTGAGCGGAATGGTGCTATAGAGCTTCTCGAACATTCCACGAAGAGACGTGTACATGGAATGAAGAGGCCTCCCATTTTGCTTCGTGGTAAAGATATCATGCTGCAACTGTAGCATCTTCGTCTCGTTGCGTACCTGAGAGTACGTCGTGGCCAAAATATCCCACATCGCCTTGGCGGTGGGCTGATGGAGGACATCATTCGCTATCTCCGTCGTGAGCGTTCCTGAGAGCCAAACTTTGGCATACGCATCATCAGCCTCCCATGAGGCATATATTCCTGTCTTTTCCGGCGGTTCATCCTCGGTAAGAATATGCTTCTTACCACATGACTTCATAAGACTGAGGAACTGCATAGCCCACAGTTCGTAGTTTGTCCCGTCCATTTTGACGACTGGTGTCGAACCTTTAAAGGCACCTACGGCGGGCATATCGACCTTTTGTTCTGACATACTGCCGGAGAAGAACAACTAGAGATGATAGACCAAGAAACCGGTGTCTACCACGACATGTGAGGATTCAAGTGCACATGTAGACGTTATGCACTTGAATCCGTCATCTATCCGGAACCGACCGAAGGTGAGTCACCCCGAGAACGAGTAGTGGCTATGGAAGCCTTAGCGGAAGAGATATGCGGCACCTAGGGGTACCCAGCAGTGGGGCTGGGCGCTGTTGGCGGCCTGGAGATGCTCGACGGAGGGCTGGTGGCACCGGGGGCGGCAGGGAGGGGCTCGATGGAGGGCTGGAGGACTGGCGGAGGGCTGGGGGCCCTGTGGCGGCGGGAGAAAAGAGGAGGGAGGGGGGGCGGCGGGTGGAGAGAACAAAACCCTAGGGTTAGGGTTTTGGCTCTGATACCATGTTGGAGTAATCGATACTCTGATATATTATTCCATAGAGCCCTCGGGTCTCTTATATAGGGAGAAAACCCTTGGGTAAATTACAGAGTCTTACAAAATATAAATAGAAATTACGGAACAATAAAACGTAACATATATAAGTCTCTACAAAAACAATTGCTATCATAACTCGAGCATAATATGTACCACCCCTCATTGGTCAGAATTTTACTCCGTCGAAACAACTAGCAGAAAACCTTATTCAATAGGATGAGTAGCTCCAAGACAAATCTATAATCACGATTTAGTTCCTTAGAATTGGGGCACGATGCCTTATCAATGCTTTATATGCTTGCCTCACAGAGAATGTGCCATCCCTCTAAATCAAGTGATTGTGTGCTCCAGACAACCCCTGAACAAAGCTAATGGCCTTTGAAAGGTCAAGATACTCCTGAAAATGCTGCTCAAAGAAGTTTGAGCGAAAAGCTTGGGTCCAAGTGCCATCTTCCCAGGCGATCGTAAGTAACATATTATAATCAGATGCTAACGCAAACATGCATGAGAAACATTCTGCTAGCACCTCGCTACGAGATCAGTCCTCATTTTGGAATTCAAAGAAGTCCCCAAATCCCAAAACTAGGTAGAATAGATTTGGTAGCTAAGGAAGCACGGAACATACCCCCATCCAGAATGCAGTTGAACGAGCGCAATCATGAGGATCAAATAAATGTTGGACATGAATATCGTAGATGCCACGGATCAGCCTACAATATAGATCTTCACTATCTACCCACAACTGCTCTATTGGCTTCAATAATAGAGCCATATTCATGGTCTCCATATGTGGTATCCTAAGGCAACCCTTCTCAGTTGGGAGTGTAACTAAATCCCAATCTACCAGGTGTATCCCTTTTGCAATCAAGTTGGATGTATTCTAGAAGAATCTCCTCATAATCGAGTTCAGCCGATGACTAATCCTAATCGGCAGCAACCTCGACGACATGAAGAACATTGGGATGGCTGCAAATACTACCTTTATTAACAACAAACGCCCACCCTGTGATAGAAAGATGATTTCCACTTATAGAGCTTACGTTCCAACTTCTCAATAATCGGTAACCAATCTAATAGATGGATGACACCGCACTCAGAGGTAACCCAGGTAGCGGATCAGAAGTGGGACACGATTAGTGTCCCAACAACAAACCACATTCAACAACCTCAACATTTGAAAGGTTAAATAGAACCATAACAGATTTGCCCAATTAGTCCTTCGGCCAAGAACTGTCAGCATCCCCTTTGCCTCCTTATCCCTTTCCATGAAGAAGATGGTGTTGTCTGTGTACTGAAGCAGAGGAATGAACATATATCCTAGTGCGTAATATATAGAGAAACCATGGTATACCACTCGCTTCACCATGCAAGAAAGAGCATCAATCACAATAATAAAGAGCAAGGATGCCCGGGGGCAGCCCTAAAGAACACCACTGTGGTTGAAAGAAATCGCCTTCATGTTGCCCGTTAATCGGAATCTCATAGGATGATGGTACTATTCATTCATGAAATCCCACGAATCAGGAAAGCCTCTTCTTGATAAAGAATACTGTAACAAGTGTCACTCCATACAATCATATGCTTTGAAAAATCCACTTTCCAAAGCAAACCAGTTGTATATCTCTCTTAAAAAATCACATGTATGTCTTCTTCAGCCATTGCTAGACTGTCCACAATCTATTTGCTGGTTCAAAAACTGATTGCACAGGGGATATGATGTCATCCATAATATCTCTTACTTCATCTTGTGCAGCATCCCTAGGAGCATTGCAGGAGACTCTCAAGTCTTGCTTGAACCCACTTTAGAGAGTAACTGGCTTGCAAACAGTTCGCACAAATTCCTACCCATCGTAAACCACAGATTTCTGCTGCTCAGCTGTCTGCTCCAGAAGCCATCATTTCTCAGATATAAAAAAAGAGTATGCACAAAGCTCTCCCCAAACTCCTACAATTGACCTGTGGTCAGATCTAAACCTTGGGCGTGATGAAACACATGCTGGAGGGTAGACTTCCAGTAACCCCGCTGATCCCAGAAAACGATCCAGCCTCAAATGAGACCCTGAATAACTCCGGGTGTATCGGGTTTATGCAGCATCAAGAACCTCCATCTGCAACTCCCTTACTATCTCCTTGAAGCCACTGGAACCATGATCATGCCTGTTCGAGATTGTTCCGAGGACAGTAATATGATATTAAAATCTCCTCCTACGAGCCTTGCTACAACCACAAATTTCTCCCTTATCAGATGAAGCTCTGCCCAAATCTCACCGGATCTATATGCTATGGCGTATACACAAGAGTGTCGTTCGATTCTCATCCGACGCTCCCTGTCCTTTATAACACCTGCTGCAGTTGTCCTTTACAGCAGACGATCGACATCCTCAAGAATGTGGTACGCAAATGCTTTTGGACATGTCAAATAATGAAGAAGCGAATGTGTGGGCATATGGGTGGTATAGATGGTTGTAAGCATTTTTCTAATTTTTCATTTATGAATAAATAAATAGCTATCGATATTTTCAACTTTTGAATATGTAATAAAAGTAGACTCGTATTTTCTCCTAGATCTTAGAACAATCTCAATTGATAAAAAAAGTTAGCATGTGATAGTGCTAGTCGTCAATATATAAATACCAAATAACATAAAATGACAGAAATAATCTTAAACTAATTTTTATTTGTATTCAAATAATTATGAATCTATATAACCAAGCATCATCGGCATATAATAATAATGTTTAGAAAAAGGGTTAAATGAGGTTGAGGGGGAGCTAACTTAGCTCTCCCCACCCCATTTTTCCACATTTTTTTATTTTTTTTGAAAAATACTTTAATGGAAATTCATCACTATTCCCTATATTGTATCATTAAAGTTTCATGTGAAACAAAGACTCCTATGGCATCCATTAAACTGTCGTATTATAATTGAAATCGACCCTATCTGAATATAGGCCATAGGAGTCTCTATTTCGCATGAAATTTGAATGACATAATATATTGATATATTTATAAAAATCCACAGAAGTATTTTTAAAATAAATAAAAAAATGAAAAAAATGAGATAGAGAGAGCTAAGTTAGCTCTCTCTATGGGGCAGCCACATTTTTCCCTTAGGCCATGTTTGGTAGGAGAATAAGCCTCGGAATAAGGGACCAATTCTCCTCCCGACACGGTTCCCAATGGTACGACTATTCCCCATTATTCCATCTTATTTCACTCTTATTCCTATCTTTATCCCACCTTACCTACCTTTATTTCACCTTATTCTCCTTATTCCTATCCTCTAACCGAACAAAAAATAGACCCTTAATCTACTACTCCCCATCATTATTCCTGCTTTTTCCCGAACCAAACGGGCCATTAGAAAAATTGTAGACTCTGAATATGTGGTAAAATTTGTAGCGTTAAAAAACCATAGCAATAAATAATTGTGATGGGAAGAACAAAAACAATTATCGGTGGTGCATTCAATCAAAATGCATTAAATATGTGCAGAGTAGGACTATAATAGGATTAGTAGTAGGAAGACGAGAGATAAGAGGTAAAGAAATAACACCAAGTCGTAACTCAAATGTAAAAAAATAATAGCAAAAAAATTGATTATATGGTGATTCGCTACTAATGTTTTATTTTTTAATATTTCACATTTCTCACCAAAGGAACTCATATTGACAAAGATATTGTATTTGGTATTGAGCAATCCAAATACAATATCCCAAACAGATTTGTGATGATTTAACTCAAGCATATCCTCAGCAAATAACAAAAGCATGCATATCATCCGTGTGTGTGCATTATAGGCGAGTTTGGTCCACCAATCAGAGTGACATGACTTTGATCAAATATCTCACTCCTATATCAGGATATTTTGAGGAGCTAGTTGTTTTTCAACATGTATGTTGTGATCAAACATGTTGCATAGAAGATGGAGCAGTGTGCATATCAGTTTCTAAATGGGCTCAATTCATGCATGATATCAAGTTGCTGAGGATCAATTATTTCTATCGACTAAACCATTCACCTTTCTTCAAGCCGTATCTGCTCACTTGTAACTTCTTGAAGCACCTACTTCAATGATGCCTTATGCTACCTCTACAACTTCTGATTTGGGTGTCTCAGAGACTTTGACTTCATCTTCTGCTACAAATCAATGTTGTTGAAGTCAGTAGTCGTTAATCGGTCGACCGAGACACTGAATAAGGATTAATTTGCAATCGGACAACTAATCGTATTTAGTTAGGCTTTCGTCAATTTTGAATATTTTAATTATATATATATCAATTTTTATACATATATTCTATTATTCTTATATATTTGCATAGATTTAGATCTTTGCAATACTATAGTGCATTAATAAAAAAAATAACAACAATACTACGCCAATTAAAGAAGTTAACATTTATTAGAATAAATAGCATAAACATACTAAACAACGGCATTAGCAGTGAATGAATAGCATATAAAATAAATCATCCCTATGTTAGCATTTATAAACTCAACCATGGCTGATCCCAAGCCCATATAAATGAGGGCTACTTTAGGTACCTGACTGCCAGTAACAATCGAAGATAAATTCTTAAATAATAATTTCAATTGAGAACACTGTTTAGGAATTTACCTCAAGACAATCGGATCTTCTACTTAAGATGGTTAGGTCACTTGCAAAGGAGGTCGGCTGATGCGCCAGTTAGAAGATGTAATGCATAGGTGTTTAAATTGGCTAAGGTACTTTAGTTTATGTCTAGGTGAACCTTACGAGTAGCCTCAACGGTGGTTACACCGAATCTCTACAATATCTACATCAGGCATGAATAATATGAGGTGGAGATTTGGATCGTCTGACCATTAGACTCATGTTCAAGTGACACTGCCACTATGTTATCATAATCACATAAAATGTGGTCTGTGTTGGCATTCCAGACTTCGCCCAACATCTCTCAGAGAGCATTAACAATAATACAAAATCGAATAGCATAAACTATTGATATGTCTTAAATCCTTCTGCTAAATCCAATTGAAGAACCATATGTTGTCCCTCAAGTACCACCATATCCTACCAGCATGGTAGTCCCACTGAACTAAATAGACTAAGTATACAACGTGATAACATGAACTAAATACACAATACAAACGTGAGATACAAAGAAATAACATAATAATAAGAGGCAACATGATATACTAAGTTAATAACTATTAACTAATAATGAATACTAAATTACTAATAATGATACAAAATGAGAATAGAGGAATAAAAAATTGCATTAAAAAATCGTTTGATTAATCAGCTGACTAGGCGGACCAGTTGGTCCGATTAATCGGACCAACATCTCCTTCCAGCATCTTGCACTGTACCCGCCACTTTTCCTTTAACGACCTTTTAATCTAGTCTATTGGGAAAGCGAGAACCAGATAAGAAAATACCCTCACTTCCCAGACTCTCATCGCGTTGATTTGCTTTTTCGAAAGGGATGAGAAGGTTGTTGGCTTATGAAGTAGCTTAGCTTTTCCTAAAAATCTTCTATAACTTCTTTAGCTTGTCTCTCTTCACTTGACTAATCGGGTCGACTAGTCCGGCGATTTTTACAAGCTTGTGACAAACAAAGGTGGAAGTTTTGGAACATGTGCTCATGGTTACCTTGGTTGGAGAAGGTACCTATACTCTTGATTGGAAGTTTTCATTAAACAGTGGACTAAGGTGTACCTATACTCTTGATTGGAGAAGATAGTCTCTTTTTGTATGAGCCTTTTTTCTGCTAGCAAGTTGTGTATTCAACTATCTTTTTGTGACATCTAGATGAGACAAATGGTTGGTGGGGGATATGAGATAAATAGTATCTTCTACCTTGATAGGTCTACGCAATTTGATGGCGCTACCTCTATCTCCACCGATCTCGTTATTTGGACATCGATGTCGTGGCATCCCCATGCATCAAAATTATTGCAAATATTTCATGATCTCTCACAACCCAAACCATTCAAGTATAAGGCATGTCAGCCCGGGGATCATCATCGATCTTCATTCCTCGCCAAACTGAATCTCGACTCCTATCAACATTAATTTTAGTACATTGTGGTGTTCGGGATTCTTGTCCAATTCATACTATGTCTAGTTAGTTATTTTCTTATTTTTATTGATTATTGCACTTGTCTTTGTTAGATTTTTCTAGGAAAAGATAAGTCGAAGATTGCATCTATAATAAAGAGCTTCTTCAATGAAATAAAACCTTTTATTCTCATGATATCGACATATATTGAGGCACTTGAATCCTCGGCATAATTTGATTTGGATTTCTGGCTCTGTAGAGGATAAGAGATCCCCCACTGGCTAACTTAGGTGGAAACTTGGTGACTTGGCGCAACAAGGAGCAATTGGTTGTGGTCTATTATAATGTAAAGATTGAATATCAAGCAATGGCTCATACTACCTAGGAGGCATCATGGATTGTTTCATTTTTTATCTTAAATTTTAAAATAATAGACATGTTCCCATCCTAAGTCCCGTAACCATTGTTTTTACAAACATGGTCGAGGTTTTGGGACATAAGCCTTGAGGCCTATCCCCATGAAAAACCTTCTTGAGGCTATAGCCTCATAGAGCCCAAGCAAGGTGTGCACCTCACAGACATGAGGTGATGGTGAGGTACCCACAAGATGTCGTCTTGGAACTCTTCTAGTTATAAAGAGTCATTTTTTACATGTGACTTACATAGGAAACCGTAGTGTGTTTTTCATTTGTTTTTTATACATATTTCTTCTTTTTTCTCTGATTGCGAGCCCTTTTTTCGTAAATCAGTAACCGTGAGTCCTTGAACTTGTACATGAGTTTCTCCCTGAAGCGCATCTCATGAAACTCCATCTAAACCTTAAGACAATTGATTTAATGTATTTTTCTATAATATATTAAGCATAGAATATTCTTTATTCTATAATGAATTTATTGTAATATCAGGATTTTCTAGAATATATATTTTTATAAACATATTAAAACTTAGCCATGAAAATAATGATTTCTTCAATTTCAGTAAATAAAATAAATAAAGAGTTGGAGTTACTGATGAGACGCTTTCGTCGAGGTGCCTAATGTCCGGTCTTGGAGGGTTTGCGGTGTCTGACAAGTCATATATCGCAACCATTGTATTGACGCCTCTCTTGGCTCTCGGTACTCAACTCGAGCAAATCAATCAGCAATTAACCCACAATAGTAATTAAGTAATATAAAGGAGTGAGTTAAAACTTATTATACCCTACAAAAATGTGTATAGCATACAACTAGTAAGGGTCAAACCACAGAGAGGACATAGTAGAGAAATGATGAGTAGAGTATTTAGGGGATTTTTTATTTCTTTTAATACTTTTTGTTATGTTTTTGTAAGTTTTGGGTTTTATGTATTTTTTATGCTTTTTATTTTTGCAATTTTTACTTTCTTTTTTATTAAAAGAAATAATATATATAATAAAAAAAGTAATAAATATATATAATTATATAGGTAATATAGAAAGAGATGCTTTTAGATTTAAAAAATCATAAAGAAAACTAAAATTAATAAAATAAAATAATTTTAGGTTATATAAATTTTCCTCAATTTTGGTGATTTTTGGTTATTTTTTAGACTTTTATGGATATTTAAATAAGGAAATACATTAAATTAACATAACAGAAAACCCAGGAGCTTGAAATGAGCTTAATAAATATCTATCAAATTGGATTGAGCCTAAAATCAATTTTCCTAAATACTAGATAAAATTCACAAACTTAAAACATAGTTTGTGATTTTCTATGATTTTATATAGTTTTTTATAATTTTTTGTAATTTTTAGGAGTTTTTCTTGATATTTTGCAAAAATACTAGTCAGAAAATGAATATAGCAAAATAAACATACATGAATTTTTTAAAAACATTTTGTAATTTTTATGGATTTTAAATGCCAAACAGGAGAAATGCAATATTTTAGAATTTTATCAATTGGAAAATAATTTTAATTGCCTTAAAAAAGACATATGTGATAAAATATGGTTCCAAGAACTTAAGATAATTTTTCTATAATTTCTAGATGCAAAATAATATATTTAATAAATAGAATACAAGCACAAAATTAAATCAGCAATATAGGGACCTATTTGTAATTTCTAAGAAGTTTCAGAGCATTTCATAATACATTAACAAAATCCAGAGGCATTCGTGTAATTTTCGCATAATAAAATATAATATACGTCTGATAGGGGTATAAATACAAATATTGAAAACCACCGGACCAAGTATGAAATTTATCCAAATATTTTGCATTGATATTCAAAGTTTAAGGACAAACATAAATAAACACAACCCGGAGGGGATCCACACAAAATACATGATTCCTCACATGCACAAACACATGATTTGACATTGCATTGGACTGATGTTAATAAAAAGAAAGGTTAGGGTCCAATATGCAAAAATTACAAAAATATTACAACTGCAAATGGAAGTAATAAATAATAAATACAAAGAGGTGAGGTGAGAATCGCAAAATATCCCCTAAAGCATACCAAGCGTCGGTCAAGATGCAGTCACTTATGCACATGTCATGCGTTCGATGAAGATGGTCGAGATTAGACCATGGTGCTTCATCTAGCGACGCCAACTCGCCTAATTCGACGGTTGTTGTATGCATAGGGCTCTAGTTCTGATCCAACGGCTTTGAGATAATCATGAAGAATAGATCAAGAATAGATGGGCATTGAGCTTCGATCGAGCCTCTTGTGCGCTCCTAACATGCACCCTCGCTGCTAGGATGCTCCTCGTGATCCTGGATCGGTTCCGCAACTGGTGGATGGCTCAAAAAGTTCCAGACCTCATCGATGGAGGTCTGGAGGGTTGGAGAAGACTTGAGCTCTTGGAGCTTCTAAGCCCATGTGATTCAACCCAAAAATGGGGTCCTTGCGTTCGCAGATCTGCACCTGAAGCTTCGGGGCTTGAGGGAGAAGCTCCACGACCCGATGGTTAGCAAAAAGAGGGGTTGAATGGATGAAATGGATTGATCTCCGATGAACGGTGGAGGAGAAGATCGGGCAGACTTGATCTGAGCGATATTAGGGTGGGTTGATGGATTGGGAGATGCAACAACATGAGGGAAAGAAAATGGGATGAACGATGAGGTCGGAACGGGATTGGAGACAATTGGAAACAGTGACCGGAGCCTAGATCTCTGACGAGATGTTTTTGGAAATTTTAGTTAAACTGGACATAATTAATTGAAATAAAAGACTAAATTACGTTACGATTATCCTAGGAAGCAAAAGAACAAGAAAGAGAGACCACCAGACCTGGGATGGTCGGGAATAGAACCACCTGAAGCTGCTGCTTTGGCGATGGTTGAATCACCTCTACCGCTCCTCCTCCACGTCGCAAATCAGAAGACTCCACTTTATGTCACTAAGGGCAAGCTCCAGCAAGGATTTTCAGGGAGAAAATGCAGGTAAAAGGGATTATATTTCAAAAATGGGTGGAGGAGAGTATATATACAAGTTGACTGAGGATCTTTCTTCCAATAGGGTTTTGATTCAATCGAGGGTTGATTGATGCCACTCCTTGATGCACTTGAGAGAGCATTGGTAGGTGAAGAAACCACAAGAAGGAATCGAGCAGAAAGGAAGCCTGGATCGAGCTAGAGAAATTGGCAAAATGGGGAAACAACATGGCTTGTACCGATCCAAAGGATAGGTGGAGAGTTGACCTGAGTCAACTAATGCCCCCTATCCCATTGGTCCACGTCTGTCATAAAATGATAAAACAAAAATTAAAACAGAAAGAAAAGGAAAATAAAATAAAAAATGATTTAAATAAAACTCAAAACATGAAAGTTGTTTCTTACTTTATGTATTATTTTTAGGTGATTTTTATTTATTTTTATCAACTTATTTATTATATATTACTTTTAACATTTGTAATTATAGGTACTTATACCTATGTTTTATGTATTTGATTTTTTATTTTATATTTTGATATTAAATATCTTATTTATTTATTTTATTTCTTTATAGTAGAACTAAATACTCATTTATATATTTTTATGATTTTTATGGTATATTGAAAAAATATGAGTATATATTATAGATATAATATACCTATAAATTTTATTCTAGTCTTTATTTTAATGCATTTTAGTGGTTTTTATTAATGTTGTATGTTTCAAGTAAAATTTACAAGTATTTAAAAATGTAAAAAGAGTAAAAATGTAAAGAATAAATTGAATAAAATGTACAGGTATACAGTACAATAGCACCCTATAAAGTCAGGTTGTGTATCTTAACTCCAATGATGAATCCTTCATTAGATAGATAATTTAATTTGAAATACAATAAAGGTGAGTTTAGTCAACTTTGAGTTCATATGGAGACGATATTAATCTATGAAGTTCGGTTAATGGCTTTTTCATCTGTATGTCCCGTTTGCACGGTGTATTGTTTTTATCTGTAATTATTTTAGTATTTTTCTATTCATTAATGTGTGCATGTCTTATGTTGAACATTTCTTTATTGGGATTTTTACCAGGCAGACCCTATAAACTTATTAAATGACCTCTACGAACTTTGAAATATCATAATCCCCCCCCCCTCGACCTCGTAAACTTGCTAACTCTTACCGTATAAACATTGCGGTTAACTATCATCTATTTGGTTGTTAAAACTAACCCGATTACGTGAATTCCTTTTCCATAATACCCATTTTGTTTCTCAAAATTACAAAAATGCCATTCTTTCTCCCTCACGCCTCCTCCACGACATCCCCTCCTCCCCTCCCCCTCCTCCATTCCGTCCTTGATTGCCACTTCCTCTCCGCCTTGCAGGAGCTTGTTGCAAGATGCGACGCCTCCATTCCAGTTTCTAGCAGAGAGCACGTACGTGGATGTCAAGGTCCAGTGGCTGTGTGACTGTGGTCTCGACCATGCCGTGGAGAGGGAGAAGCACAGATCTAAGCAAGGTCTATCAGCTTGTGGAGCACCAACCTGTCTATCATGGATTCTGGAATCTTAGCCAAGTACTTGTGAAACTGGGGAGCAGAGAAGTTTCCATTGGCACTAGAGAAGTTTCAAACCCTTGAGAATCCAGTAGCATCCAGTAGTTTCACAACAGGCGTTGCATTCTCAGAACCTTGGACGGCCTAAGCAAGGTCTAACTCTAGATTATGGCATACGTTTCAATCCAAAGATGTCTGTTGCGGAGGAGTTAGAGGCTCTTAGGGAAAGGAATATGCCGTTCTTTGACGGCGAGGAAGCGTAATAGAGGGGTGTGGGGGAAAGTCAAGAGAAAAAGGGGGAGAACGGTGTGCATACAAGTTTGGCGGTAGAAATGGGAAGGGGAGTGCCCGCGAGAGAGGGAAATGGTTAATGGAGGTTTGCAGCACACGGACTGAGCGATGGCCGAGAAGGGAAGGCACGCTAGGGAAGTTGGCAGCGTGAAAAACAGCGGTGGTCATGTGGAGTTTTAGCAGCTGAGGGTCCCAGATGTGGCGCTCCAAGGCGGGCTCCTCATTGTGGCTCGTGGCCTTCACGATGGCCACCTCCAGGTCCGATGCGAGGTTCGAGACCTTGGCGATCGGTGCGATTCCAATGCTCCGACGATTGTTCATAGCAAAGGTGGAGAGGATGACCTTTGGAAAGAACATGGAGGTGGAATATCCACTGTTGGATTTCCATTGGTTAGATTAACTCAAGACTAACCCAAGCAATCAACTCAAATAAAGTTAGAACTAACGACATGGTATGCGGGGTAAGACGGAGCAAGTTTACGAGGTCAAGGGAGGAATTAGGATGTTTCAAAGGTTGTAGAGGTAATTGACAAAGATTATAGGGTCTATCGGATAAAAATCCCTTCTTTATTTGAACTATGTATGAGTATGTATAAATTAATGTAAATTTAGCTATATATAGTGTATTCAGCACATAGGATTTCTAGATGTGTGTTATTGTGTCTGTATTTCTTTGCCATTATCTCCTGTACTTTATTCCTTATCGACCACGTCAATATTGACTGAGTCTCGAGGTTTAGAGTCAGCCAGTATTTATAATACTTCGTTTATTTTTTTCCTTTCTTTATTCATTTATTTTGTATTTAATTACATGTATTTATGTACTATTTATAAACAACATTCAGTGTGTTAATTTGTACAAGTTAAATATATTTGCATATATGTATCTAGGGATTTTAAAGATAAAATAAAAGAATAAAGATGAATGAACGAGTACTCATCAGTTACCCAAGCTTGCAAATATCCCTATTTTAATGTTGAAAACTTAGTCCGTAATCAACTCCTACTTGTCTGCCAACATTCTTAAACTCATTCAATCACTTCATCCAAGATCTTGGTTGCACTACGACTGTCGAAATTTTAAGCTTTTGTATATCAAGTACGAATTATTCGAAAAAAAAATAATGCTATTTACACTTTCATCACCAAACTTTTAGATTGGTCACCTTAAGAAAGTCACTATGCTTATATCATATGATAAGCTGGAACTTAACACCATGTCATTTATTACAAGCAGCACGAGTTATATGATGAGGAAAAAATAAATCTAAAGTTGGACCTATGAATTTATACCTTAGTTTTTATGAATATATTTCTTTGTATAGTGAGGCCTATGCCTCAACCGCCTTGAGGCTTATGCCCTGTCTTCTCTATCTCGATATGCTTCGTGTCTTTTAAAACATTGACTATGACAAGATGTGGCCATATTTATTATTTCCAGTCATGTATTCCATGGGAGAACTAAGCATATAAAAAAGACTCTTATATCATTTGTAAACGTTGTCATTGAAGAGCAAATTACTACTCTTTATATCTCCTCTAGGCTTCAATTGGTAGACATTTTCACCTTAGGAACCTCTTAAGCAGCATCGTGGTTTTATTTGCAACAAGTTGGCATGGTTAATAATTTATGCTTTAACTTGAGGAGAAGTGTTAAAATTTTATTTCGGAACTCTTTCATAATTTTCTTTTTATTTAGATGGTCTTGCAATTTAACAACTACCCTTCGATATAATAGAAGGGATAGGGTTTCTTTAGTCAAACAAGAATTAAGTTTATCAAGTGGTTTCTTTAGTCACATAAGAATTAAGTTTATCTCCTACAAGCGGTGAACAAGATCATATCATTTACGATTGGACACAGACATACGATTTGTCTTTTTTATTGCTTTTCCATTAAAGGGTCTAATCAGTAAACAAGTCACACCTTGAAATTACGTGCAGTCAACACCATAGTTATTTATAATAATATTCTTTGACCGCAATATCATGTTGGTATATCTTGTTTGTAGGTGTTACATGTCTTTATATGTATGAATAATCTCAGCTATTCTCTCAGGCATTATATTGTTGAGATTTAAAATGTTGTGTCCGATGGAGTTTGGTCACTTTCTTCTCTGCCTAATTTTACTTCTGATTGCATCCATTTCTGCAAGGTTTGATATGATTAATGATCCCTTTTTATGATGCAAATGCTCACTCGTGCACCGTTCACTCCTAAGCATGACAAAGATATACAAAATTGGGATGTAGAAGTTGAATTTATCTATTGGGATTCATGAGATCATGGACCAACATTAGCTTGGACAGATGTTAGAGTGCATGTCATGTCTGGACGTGGATCGAAATTAAAGAACAATTCAACTCAGTGGAAAGGGGTGTTTTTCTCATTTGTGGGTCTAAACGGGGAGCCTCTAAAGCATTTAAGCCAAGAAACAAAAGGTCAGTAGGTTATTGTTTGACACGTGTTGTAACGTCTCGGGCTTAGGTCCCCGGTCCGTTATCGAGGAAAACTGGCCCTGACAACTTGTTGGGTTCGGACCCGGATGAACCCCCGGAATGTTACAAATGGTATCAGAGCCAAATTCTCTCTGATAGTGGAAAGAGCTACCCGAGAGATGGAGCCGCTCCTACAAAGAGGTTGGAGGAAATAGCTACCCGGAGCGTGCAGCCGCCACTATCACTGGGAATAAGTGATGGGCCATATCGCAACGAGGACGTTGCGAATATAAGTGGGGAGGTTGTAACACCCCAACCCCAAACATAGTGCCATACCTAAAACTCACGAAGTGTGGGTGTGGTTTATAAGTGGTGGGGATTACTACTTGACAACTTGGGCTTAAGCATTTTGGGTGGTTGTCAACGGGTCCATTTGGGCCCATACCCAACAAGTTGTCAGTGCCAGTTTTCCTCGATAACGGACCGGGAACCTAAGCTCGGGACGTTACACGTGTTTAGATAAGATTGTAAAGCAAAAGGCATAAATAATGCTTAGCTGGTTGAATCCAATTTCATGTTGGAAGTGTTTTGTTATTTTAAATTTTTGTGTGATGTTTCTTTTGAAATCAACCAAAATGATTTAAAAGAAGAGATGGAGATCCAGAAAGTCATTGTATCATCATCAATTGCTTCTCTGGATATCAGAAAACCATACTGATTTCTTCACTCTAGTTCTGATTTTTCATATCAATAGGAAGATATATGTGGTATGGAATTCATGGAGGTTCTCTTTAAGCAGACAACTCTCTAATAAAGACTTCTTTATGGAATGACTTAAGATTACTTGCAGTATGCATTCCGTGGCTAATGCATATTCATCATTAAGGATGTTGAAAATATAAAATTGAAGGTAGGTTGAGTTCATAATTTCTTTTCTTTTTTAAAGGAAAATATATTATCCATCAGGTGAAAGACATGCCACTCAACCACCTGAGCATTTCAAAGGGGTTCACTGAATTCAGAAATTAGGGATTGTATAGTAATTGTCATGGCTGTTGAAAAGGAGTTTGGGGAGCTCAAGCAAAAGGGGGAAGAAGAGAGAATTGAGGAAACATAGCAAATGGAATGTTGTGATTGTTTTTAGGCTCCCCATTCTGTCAATTTCCTTTGTAAAGATCCATCGCCAATCTATTTATTTGCGAGAATGAAAAGCATTATTCTTCTACTGAAGTGCATCCACATCTTCAAGTCACGGTGTTGTTTTCTTTTATTTTCCTTATTGGAGTAAGCTCTAGTTCTCTCTACAAGATGAAAGTGATATTTCGGATAATCTTAGGATGGCGCGAATCCTGACCCTCCATCAATTTATTGGTATTCTTGTTTCCAAGTGATAATTATTAGCCTGAGAAACATGAAGTTGTTCTTAAGCTTTGATGTTGATCTTGTCTCTTCGGCTCCCTCGATAAGGGGTGTTTGATGGAATGAGCAATTTATGTATCTCATTTACAGAGAATCTACAGGAATGATAGAAGCTTGCATGTGTGAAGAAGCAGATGCCCTCTAATATAAACCAAAGTGTATTACGGGCATCGAATACTTCTATGGATAGGTTTATTAGTTAGAAAATCTACGTCTGAGTTGGAAAACAAAAAAGTACTAAAGTACTAAGCCTTATTCCACTATAAGTAGGGTCGGCTACATGGATTCTTGCTCAAATCCATGTTGAAAGATTCGACTATTTTTACGCTGGCCGTCGACTACCTAACGCAACCACTGCAAGAGTGGGATTTGAACACCTGTCTTTTGTGTGGTAGGCACATTGTACTACCACTAGACCATTAAGTTGGAAAACAAAAGAAATATTTTTTTTCGAAACAAGAATGGGGAAGCACACACAAGTGTCTGCGCTAAGATTTGAACCTTTATTTTTGGGTAGTAGGCAAACTTTATACTAACAAACCATTGAAGATGGTTTAAAAATAAAGAAATATGTCAAAGCCTTTGCTTCTATATGTTGTTTCATGAATCACATGAGGATTAGTTCATACCCTTGGTGTGTTTAGTCCCTGAACAACCTTCTGTAAATTTTTTATACAACTTTAATAAAAGTTTCTTACATTGGTAAAAATGTATTGATCAATTGAACAACATTAGTAAAAAAATCTACATTTTTTATGTTTTTAAAATACAATCAAGCAAAATTTACATAATTGAGAAAAATTCAGTAATAAAATCCATGTAATATAATTTGCATATCTATGATTCAAAAAAATGTATAATGATGAATCCACGATTCATCGTCTTTATTCTTTTATTTTAGCTTCATTTCCTTAGTCAAACACCTGTAAATACCTACTAATTCCATTAAATTATCATTTTGCATGCAGTTGTTAAATATGCATTTTTAACACCTTTTGTACTCAAATAAAATAATAAAGAAGAAAAGAAAACGAAAATAAAAATGAAGGATATATTTATGGAATAAATGCAGACTGACTCGAACCTCGAGAGAAAGTCAATACTTGACCTAATCAACCAGGAATAAAGTAGAGGGAGATGGGTCTTTAATCCAAAAATCCAAAAAAAAATTTGTAAATTTTCCCTATATATTTGTATAAAAATTATATTATTTTATTTGTAAATAAATTGACCTCAGATTAAATATTTTTGTAAATAAAAGTTGTAAATAAAAATATGTTGTAAATAATAAAAATAATTGCAAAATAAAATAATGTACAGATTACAAATAATTACACTCAGAAAAACTCGTAAGTGACAATTGAACGATCAATTCCGGCTCCATACGGACTCAAATTGAATCAAACTCACTTCCGTTATACTCTAAGTTAAATTATCTTTCAAATGATCGTGATTTCATAATTGTTTAAGTTATGGTTGAAAAGTCAGTTTTCTAGGGTGGTTTGTGCAGTTTTACCACATACTTATTGTATATATTCATTCATATTTATTTTTTATATATAATATTCATAATTATAAATATTTACTAATAATAATAATAATTAAAAAAATTTAAAAATTATTTAAAAATTATTTAAAAATTATTTCCTTATTTGTGCATGTGTATATTGTATTATATGTACATAATATTTGTATACAACTAATTTCCTTATATATAAATCACAAAAAAGTAATAATCTAATATTAAATAATTAAATTAATTTAATTACGAAATTTGGATTTAATTATTTGATTATTTAATTTATTCATTATTTAATTTGAAAACATACCTTGTATATAAAGATATGATTCTATACTATAAATAGCTACCATTAAGGTGGCTAATTAATTTTTGTAAATTAATTAATTAATTTATTTATTTAAATTAATTCTGAAATTCATTTTTAATTAATTAATTTATTAGTTAATTTATTTTTTAATTCCACCACTAAACACCTTCCTCTTTTGTACATCCTTTTCTTTTGTATTTTTCTTCTCTTTTTATGGGACTCCTCCTCCCTCATTTGTCTTTGATCAATTTTTGGTGGAGAGGAGCCCAATCTCCGATAGCAATCTTGTCGAAGAAGGGTGTCCAGCCTTCGAGCCGTCTGGTGACAGCGAGTCGGCCCTCGTCGAGGCCATCACGGCGTATTCAACCCCGAGGTGAGACCCAACTTTATTTCGTGTCGTTTTTCTTAGATATTCTTTAGATTTAATTTTTGCTTTGATTTTTGATTAAAATTTAGATCCTAAAATCCCAAAAATATCCATCAATTTGTCACCCCGATTTGAGTTTCCATCTCATTTTCTTGATCTCTACACGTTCTCGTTCTACCTCGCACAATCTATCAACTCCGGTCACGCACGGTGACCAGAGATTTGAGTCTATCTTTTATATCGCAAGATCCACACCATTCATGCATCCTATTTTGTTTATAAATAAAGTAAATAAATAAAAAAATCCACATAGTTGTTTTTATTCCTAACATTTATTTTGCAGGAAAATCAAACTAATAAAAAATTAACAAAAAATAAAAAAAAATATTTTTGCTTCTGTTTACACTTCCTGTTTCAGAAAAAAATAAATTTTTTTATTATCCGTTACTGTTTACATTATAAAGAAAAATAAAAAACAAAAAAAATCAGCAGGCCTCCAGCGGTCAGGCCGCGCGAGCGCCGACGACCCCGGCCGCCGAAGACCAGCCCCTCCACCGAACACCCGAGCCCTCGACCACATCGTTCAAGCGGTCGCGCATGGCGCCACGCCCGCCTCCACCTGCCACCATCTTCCGTTGTGTGAGGCAACGCTTCCTCGCCGCCTCTCCTCCAAAGCCAGGCGCCACACCCGTAAAGAACACCGTCGCTCCATCCGCGGGAGTCCAGTTGATCTCCCAGTTACCAGTCGCATCTTCCACCGCGCGAGGTAGCGTACTTCGCCAATAGAATCGCCCCCGCACGGAGCACATCCGCGCGCCCCAGCCCAACCTCGCCAGGAGCATCACCACCTTCCACGCCATTCGATCCACCACGACCTGAAGTTCTCCGCCGCAACCATACCCAGCGACGTCGCCACCCGCGCGCGGCATCGCGCGCAATCCCTCCGATCTCCCGCTCAGTCGCCGTCGTCCGGTAGGGAAGGGCATCATCCCTTTTGAGAAGATGAGGAGGAACGAAGAAGCCTTAGGGGAGGTTTTTGAAAAAATGGAAAAATTACAAAGACACACTTGGAAGTTTTTGAAATTACAAATCAGTCCCTGCCATGGGTAAATTTCTGTTTTCATCCGCACTTTTATTATTTTTATATCTTCTGCAAAAATATTTTATTTAATTTCATTTTAATCCCTATGTATCCAGACCATTAAATTGCATGTTTTTTTATTAAATAAATATTTTTATTGCTCAATAAATTCTTAAAAACTTTGTGAATATCCCTGCCATGTCCTTGAACATTGTATAAAATTTTCATCGCATTTCATCATCATTCGGTATTCTAAAAAAAATAAAAACAATATCTTTTTCTCTGCCTGAACTTTAGAAAATCATAAAATTCAAAAATTTGTCTAAAAATTCCAAAATATGCTATAGGTGTATTTTATTCCCCTTTAATTTCTATCTAATTTTCGTGCAAAAATCATTTATAAAAACCAGAAAAATTATGAAAAATTGAAAATATTGAAAAAATCATATAAAATTGTAGAAAAATCCAAAATTTCTAATTTCAATCTCTATTTGTAGATATTTGTGTATATTTTTGTATAAAAATAATTTCCAGAAGTTTTGGTACTTAAAGTATTTTTAAGTTGTAAAATACTCTTGGTTGCGCACTGTTCACTTTTATTTCCACTATTTGATTTTTATAAAATCATAAAAACATCAGAAAAATTAAAAAAAAATCAAAAATATTTTAAAATATATAAAACACAAAAACATTTTCTCTGAAATTTTCTGAGTATTTTTGAATATTTTAAAAAATAAAAAAATATTAGTGTGTGTGTATTTTGTGATTTATTCTTCATTTGAAAATTAAAAAAATGAAAAATCAAAAACCACTAAAAATTATCTTTGAAATTTGATTGCTAAGTTCTTAAATCGTGCTCTTTGTGTTTGACCTTGGTCATTATACCAAGTAAATTGAATAGTGAAAACCGCTTACATTCTCTTAAGTGGTTTATACATATTTTTCTCCTTGACTAAATCGATTGGTTGAGAACAATGACATTGCTTATTTATTCCATCTTAACCGCATCGAAATTCATGTCACCATATAACATGACCTATATTAAGTTCTCTGGATTCATGATTTCTCATCTGAGTATTTGCATCGATATGATTATCTATTATATGTTAAGAATCAATGATATATATTGTATTCTACAGGTATTCATTATGTTACGGTCCTAAATTTATATTCAAATTCACATTCAATCTACACAACATGTCTTTATAATATGACATTGTTCACTTTCTAAGATAATAATATCTACTTTTGTTGAATAAAGATTAGATTCTAGATATTTTGATATGTAAAAAACTCTGAATGCATTTACGTTTTCAAATATTTTTTTTCATGTGAGTATTATTACTTTCGCATTTATATTGTTCCCTATCGTTCACTACAAGAAATTTGACCCATTGCAATGAATAATTTGAATATTCGTTACCATATCTTCCAATGTTAAATGTATATAAATAAATATTATTCATTGTAACATTAGCTTTTGTTATTGTAATTAACGAAGAATGTCATATTCATTGCTTACGATTCATATAATAATGATTTATTTGTTGGCTTATCGTTAAAATTTGTAATAATCATTCTTAAATTTACCAACGATTTGAAGATAATGTCAAAGGATAACAATTGTTATATGATTTATTACTTGAAATATAACAATGAGTACAATAATCATTGCAAATTTAAGAAACAAGTAACGATTATTATTCATTGTCATATATTTAACTAAGAATGGTATGGCAACGAATGTGATTTTCTGTTAGGAGTATAAATACTATATGGATATGGATTGATGACTAGAAGATGAGAAAGAAGTAGAAATGAGTTTAAATATACCCACAACCATAAGAGATCAAAACCAAAGTATAAAAGCTATAAATATTTTTCAAACAATCATTCTCTTTTAAAATATCCAAATCTTTTTTTATAAAGAAATGTTGTCTTTTATCAAAGTTTCATTATTCATATTTAAAATATGAAGTCTTTTCTATCATGGACTCTCCTTGTGGTTGGCATCCTAGGTGATTTGGAATGATGTTTTCTTTCCTTTCTTGTTTGTGCTCCATTCCTTCTTGAGCATAGGCTGGTTTCTCATTATGTATCTCATCTTCTTACACTTGAAGTACTTGGACTCTTCATAATTTCTGTTACTCTTCTTGTTGTATTGCTTCAATTATTTGTTCTTGAGGAAGTGTTGAATTGTTGTTTATGAGTGTGATGTCTTCATCTTCATCTTTGTCAGAATCCTCCTTTGATTCCTATGTGCTTTGAAGTCCAAGGCCTTCTTATTTTATTTTTCTTCCTCTTTCTTCCAATTTATAAGTTTATTCTCATGAGCAAGAAGATTACTTAAAGACATTGAGAGCAGTCTTTGTTTGAACATATCAAGATGACCTCGCGCTCCACTCGTCGGTGGCAGTTGCACGAGCCGGTAGTTGCGCGGATGCCGAGTCGCGCACGAGAGACGCGCGCAAGTCGAGCGTGGTTGGAGAGGGGTGGACTATGCGAGGGGCATTCACGCCCTATAAATAAACCTCCTTTTGGAGGGGAAGCGCACACGGACGAAGCACGATCCATACCCCGCATAGGGAGCCCTCTCCCATCCCTATCTCCACATCTCTCTCTTGTTCTCTCGCAGCTCAATCGAAGGGCGTACCTCGAGAAAATCTTAGACTGGTATCAGAGCACGTGCCTCCGATCTTTGTACCTACGCGTCGTCGAACCTCTGCTCGCTGTCGTTCGTGCAGCAATCACCGGGCAAACATCTGAGGCGGTTGCCGCCCCTATCTATCGAAGGAAAGAAACCCTAATGGGTCTCCAGGTTTTTTTATTTTTATACTACTCTTTTCTTTCTAGCATTGAACCCTAACTTGTTACAAAAAATTACACCTCCCCCCTTTTTGTTTTATTATATTGTTAGTTTTCTTTTAAAGCTGCACGTACGACATCCTTATTCGTAAACTATTAGCCAATGGCATCCCCAGTTTGCCGTTAGACATCCCTGATTTTTTTTCTTTGGTCTTAATTGTTAAAAAAATTAAGTAAATTAAGTTTTCGTTATTGTTGCATTAGCGTAATCATTAAAAAGGGGAACATTAGATCTTTTTCATTAGGTGACCTTAGGGATTTTTCTTAATTAATTTTTTTAACGACATTGCTCAAAGTTAAAAAAAATTCGGAGAAGTGTGTTTTATGTGAAGAGCTTTCTGTTTTGGTTAATTAAAGATTGAAAATAAAAAAACATATTTTTTTTGCAAACGTATCCTTTAAAAAAACATCTTGATAACCTTTTGAGTAGCCTAGATTAAAGTTGTAATATCAATTGTTTGTCCTTTCTTACTTATGTTTAAAAAAAGGTAGTGTGATTAATTGAGTAAAAGTTTTTTAATCATTTGTTGATTCTCTGCTCTAATATGATATTGTTTTAAGTGTTAATTACCATTCAATCGTCTTATCGCAGCCTAATAGGAACCTTATTGCAGTTTTTTATTGTCATTAAGTTTTTCAAATCAACAAATATCTCATTGAAGTTGCTTAATCAAAGTTTGAATTAAGGGATTAGTGATCCATTAACATTCACCTAAATTACTTTCTTTGTCCATCTGCTTTGTTAGGTTTTTTCCGTAAAATAAGTATAAATCTCAAACATTCATGTATTTATTTCTTTAGATCAAATATGACAAGCAAAACCATTGCCACTGAGGTTGGGAAAATAGAGTACCTCAATGGTACTAATTATGAATTATGGAGTAGGAAGATCTACTATGGCCTATTACACGATAGCATACACTCCATAATAGACAAACCCGGCTCAACCTTATCTGAGAATCCTACTATGGAGGAAATTAGATCCCGCGAATAGTGGGAGAAAATGGATAATAGGGCTAGGAGCTTTATGCTGACCCACATGAATCTGAACCTGATTCGGGTCTTTGAGACATGCGAATCAGCTCTGGATCGCGATTAAGGAGAAATATCACTCCAAATCCGAAGTGAGCGTCCAGCTTCTTCTACGCAAGTACAACTCGTGTAGAATGAAAGAATCTGAAAGCGTCCTCGAACATGTGAACAAGATGATCGTGATGGCCAAGGAACTAGCGGATGCTTGTTGCGCAATTTCAGAGAGGATGCAGATCACAACCATACTAGGAAGTCTCCCTCCGTCATTCGACATGGTTGCCACATCTCTGAGGATGAACGACAACATTAAGTCTATGACGGACCTACCTGCACAGCTGGAAATTGAGCAGGACCTCTCCAAACAAAGATCGAAAGCTGAGATCTTTGAGGTCGAGGAAGAAGAAGAAGCAAATGCCGTGCACACAAAGAAAAGACTGGGCCCCTCCAAGGCGAATTTCAAGGGAAAGAGTGGGAAATACCCACACGGCTCTTGCTACGGTTGTGGCAAATATGGCCATTTCAAGGTCAATTACCCCAACAAGAAGAAGTTAGGAAATTCTAAAATGCATGAAAATAAAGGCAAGAAGAAAATGGAATTCGCGGCTGTCGTGGAATGCAATTCCGTCATCAGGGATAGTGATGGATGGTGAATTGACTCTGGAGCAACCAGACACATCGTGAAGACGAAGGAGGGCCTGGTGGACTTCAAAGAACTGAGAAAAGGAGAACAGAGGATCTTCATGGGAAACAACACCTATCTGGACGTAGAAGGTGTTGGGACATACAGACTTGACCTGGGAGATGGCATTATGGTACTAATGATGTACTATATGCCCCAGGGATACGTCAGAACCTGATATCTGTCCCAGTGCTACTCAAGAAAGACTTCGAAGTTAGGTTTTACAATAAACGTGTTTCTATTGGCAAGAATAAGAAGGTCTATGCGATGGGAAAGTTTGTGCCCGAACATGACCTATTTTGTTTTCCTGTAATAAATTCTAGTGAATCAATGAATGTCGTTTCTGATTATTCTTTATGTTATTTGTCTGATTATGACTTGTGGCACATGCGACTAGGTCATCCAGGAAATTCTAATAGGTGAGCATGAGTGCAATATCTCCTTGACAAATTTTCCTAACAAGGATACTCATCCAAAATTTCAAAGTTGGTTTACTATGACACTAAATCAAATATTCATCTCCTTTATGATCCCTTGTTATTCTTGAACATTTTGTATTCATGCGTGTGCATGCGAGAAAGAGGCTTCTTCAACTTGCTGATGTCCCTTATGAGTCATTTGTACATAAATCTCGTGTGGGTCATCTTGAGGTGAGACCTAGATTAAATTTCTCCTTAAAAGGAGCATAATATTAGTTGTCAATAAAAACTCAACACCATTTCCTCATATTCTTGTCAATGTATTAGGTATCCTTCTACTCGATATAGGTGAAATTATTCATTGCCATATTCCATGTTACAAAATTGTTGATATTTAGGAATATTATCATGTTTTTTTGTGATGAATGGAATTTATATTAAAATAATGAGGATGAGAGGTAAAATTTCCCTCAGTGCATGATCCCATCTTGAACATATCATTGTTACATCGAGACATGATGTAGGAATTGATATGAAATAAAAAATATATGATGGATCAAGCTCTTTAAAGATACATAATTTTTTTATTTTTTATCTTCTAGATCCCTGCATAATTTACCCAAAAGTTATTAATGATATGATATTATTAATATCAAAATGACAATTATCGACATAACACATATTAGCCCTTTGATCTTATATCTATGGAATGTCTTTGTAATGTTCATTATGATTCATATAATTCTATTTCTAAATGCACTTGCCATCCTAGTATGATAACAACCATGGGTGGAATCAAGGTAACAGAGGGGCATAAACTAACAATATTATCTCTAAAGAAGGCAGGACGTATTGTCAGAAACATTAGAAATTAGTGCCCCAAGTATTATATCGATCAAGAAAAAATATAATAAAGAATCAATTACCAAAAATATTGTATTGATCAAGAAAAAGTATAATCAAGAATCAATCATCAAATAACACAAAGATTATTTCGAGCAAATCCAATTAGATAAAAAAACTCAACCGGATCTTCTTGACTTAAGATTTTAACAATTGTCCCACTTGTTTCTGCATTGTACAAGTTGCTTTTATTATGATAACTCAAGTTAAGTACACTTTGTCAATTCTAAAAGACACTAGAGTCAAATCTTCCATTTAATTGAAGACGAGCTCCCACAACTCAAGTACTTCATACAATAAAGAACAATATATAAACCTCGTTAACAACCTAAGAATATATGCAATAAAGTATGAAATATTAGAACGATTTTATAGGTCACTTGAAGTGTGCAACAACAACCTTGTCAAGCATAAGTATGCAAATTTTCTTTTTTTTTTCCTCATGAATTGGAGTGAGAATGCAAGAGAGGCATTTTCTTTTATAGCTATAATGATAGGAAGTGTCTAGTACTAATTGATCTTGAAAAACTGTGCCTACTAAACTTTTTGATAGGCCTAAAGAGACATGACATCCATCCATGAAAAGGCATAATGGTTGAATACAACATGCAACAACTGCCCAAAATTAATTAATTGAACAAGTCAGTTAGTAGACTAACTGTAAATTAGTGAAATGGAAATAAATTTAGATGAATGAAACATTTTTTAGGTTTAGATAGTACACTTCATGCTTAATTCAATAGTTGATTGATCGATCAGTTAGTCAACTAATTTGGAAAGCATTTGAACAAAAGATAATAGTCATTCCATTGGAAATTATATACTTTAACAAATTAAAAAAGGACATAGTTGATTGATCGCGAGAGTACGTCACTGAGTAAACTGTGAGTTGGTTGAATGAATGCTCAAAAAGGTACTATTTTGGAATTGAAGTAAGCATACGATGACCGTTGGCTCGGGAATCAGACGACTAACCCAATAGAAGTAGTTTGTTTAATCAAGATAGTCGACTTAACGAAATCATTAGCTGATTCAAGCGAAGCATTACTTGTCTAAAAATTATATTAGTTAATTAAACTAAAATTCTATGATTTGAAAGAAATGAATAGTATACAAACCCAATGATGTTTATAGGATTCTTTAAAAAAATATGCACACAGGTTCAGAATATTCTTAATCTTCATATTTTGTTCATTTATTGATTTTAATTTCATTTGTGAAGCTTTGTCTTTCTTTGAATTTCACTTTCTGCATCATTAAGAGCCTTTTCTTCTAGTGTTTTTACTGAACCTCATAGAAGCATCCTTAGCTTGCTCTCAACATCTAATCACAAGCTAAATAAAAATAAAAAATCTTTGTTATCATTACTCAAAATATTCAACACGCCCAACCACATCTTACACAAACCATCATGTTGTGATGAGTGAGTAGGGTTGTATGCATGCATGTATATGTTCTAGCATTCTTCAATCTATAGGCATGCAAAATGTTGGGCGATGATTTTTCCAAGTGTTTCATAATTGCTCTAGGAGTCATTTCAACATTGACATTCAAGAAGGTGGTCTCATGGGTCATTTAAAGAGAGCGAATAAATGACTGCACGTGAAAATATCCTGTGATGCAACAACACTCACAAAATGAGTTAGGAAGCTTTTCCATCATATGAAAGTGTACAATTCCAATGTAGATTCATTTTTTTAGTTATTCTAAATGCTTGTAAGATAATCTGTATACTAGATGACATGATTTGAATATGAATTTCTAACTTAGTTTTAACGTTTTCCCGATTTAGACAAAAGCACCCTCTAAAATAAAATCCTTCAATTGGAGGTTAAAAAAAGAATATTTCTAGATAGATATAGAGAGAAATAGAGAGGATGAGAGAGAGAGAGCAACTATGGGGGCGATCTCATGGGCGTAATGGGCAACGGTGAAGCAGCGCCATCTCCATCGCCAACGGCGGGAGGAGGACAGAGCTGCTCGTCGAGCTCCCCCAACGGCAACGGCAAGAGGGCCAGAGATCCAGAAGACGAGCTCTACCTCGACAACTACCACAACCACAAGCGATTCCTCAGCCAAGTAATCTACTCGATCTTCTCATGCCAAGTCTCCATCTTTCCTTGTTCTAAAAGATGGGATTTCACCAATATTAAGTGGGTGACGAGAAATATTGGATTTTTTGCAGTATGTGTGTGATCCAGATGATGACGACCAGTTTGAATGGGTTGACGGTGGGGGACTCGCTTGGTGAGAACCTGATGGAGTCTCCTGCGAGGTCTGACAGCATCAGCTACTGTTAAAAAATAGAAGAATGCAGAAGCGATTGATAAATAGAGCATAAACAAGAAAGATAGAACATGGAATACCATGATTTTACGTGGAACCCTACTCCGTGAGGAGCGAGATGAAACCACGGGAGAATGTCTCAAAGGGTCGTGTTTGTCTATTGACTTTCTCATCTGATACAGGAGGTCTGGGGCTCTATATATAGCCTCCACAGAGCCTCCAAGTCCCACCGCTGGACAATGTGGGACTAAACACTTGGATGGGGTAAATGGAACCTGGAGGTATCCATTTACCCATCTCCCTTACATGTGACACATACATCAAATACTACAACACTCCCCCTCAAGCTGGAGCATGCAATGCTCAGCTTGGACAAACAGAAAGAAAATCAACTAAACGCTACAGGACACTACGGACAATATCAACCCAATGCGCACTACTGCTGCTGTCGAGGACGTTGCTTCTCATGCCGTGCAGGTGAGGAGGATGAACGAGCTGGAGTGTGAGTCTTCTGAATCTCCTCGTGGGAGAGCATGTGTTCTGAACTGCGCCTGTCAGAGACATTGCAACTGAAAATGAGTCTCCACTTGGAGAACTCTGGCCCGCCACATTAATGTGGACAATTGCTCCATCTATGAAAAGGGCCGAACTGAATAAGGGTCGTGGCTGTGCAATCCTCGTCGGAGTCCACGGTCGCTGGAGATTGGAGTCTGAAAATAGTCTCATCGCCGGAGAACTAGGTCTCTACCATTTAGCTCAGAGAATGGTACACTACACTGGTGTCCCTATGATACCACATGAAAACCCTTGCCAACATGGCATAGGGAATGGTCGTCTACTCTGGAGTCCCTATGGCTCACATGAAAACTCTGGTCGAAAAAAAAGAAAAGGATGGGGACCTCTAAAATGATGGCATACATGTGCTCATCTGAAAATGTCTGCATACTCGTACGTATCTGAAAATGAGTCTCTCCTGGAGAACTCGAAAATGGGCCTCAACATGGAGTGGCTCGAACTTGGACTCTGACCAATCTGAATGTCGAGTCTGAAATTGCGCATCAAATTGGGACTCGGAATCTGAACTTCGAGTCTGGAATTGTGCATGGAAAATCTTCATCTTATATTATGTAGAGTCTGAAAATCGGCTGGTCTGACGAATATCTGATATCTGAATCTGGAATAAGACATGTGACTCTACACCGCACTCTCCCTTTCTCCCATACTTGTCGGAAAATGACATCGACAAAGTTGGGAGAAGACAAGATAGAATGGGGAGAAATATGAACTTGCGGTTTTTTGTCAATTTTTTTAATATCCGCCATTTTTTTGAACATAAGCCGTTCACCTTCTTTTATCGGTTTTTCGCAATTTTTTTCTTTTTTTTCTTTTTTTCCTTTTTTTTAACTTGCGTACAGCTTTTTCCAGTGTATGCGCCTTTTTTGGGGTTTTTATAACCTTTTCTCTCTTGTTTTTTTTCTCTTCTCTCATTTTTTTAATAGCAGGCTATCTTTTTCAGCCCACGGTTAGGCTTCCATCATTTTCCCTTTTTTTAATACGTCGGTCCCACTCCCCTTAAGGTTCCCGCGATGGGAACCCTTTCCTAGAAAAATCACCGCCAGTGACTGGGAGACGCGAAGGGGGGCCGCTCGCATGAGGAGGATACGGTTCCGCACCGCCGTTGGGGATTCGATCGCCTGGAGCACATTGCCTGCTTTGGAGAAGAGAGGCTTCACGGGAGAGGAGTACTACGCCTGCACTGGAGGGACTAGTGCGCGCCGCCGCCTGGAGGAAGGCCGACTGATGGGGCTTCGGATGGTGGTGCCGCCTTGGGCGCTGGAGATGCGAGAAGGAGAGGAGGTCACGCCTGGGGGTCGCGCCTACCGCCAGCCATTTAGAGGGTGGGCGGCATCACCGCCTGGAAACTCTAGAGGTGTGTCGCCATCATGCGCACAGGAGGAGATGGCACCGTCATGCGCCCCTGGGGGTCTCACCTGCTGAAGGTTGGCGTACGACAAAACCACGCTTCCGCAATGCCTGAGGAGCGTTTTGCGCAGCGGAAAGGTGCTCGAGGGCATGCGAGGGCTGAACCAGAGGGGGTGCGCTTGGATCGCCCCTGGATCATGTACTGCCTGCTGGAGATCGGAAGAACTGCAGGCATACTCGATTGGATTAAGTGGGGGCTAGGGTTCTTGATAACCCAACGTGCGTCGACCGTATGAAATTATGGTTCCTAAACCCTTTAATTTCTGGAAAAGAGCAGATCTCCAGAACTTTGAATGCAGAATAATCTTCAAACGAATCTCGAATGAATAAATAATGAACATAAAACTCCTCAAGAATCGATCTGCTCTGATACCATGTTAAAAAATAGAAGAATGCAGAAGAGATTGATAAACAGAGCATAAACAAGAAACATCAACATGGGAACACCATGATTTTACGTGGAACCCTACTCCGTGAGGAACGAGATGAAACCACGGGAGAAGGCCTCAAAGGACCGTGTTTGTCTATTGACTTTCTCATCTGATACAGGAGGTCTGGGGCTCTATATATAGCCTCCACAGAGCCTCCAAGTCCCACCGCTGGACAATGTGGGACTAAACACTTGGATGGAGTAAATGGAACCTGGAGGTATCTATTTACCCATCTCCCTTACATGTGACGCATACATCAAATACTCCAACAGCTACCTTCGGTAGTACAAGGTTTTCCTTCCTTTCTCAACTGAAGAGCACTCTTCTTTTCGATAGTTTTTTATTGTGTTATTCATTTTCAGTTTGATTGCATTTGTTGTGTGATTATCACATGGGATTTAGGAAATTGTATGCTAGGGGCATATCTAATTGTATTTCTGATATCTTTGTACAAGTTCCAGGTGATTCTGGCATTGCAGAAGCATGAGTTGCTTAGGCCATGGCTTAGAATCCGTTTCCATTAGTTTTCCTATTTGGTATAGTGTGGAAAGATTCTGCCAATATGATTTGAAGTTGACATGCTTCACTTTTTTGCTCTTCATTTGGAGAAGACTGGAAGATCCTATGTCCTTCATGTCTCAGTTAACCTGTTTTATTACATTTTTTCTTTCACCCATACCATTGCTTCTGCGTGTATTCCAACTTATACATCCGGTCTCAGTTTTCACCTGCATTCTTAACATTGTATTTTTAACCATCAGTCATGTGGGATTATTCTTCAGAAATGGGGATGTTTGTTTGCTCAAGACTGCAAAGTATCTGTTTAGTTATTATATTTGAGTTGGTGCTCAGGTTAATTCTCCTACGGCTGTAAAACTTTTCATACTTGCTATATATGTGTTGGGACAACTTTAAATGTCGATTTCGGTCACCATTTCGGTGACGACCAAAACAGAATTTCATGAAATTTTGATCAAATTTCAATCGAAATTTCGATCATTTCGGTCATTTTTTGTACTAGGACCCCCATATTTCGGTCATTTCGGTCATTTCGATCGAATTTCGATTTCGATTGGATATCGATATTCGACAGAAATTTGACCGAATTTCGCTGAAATTTAAGGCCATGATTCTCCGTATAGATCGAATCGCAGAAAAATTATCAAAGTTGATAAGTGGATCATTGATGAATACTCATTCATCACTCTTTATTCTTATATTTTAGCTACAAAAACTTTTGCAAATACATGTAGATATGTGTAACTACAAATAATTATCAAAAGCATGCATTGTGTAAAAACCTATAATTAGCATGTTTTTGTGCAAAAATAAACGAATAAAGATTAAAAAGAAAAAGAGGGAAATATTTAGAATAAATATTGAGCAACCTAACCCAAGGGAGGGCTCAGCATGGGCCTGACCGCATAAAAGCCAAAGTAGAGGGAGATAGGGGCTCATGTGTGTAAATATTTATGTAAATAAATAAAAATATTTTCCTCACAAAAATAGCCTAAAATATGCTTGTAAATACTTGTACATATTTATAAGTATAAAAATAAAAGAAAAGATAAAAATCAAAAAGAACAAAAACACCCCTTTCATCATGAACATGAACCACTCTTATATATTTATTTAACCTTGTAAATAAATAAAATTAATTTCCAAAATTTTTGTGAATATTCTATGTTCTATAATGAAAATAAATAAAATATAAAATGGGAATAAAATTGCATAAAAATAATAATTAAAAAAATCAAAAATTAAAAACCCTATATAGTGTACATATACCTATATATTACATATTATGTATATACCTTTTTTTTCGAAAAAATATTAAAAATCACTAAAAAATAGAAAAAAATAAAATAAAAATATTTCATGTTTTAAGTTTTTAGTAATTCGACCTTTTTCTACCCTAAAATAAATAAACAAGCAAATAAGGCTTGGCGGCTCCTGATTGGTCCACGGGGGATTGTTGACTCCGGTCAACTTCCCCCGCGGACCCTCTTCCCCGTGGATCTGAGTAATGGACCCGACTTCTCAAATTTTTACCCGCTCGATCCGACCGCCAACACCACAAACCCCGGGCTCCGATTGATCAGCACACATCCAGGACCCTCGCCCGGGGTGGGTTTGGTGGATCCGAGCCCCGAGCATCTCGCCCGATCTTCTTCTTCTCGGATCCAGCACCATATATATTGTCGTCTCCGGCGACCTAATTCTTTCATCTTTGGATCTTCCCCTCGGTGCCTGTGACCTCCTCCGGAGTCCCTGAGTGACAGCCGTGGTCTCGGGAGTTGCAGCGAGGCCCGGGAAGCTCGGAGCCACTGATCCGGTGGTCTTCAGCCGCCGTGCGCCGCCGCGAGCGCGCCGAGCCTCGGGGAGTCGACGGCCCCTTGCAGGCAACGACCAGAAGCTTGCGGAGCTTCAGCCCAGTCGAATGCACCCGCCAGGTAACCTTCTTAGCTCTAGCTTAGCGTAGGATTAGACTTTTCCGATTCCAGTAGGTTAGCTCCGCCACCTTCGCCTTTCGATTCCGGCCACCCATTCATCCCTCCGACACCATCACCACGTCCGCCAGTCCTCTCTCCACCTTCTCCGACCCTTCACTCCCCCTGGCTCGCCCCGGAGTAGGGTCTCGGCTCTCACCCTCCGCCGCTTGCCGGAGAGCCGTCACACCGCCTCATCCTTCACCTTCCGCCCGCTCTGACGGGTCGAGGCAATTTGCCCTCGACCCAGCTTTCTCCCTGTGCAGGTATAGAGGCCATTCGACCTCATCTGGAGGGCGAGTCTTCAGAGCACAGGGGCTCCCGTTCGTCCACGTCGTCGGAGCTCTCCGGAGCTCCCCACTCTCATCGGAGCAGAGCATTCGGTGCGGAGCTTCACGACGAAGCTTCCCCGCACCTCAGGAGCATCAGACGAGGTCTACCGTGCGCTCAGTGGGCCGACGAAGTTCGCCGGCCGCCAGTTCTTCCAGCAGCCTCGTCGACCGTCAGATCTTCCTCAGCGCCCCAGTTGTCATCTGATCCATCCATCCTAGGTGTTGCGTCACCGTCCGATCATCCCGAGGACAGATCTGGACCACCCGCTCGGAGGAAGAGGCACCATCGAGTCTCCACCGTCAAATCTGCCACGCGTCCTCTTCTCCTCCGTCGATCCAACGAGGGCTTAGACTCCAGAGCACCAGCACCGTCCGATCTCCACGTGGAGCGCCCTCAGACGTTCGATCAGGCCAGGCGTTTCAAGGTTAAGGCGCCTTCGTTCTCCACCGTCAGATCTGCCACGCGTCACACATCCGGCCATCCTCATTAATAAAAGGGTAATTTATCCTTAGGCCCCCTCTGCTATTTTATTTCGTAGTTAGTCCTGTAATTAGTTAGCGTAGTTGTTTAAGTTTTGGGATATTTGCATAGAGACCCTGGTGCTTGCCTTTATTTGCTGTTATACCCTTGTATATGGTCTGACACGTGCTTCGTCACGTGGTTTTGTTGGGTTAATTGCAATTCATACCCCTGTAATTCTGGATGTTAACAGTTGAATGAAACTTTTAGTTTATTTGCATTTATACCCCTGTGCGTGATATATTTCAACATGTGCATGATATTTTGGGTATTTTGCGAATAGGACCCTAGACTTTTGGTACCTGTTACCAATAAGTCCTCGGGACTTATTTTCATTGCATTTGGGTCCCTGAGTGCCCCAGGCACGCGCGTGGCGTGTGTTTTGCTGGGTTAATTGCACCAGACCCCCCAGACTCTTGGGTATTTGCACTTTGGTCCCTATGCACAGTGCCCCTTCTTTATTTTTGAATAAAATAGCAAATTACCTCCAAATCCAACGAAAATTGGACACATGGCTCCTGCCATGGTGTAAAATTTTCGAGGATTTTTGAGGACATTTTTGATTTCATTTGATATTTTTAAAAATTCAAAAACACTTAATTTTGCTACTGTCTAACTTTAAAAATCACAAAAAAAATATTAAATAGTGTCTAAAAATTCCAAAAAAAATTGTCTACTGTCTATTTTGTTGTGTTTGATTTTCTAGCCAATTTTGGCTATTTTTCATTACTGAAAACCACTAAAAATTGAAAAACACCTAAAACTTATAAAAATTCTAATAAGTAAACCACAAACCCAAAAACAATAAAATTGGTGCCTAAATTTTCCTTATTTTCTTCTCTTCACAGGAAAATTACCTCCCAGCTATTTGGGGCCTTTAGATATTTTATCTAGGCCCTTTTAGCTCGGCTGGACAGTACCTGTTGTTTTAGTCACTTTTTGATTTTTAGAAAATTAAATAAACATCAGAAAATTCTCAAAAATTCACCAAAACACTAAAAAACATAAAACACATAAAAATATTTTTTGTTTGAATTTTTGGTTGATTCTTATTGCTTTTAATAAATTGTTGAAGTGTGTGTTTCTTTACTTTTCTTATTTTCTTAATTCATTAAAAATCCAAAAAAATATAAAATAATTCGAAAACCACTAAAAATATTTTATTCTTTTATTTTATTTTTCTTTTTGACTACTTCGTAGGCCGAAAGGCCAACCCGTGCTCCTTGAGTTCGACCCTGGTCGCTATACCAGGTTAATCTAATAGCAGGTTCGCTTTCGCATTTTTGATTGATTTTGTCTATTATTAGTGGTTCATTTTTCTTGATTGAGAACACTTGATCGCTTGGGTCGTAACGACCAATTTAGCACATGTACCCTAGCCTTCAGGTCGCTTATCAGAATGGCGCCGTTGCCGGGGAGCACGGCTTAGTAGTTTTTATTTTATCTTCATTTTTCTTTTCGCGGCTTTTCGCGGCTCTTTCAGAGCTCGCGGCTTTTTCGCGGCTTTTGTTTTCTATTTTATCTTTGTTTTATTGTGTTTTATTTTCCTTTTCTTTTATTTTTATTTTTGCTTTATTTTGAGTGTTTATTTTATTTTGTATTTTGGCATATATACCCTTATTTTCAGTTTCATTTATTTTCCTTTTTATTATTATTGATTATTTTGGTCTGACCACTCTGTTCTTTCTTGCGAGGGCCTGAGGACCGAGGCGGCCGATCTCGAGAAGCCGACGCAACCGCGAGACTCGGAGGCGGCTCCCTTCTACACGGAGCCGCAGGAGAGCGTGAGAGGAGAGCTGAGTGGGAGAGGAGTAGATTAGGTTTTATTTTATTTTTATTTGATCATTATTGTAATAATACAGGGACACTCAGAGACTGGACTTGAGGACTTTATCTGCTTAGCGGGTCTGTCTCGCCGAGCACCGGTGTGCTCGGGGGACCCTTAGGAGTTTTTCGCGGCTTTTTCACGGTTTTCTTTTCTTTTCTTTTTACTGCCTTTTCCGGTGTTTACGCGGTTTTTCATCGAGCCCCTAGACTTAGGATTTTCTGCTTGCTTGTGCCGTAATTAGTAGGGTCCCCACACTTAATTATCTGTCTGTTCCCATAGTGCGATTAATTGGACCTACTAATAATTAATTAATAAAAATAACTGACTCATCTCCTTCGTAGCCTACGTGCCGCAGTCTACCCCGTAAAGCGCTTTCTCCTACCCCCGATTTGTCGGGCAGAGGAGGGGTAGGCCAAGACCGGACCTTTGGCCTGAAGGATCGGTGATCGGTTAGACGGTTCTGCGAGTAGACTTGCTCATCTAGGACTCGGTTCTCCCCGCTGCATTATATAGGGTAGTTTATTTCAGTCTTTACATTTATGCGCGGATCATATTGCATGTAGAGTGCTGGAGTCTGGTACGCCTTCCTTACTTTGCATGCATCATTGATTTAGTGTGCATCGGCTTTTTCGTCTTCTCCCCCTGTTTTTGACTTAATAATCAGGAGAACCGAAAAATTCGTTAGGCGTTCTTTTTATTTGAAAAATATCTAAAAACAAAAACAATAAAATCGGGACTGCTAATCATACTTGACCTAAAAGACACTTCACTGAAAATCTGTCTTGAGGAGAGTAACCCCCTCCTTGTCTGGTTTGGATGAGCGAGAGAGTGATCCGCACATTAGGATAGAGCCTCCGATCTTTTCTTGACGGATTACCGGCTTTCAGTACGAGACAGTCGGTTGAGAAAGATCTGGATACCTATTTACCTCACGTAATCGCTCTGATAGACTGGATGATCACCTAAAATAAAATCGACAAGATAATTGACCGATCCCTTTGGTCTTCAGCTTTGTGTGCGTAGGTGAATTGGGGGTTCGCTTGTTCATCTTGTGTGATTGCCAGATCCCTTCGATCTTCCCCATCCTCTTCTCTATCAATCTGCTTTCCCACCCTCACCTCCCTTCAGTCTTCCTCTTCTATTCTCCTTTTCCCCTGGATGATGGATCCCCCTCACTGTGAGCCGACTCTTGCGGCTTTTTCTTCGCTATCTGACCATCAGTCCAGTCCACCCTCTAGGGAGGTCGGATCTCCGACCAACCTCCCGCTCCCTCCCTCCCTTTCATCTCACTACTCTGGGCATGCTGTGCGAGACGTCCAAGGACACCCGATAGAGCAGATGCAAGACCCGGACGATGATGTTGCTGAGTTGAGAGCGCACTTCGTTGGTGACCAGAGAGAGCAGTGGAGATCAGCAGACATATCCTATTCCAGAAGGATGGAGGAGCAGATAGCACATGTAGCTCAGTCAGCTTCTACACTAGGTCCATTCGTCTTGGATTTGGATTACATTCAGCGACTGCCGACATTTTCAGGAGAGGCGCACGAGGAGCCTTATCTTCACCTGTCCGCTTTCGAGGAGCTTTGCAGAGCACAGAGATATTCAGACGTCACAGCAGAGGAGCTGATGAGCAGGACCTTCCCATTCATGCTTCACGACAGAGCCATGAGATGGCACCGACGATTGGGGAGGACATTCGAGACGTGGGGAGAGCTACGCCGAGAGTTTCTACAGAGATACTTCCCCCCACGTAGAGCAGAGTTTATGCGGTCTTTGATCATGGACTTTTCAGTTGACCCCCAGGAGCCATTGCACGAGGCATGGCCGAGGTTTCTTGACCTCTTGAGGAGATTTCCTGAGCACGGACTTCCACTTACAGACTTGATAGAGATCTCCATGCGGGGGATGACCGCAGAGCAGCTTGCACTGGTGATTACCACATGTGGCGGTTCACACCGCAGTTCCGACATTTACTTCTTGGATAATGTCTCGAGTTTACTTTCACAGAGATCCTCTTCGCGAGATGCCATAGTCGAGACAACACATGCGGACGATGCAGTCCTAGTGCGGTGTGTCACTTTACATGATGAGTCAGCTTCTACACACCAGCCCGAGGATTTGGATGATGCGGCACCATTGACAGAGGAGATAACTTCCATAGCAGAGGTTCGGACCCATTGTTTACTTGAGTTCCCATTGGATTTCCAGCTGGAATTCGAGTCAGCCCCAGAGTTCCTAGTCGACGAGTCTTGGATATCAGATCTTCTGATACTCCAGGAGCCGGAGGAGCCCCAGCTTTTGCAGCCATTGACTCAGTTACTTCAGATTCCAGTCCCAGAGGAGTCAGTTTCCTTCCTGCAGAGACACTTCTTGGATGCAGACAGTCACCAGGACTCAGCCCAGCAGCCACAGCTTGAGGAGGGACAGCACTTTGAGAGTACAGACACAGAGAGTCCCGTCTTCGAGCCTTTTGTCCTCCACTTTGTTGAGATAGATACACTTCCTGAGGACCAGCTGACAGCCAGCATAGCCGTAGAGCGAGGATCAGTTGCAGACACTTTGACAGCTTCCGCGGTGTTGACTAGTACCTTCTCATGTTTCCAGACTACCGAGAGCTACACTTCCGATGATGATGCAGCCTGGTGCAGTGAGTGGATACTTGATAGCAGTGCAGATGCACATCTAGATCCTGATCCCCTTCTTGTCACTTCTGATCTTGCATCTCTCCCCGAGGGTTATCTGCGGGAGGGTGCCACACTCGATGAGTACTCGGTTTCACCTGCTGAGAGTGTTTCCGATCTGGCGGAACACGGAACCGAGTCTTTAGATCATTCTGATTCTGAGTCCTCTCACCTTGACGACCCTCGCGAGGATGAGCCCATTCTGGAGATATTCGATGATTTGCCTGATCTAATTCTATTCCATACATCGGATATCCGTCTGCTTAGAGAGTCTCCTGATCTTGATTGTCCACACCTGCTTGAGACACCGATTGACGTGGAGGATTCTATTACTGATCCATCCTTCTCCACGTTTGACTTCTTTGGCTCTATACTCTCACTCCAGTCTGATCCAGAGCCGATGATTTCTTTTGTGCTACCGGATCCCGATCACTTATTCTCATATCATTGGCCGGTAGCAGACACCCGCCTGATGATGAGCGACCCGAGCGAACGAGGTAAAGGTACTAAATAGGTCGTTGCGACCTCTATCACTCAGAGTCACTCAATCAAGAAAAAATATCGAACCGCGAAAGAAATCAGAGATCAAAACACGAAGTGCGGTCCTAGCTATGAGATTCACCTGGTATAGCTCCCAGGGTTGAACACAAGGAGCACGGGTTGGCCTAGGGCCTACGAAGTAGTAAAAAGAAAATAAAATCAAAGAAAAGTATTTTTTAGTGGTTTTTAAGAATTTTTATATGTTTTTTGGATTTTTAATAAGTGAAGACAATAAAAGAAAGTAAAAGCAAGCACACTTGATCAATTTATCTAACACACCAAAAATCAAGCAAAAATTCAAGAAAAATGGTTTTTAGGTTTTTTAAGTTTTTAAGTGTTTTTGGTGAATTTTTGGGATTTTTATAAGGTATATTTTATTTTCTAAAAATCAAACAGTGCTAAAAAGAAAGGGTACTGTCCAGCAAGGCCTGAAACCCAAAGATAAAATATCTAAGGATCTCAGAGGGCCGTGGAGGTAATTTTCCTGTATTCTAGAGAAAATAAGGAAAATTTGGGCACCAAAATTATTGTTTTTGGATTTTTAGTTTATTTATTATAATTTTTATGAGTTTTTAGGTGTTTTTAGATTTTTAGGGTTTTTACTCAATGAAAAATAGCCAAAATTGGCTAGAAAATCAAACAACAAACAAAGAACAGTAGCTAATTTTTTTGGAATTTTTGGGGGTGATTTTATATTTTTTTGGAATTTTTAAACCTAGACAGTAGCTAAAAAGGATGTTTTTGAATTTTTAAAAATACTAAATCAAATCAAAAAAGTCCTCAAAAATCCGTAAAATTCCTACACCATGGCAGGTGCCATGTGTCAAAATCTCATTGGATTTGGAGGTAATTTGATATTTTATTCAAAAATCGTAAGGGGGCACAGTGCACAGGGACGTAAGTGCAAATACCCGCAAGTCTGGGGGCCAAGGTGCAAAAATCCCAGCTAAACACGCGCGTGGCGCGTGCCTGGGGCACTCAGGGGCCTTTTGGTAATAAAAACCAACTCCTGGGACCTTTTGGTAACTCGTACCAAAAAGTCCAAGGGTACGGTTGCAATTTACCCACTAAAATCCGCACATGTAGAAATAAAAGGCTCACAGGGGTATAGATGCAATTACCAAAAAGTATTCATTCATTCAAGAACCCATCAGAACTACAGGATAAAAGATGTAAATAGCCCAACTAAACACGTGACGAAGCACGTGGACTCACATACACAGGGGCATACATGCAAATACAAACAAGCACCAGGTCCAGAATGCAATTTACCCTACGTAAATAAAACTACTAAAGTATTTACAGGACTAGAAATAAAAGACGCAAACTACGAGGGGGCCTAAGTAAATTACCCCTTTATTCGTCGACGGCTGGATAGGCGCCACGTAGGTGATCGGACGGCTCAGAATGGGTGGCGCTTCTCTTCTCTTCCGCACGTGGCCGATCGACGGTGCAGAGGGGGCCACATGGATGATCCAACGGGTCAGGTGTTGTGGGTTCCCTCTCTCTGATCTGACGGTCCGGATGGCTCCTCTGGATGATCGGATGGATGCTGCTCCTCGGTGAACGGACGGACACGATCAAAACTGGAGCGGAGGGGCCATCGGACGGTGCTGGAGGATGGTGGAAGAACACTCAACCGGCGAGCTTCGCCGGCCTCGTGTGCATGCTAGGCTCCTCCTCAGCTGCCTCCAAGTATCGGAGAAGATCGGCGGTGAAGTCCCGCAGCTGCTGAAGACCTCAGATGACCCGGCCGAGCCCTGGAGGGGCTCCGGCGAGGTCGGCGGCGCGGAGCTCTTGGCCTGAATGTGAGGGGGCCTCAGATGGCTCCCTCTTGACCTGCAAAGCGAACCAAAAGCTTCGCGGGTCGAGGGCAAAGTGCCTCGACCCGAAGAAGCGGCGTGAGGGTGAACAAGGGATCGGGGCGAACGAGCTCCGGCGAGCGGAGGATGGTGGAACTCGACTCCCAGCTCCAGGGCGAGCTGGGTTGGATGAATGGGCGAAGAACGTGCGTGAGGGAGTGGCGAAGGTGATAGTGTGCTCCGATGATCGAGATAGTACGCGATATGGCCGGAATCAGAGGAACACGTCGGAGAGTCGATTTGGGCGAAACTACAAATTAAACGAAATGGGCGAGCTAAAAGGCTACCTGGGTGGAGCGAAAGACTGGGCTGGAGCTTGGCTAGCTCCTGGTCGTCGCCTCGAAGGGCGTCAAGGCCTGAGGCTCGAGCTCCGGTCGGGTGGCGGAGCACGGCGGCGCGAAGCAGCCGGATCGATGGTCGGCCACCTCCTCCTCGCTGCAACAGGTACAATCGCGAGCTGTCACCTCGGTGATTGCTCTGGAGGTCACGGGAGTGAGAATGGGGAGCCAAAGATGGAAAGAAAGTGCGGCGGAGCTCGGCTTTTATGTGGTTGCAGGTCCGGGAAGAAGAGCTCGGGTCCGGCTCGATTGAGCACGGATCCCTAGGAACGATGTCGGGCGAGATTCCCGGATTCCTGGGGGGTAATTAGGACCATGGATTAGGCTAAATGGAGGTCGGATCTGGCGGGGATAAAAGGAAGAAGTCGGGTCCGCGAACCAGACCCGGCTCTGGTGGTCCTGGGGGGGGAGTTGACCGGGGGTCAACAATCCCCCGTGGACCAATCAGAGCCCGCCAAGCCTTAAATCCTTATTTGATTTTTTTGGGCCATTAAATGGCCGAATTTTCAAAAACTTAAAACACAAAATATTTTTATTTTATTTTTTTCTATTTTTTTGTGATTTTTAATTAATTTTTGGAAATTAAAATAAGGTATGTACATAGTATAGCTATACATAGGTATTTATACAATATAGGTTTTTTTTTATTTTTGATTTTTAATTAGTTATTTTTATACATTTTTATTCCTATTTTATATTTTATTTATTTATAGGATAAAATGAGGAATAAAAGGCTATTTTTATTTTATTTTTATTAATTATATACATAGGTGAAATAAATATTATTTACAACTATATACATGGTATATATACAATATATTTTTGTGTTTTTAATTTTGTAATTTTTATTTGATTTTTGTTTTGTTTCTTTTTATTTATTTTATTTACAATATATACAATAGAATATTTACACAAAGTTTTGAAAATAAATAAATTTATTTACAAGGTGAAATAGATGAGGATGATGGTCTTATGTACAAGGTGAAGGGTAATTTTTAGTCTTTTTGATTTTTAGACTTTTTGTTTTGTTTTTAATAGCTCTAAATATGTACAAATATTTACAACATTACAAATATATACATGTGTGAGCCCCTATCTCCCTCTACTTGGCTTTTATGCGGTCAGGCCCATGCTGAGCCCTCCCTTGGGTTAGGTTGCTCAATATTTATTCTAAATATTTCCCTCTTTTTCTTTTTCATCTTTATTCTTTTATTTTTGCACAAAAACATGCTAATTATCTATATTTACAAACATGCATGCTTTTGCTAATTGACCCTATTTACACATATCTACATGCATTTGCATAGGTTTTTGTATATATAAGAATAAAGAGTGATGAATGGGTATTCATCACCCCCCTATACTATACTTTGCTAGTCCTTAGCAAACACTTATTAGAAAAAGAAGTGAAAAAGAAAGAAGGAAAAAAGAAAAAAAGAATGTACATGGATCAAGGTTGATTATTAAACTTGCCTTCATTAAATTGAGGTATGGAGCTTAATCAGATCTTTGGATTATTAATGTGTCGGAACCTTATTTGGACTTAAGCTTAAAACCTAACAGCCTCTAAGTTCCACCAACCTATAACCAAGACTCCTCAACGCTCCAGATCAGAACAAGTCATCAATCACAAACCCTGAAGACCATGAATCTTTTCTTGTCCTGTGAAAGTGAGGTCTAAGCTCTCCACCTCAGAAATGGCAACTTGACAACCCTCCCCAACAAGGTAACTCTATGACCTCAATCTGGCCACTCTTTCCTCGAGGAGCGGGGTATTCCCTTCTAAGTTCAAGTACAACCGGCTCAAGAAGAGGGGGAAGAAGAGAATGGGTCAAGGCCAGTGTAGCCAAGTACCCTTGGGAGCTTGACCAGTGTAGCCAAGTCTCCCTGCTGCAAGCTACAACAGGTGGATCATGAAACCAAGCTTTGCTTATTGCACTTATATACATACTCCGGTGGGATTATCATTTTCTCTCAGACCCACCATTTTTTTGGAGTTCTTTTCTTTTTGCATTTTTTTTTCGAGTGCATCTATACAACATGTACATGTGCAGCATATATACAAGGAGTTTTTCCTCTTGAGCCAGTAGACTATCCCTCTTTTGAAGCTTTTATTGCAACCCACAACTCCCGTCGTTAGACCTCATGGCAACCAGACCAAGTTGAGACGCACTTCCTTCACTAAATGAAGAAGAGAGGTTCCGCCTAGAAGTACTACCCTCATATGCTACTGCAAGCCAAGGAAGACTGCCTCCTCACCACCTCATCCGTAGAGAGCTCGGTGCATAGTGCGGTTGTCCAAGTAAAGCCATAATCTATATGAGTCATGTGTTGTTGTTAAGTGCTCTACTTAGGCTCATTGAGATGACATGTGATCATAGCCTAGTGGACTCAAAGAATTAAGTCACCATGGACCTGAAAAGCCCTTAAGCCTAAGCCCTATAGGGTTCCTCTTAGAATTAGGTAGATTAAGATCTTAATCAAGCTCCATTTCTCAATTTGATTCCAGGCTAGTTTAAATATCAACTATCATCCAGAAAACTATATACATATGTACAAAAAGATGCTTATTTACACACTATTTTACAATCATGCAAAATTTTTGAAAAATGTTTTGAAATGATGAATGATGATGCATGAAGTGCAAGTTTTGCAAAAAGATATTTACACACATTTACACAAGATTTTTGCAAACTTTTGATTTTCAAAACATTTTGGAAAAATTTTGTACTATATACATAATTTTGATACCAAAATATTTACACAAGCTTTACACACAAAAGATTTTTGAAATCATTTTTACAAAAATAATTTGTACACTAGCTATGTATGTGCAAATAAAAGAAGATTATGTACATTAAAAATTTTTAATTTTTGTGGTTTTTAGCCATTTTTATTTATTAACACACTCACACAAAGTACGAGTTATGGCTAAAGTATATATGAAATATATACACACCCCCCTATACTTAGCTCGAACGATGTCCTCAGAGTCAAGAGCGATGAAGAAGACATAACTCGTGCTATGTATAGGGAAGTGAAAAGGAAGGCTATACAAAAGGAGATGAAAAGTCAAGAGGGACTCGGGTCTTCCCCCTATACTTAGGATCAAGTAATCCTAAGTATAGCAGGCTGTATACGAAGGGAAAACTGAGTGGAGAATGTACAGGGTCTACCCCCCCTATACTTAGGGTAAGATATCCCTAAGTATAGGCAGCAAAAACAGGGGTAGACAGAAACAAAAGAACTGCCCGAAATGTCGCACATCCCCCCTATACTTAGGGTAAAGTGCACCCTAAGTATAGCATAATCACAAGATGAAGAAAGGGATGTGGGACTAAGGAATGTACTGATATGGACATCTGGATCTATGTACAGTGAAGGATCAGTAAAGCTCAGGCGTGAGATGCATTAGATGTGAGTCAAAGACCACATCTCACGCAAAATGAATAGGGGCAATATCAACGACCCGCGGCTCATGATCTAGAAATGGCTTGAGCCGCTGTCCGTTCACTCGGAAGGTACTCTCAGAAGACAACTCAGATATGTCGATGCTACCGTTGTCGTGTACCTTCCGAACCAGATAAGGTCCTTTCCATTTGCTCTGTAGCTTCCCTGGAAATAATCTAAGCCTTGCATCAAACAGCCATACTCTCTGTCCAATCTCAAAATGTTTGTGGCTGATATGAGAATCATGCCACTCCTTGACTCTCTCCTTATAATGTAAGCTGCTTGAGAAAGCTGCATCTCTAAGCTCTTCCTGGGCAGCTAGCTCTGCCCTCCTCTGGTCTCCTATACCATCTGGATCCATAAGAATGTCTGTAACTGCCCAGAGTGACTTGTGCCTCAGCTCAACTGGTAGGTGACAGGGCTTGCCATATACGAGGCGAAAGGGAGATGTACCCAAAGGTGTCTTGAAAGACGTCCTATATGCCCACAAGACCGAGTCCAATAGCTGTGACCAATCCTTTCGGTCAGGGCGGATGACTTTCTGCAGAATAGTCTTGATCTCCCTATTCGACACTTCGGCTAGACCATTCGTCTGTGGATGGTACGGTGTAGCAACGCGATGATCTATGCCGAACTCGCTGGCAAGTGCCTTCACCTTGTCGTTGATGAAGTGAGATCCCCCATCAGAAATCAGAACTCGTGGAACCCCGAACCGCGTGATGATATGCTTCCTCAAAAATCTGCAAACTGTCCTCGCATCAGCGGCTCGGGCGGGGATAGCCTCCACCCAACGACTCACATAGTCTACGGCCAACAGAATGTACTCAAATCCCTGACTCTTAGGGAATGGACCCATGAAATCGATGCCCCATGCGTCAAAAACCTCACAGAAATGAATGGGCTGCATCGGCATCATATCACGCTGTCCACAAGTGCCCATCCTCTGACAGTCAGTACACCTCTTCACGAACTCATCTGAGTCCTTGAAGAGGGTAGGCCACCACAAGCCGGATTGGAGCACTTTCTGTGCCGTTCTCCTCCCAGAATGATGTCCTCCTGCCTCAAGCTTATGGCAGTAAGTGAGGACGCTATGGTGTTCCTCCTGAGGAATACACCGACGCCAGACGCTATCCCCTCCTTCGTGGTAAAGGGTGAGATCCTCCCAATGGTAAGACTTGGCCTTCGCTAGGAAGGTCTCAAGCCTCTGCTTGGGCCAATCTTGTGGGACTTTCCCAACAACGAGAAAGTTCACAATATCGGCGTACCATGGGAGTGAGGCGATAGCAAGGATCGCCTCATCTGGGAAGGTATCTCTAATAGGATCAATCTGCTCAGAATCCTCAGGCTGCTCTAATCGGGAGAGATGATCCGCCACCACATTCTTGACTCCAGGTTGTATCCTTGATCTCAATGTCGAACTCCTGGAGTAGAAGGATCCATCTAGTCAGTCTGGCCTTGGCATCCTTCTTTGCCATGAGGTACCTGATGGCGGTGTGATCTGTAAACAAAGTCACTCTAGATCCAATGATATATGATCTAAACTTATCCAGGGCAAACACTACGGCTAGCATCTCCTTCTCTGTGACTGTATAATTCCGCTGGGCGGAATCCAATGTGCGGCTAGCATAGTGTATAGCAAATGGTACTCCATCCCTCCTCTGTCCCAGCACTGCCCCTATGGCAAAATCGGAGGCGTCCGTCATGATCTCAAATGGGAGAGACCAATCAGACGGCTGGAGGACAGGAGCCTCAATCACACACTGCTGGAGAGTAGCAAACGACGAAAGACACTTGTCATCGACAAGGAACTCGGTGTCTTTCGTCAGGAGGTCGGTCAACGGTCGGGCAATCCTGCTAAAATCCTGAATGAATCTCCTATAAAATCCAACATGCCCCAGAAATGACCGTAACTGCCTCAGATTGGACGGCGGAGTGAGTTTCCTAATGACATCAACCTTGGCCGGATCAACCTCCATGCCCCTATTGGAGATGATGTGGCCAAGCACCGTCCCTTGAGTCACCATGAAGTGACTCTTCTCCCAAGATAGCACCAAGTGATACTCAATACATCGCTGAAGTACTCGATCTAGGCAGTCAAGACAAGAATCAAATCCGTCGCCGTAGATCGAGAAATCATCCATGAAGACCTCCAAGCACTCCCCTACCATGTCCGAGAAGATCGACAGCATGCACCTCTGAAAAGTCGCAGGGGCATTGCATAGCCTAAATGGCATGCGTCGAAAAGCGTATGTGCCGAAGGGACAGGTAAAGGTGGTCTTCTCCTGATCCTCAGGAGCGATGGCCACTTGGTTGTAGCCCGAGTACCCATCCAGGAAGCAATAATGGCTCTTTCCTGCCAGTCTCTCAATGATCTGGTCAATAAAAGGCAGGGGGAAATGGTCCTTCTTGGTGGCTTGGTTGAGTCTCCTGTAGTCAACACAAACCCTCCAAGAGGTGGGTACTCGTGTAGCAATCTCCTCTCCTGACTCACTGATCACAGTCGTGATGCCCGTCTTCTTGGGCACCACATGCAAGGGGGCTAACCCACTTGGAGTCGGAAATGGGATAAATAAAACCTTCACCCCACCACTTCGATATTTCCTTCATGACAACCTCTCTCAGATTGGGGTTCAGACGCCGCTGGAACTCACGCGACGGCTTCGCCCCGTCCTCGAGATAGATGTGGTGGGAGCACACTGATGGACAAATCCCATGGAGATCTGCTACGCTCCATCCGATTGCCTTGCAGTTCTTTTCAAGAACCCCCATCAAACGGAATTCCTGCTCTCCAGTCAACTCGGCGAAGATGATGACTGGGTACATCTCTGGATCGCCCGCAAGGAATCGATACTTCAGCGAAGTAGGGAGCGGCTTCAGCTCTGGAATGCTAGGTGCCGGCAAATCTGGCTGTGGAAGAAACTGAATGAACGCTGCAAGGTCTGCCAAATCTGCCTGGGAAAGTGAAAGCGTACTCTCGCAAACTGGATCGGGAGAAGGCGGCTCAACTGCACTGTCTCTTGTCTGCTCTGCCTCTACCTCCTCCTCATCAATAGGCTCAACTGGACTCAAGTCTGGCATCTGATCATAGCAATTGGCCCAATCAGACTCTGAATCCGAGGGATATGTATCAGAAACGGTGGCATCAGTACCACCGGGAGACAAGGTGGCCTCAGCACCACCACCACTAGTCATCGTGTTGCGATCGAGGACCGGCTCCGCTGCCGTAATGGTATCCTGAACCAGGTCTGTGCTCTCCAGACTCTCCTCTGCTATCATCTCTGCCTCAGCTGTGTCTGAAAGTGAGAGGGTAGTCTGTGCCTCAAGGTCTGCCCAAGCTGCCTCATCATCTGTGATCACAAAATCACAGTCCTGGTGGATGTCTGGCTCTGCGTCTGTCAGCTGCTCTGAATCGGTACTCGCATCTGAGCGGGATCTGAATCTGGCTCTATAGTCCTCAACCGTCTCTATTTGTATACTCTCGCCCTGGACGCGAAAGTACACCTTCCCGCTGTCATGATCAGTCACCGCCTTGGCTGTGGCCAAGAACGGACGACCAAGGATGATGGGGGTATCGGTCACTGACTCAGGGATCTCCATGTCCAACACTACGAAGTCCACGGGGAATTGCAGGCCCTGAATCGTGACGATAACGTCTCGTAATAACCCCTTCGGCCTCTTGACAGATCGATCAGCGAACTGAAGGACTGTCCTGCTCTGTCGAAGAGTGCCCAACTCGAAGCGGTCGAGAAGGGCTACCGGAAGAAGGTTAATCGATGATCCGCTATCTAAAAGAGTACGGTCGAACCACTGCTCACTAATCTGGCATCTGACATACGGGGCCCCTGCATCTGGCCTCTTGGCTGGCAGTCGGTTCTGGATCGCAAAGCACGTGGCTTTGGTCAGCATATGGATCTCTGAAGTGTGGTTCCTCCTCCTCCTCCTGACTGTAGTCCTCTCTCTCAAAGGATCTCTGGAGAAGGGGGATGTGCTGCAAAGCCTCCTGGAGGGTCAGCTGAATGTGAAACTGATCTATCATGCTCTGGCTGAACTCCTCAAGCTCTCTCTTTTTTGGATCATTTTTCTTCCCCTTCCCCGTCTGAAGGGCTCTAGGGAAGGGGATTACAGGGTCCTTCTCAGATGAAGGACTAGGAAAAGGTCTAAGCGGTTCAAGGACCGGATCCACCACATACATCACGCACCACAGTGGGACCAGAAGAAAGTAAACCTTTTCCTTTATTCATAGCAGAGTTCCGAGATACATGAGTGCGAGGAAAAACAACAGGATTGTCTATACAAACACCGGTGGCCTCAGTACCACCACGGGCTGGCTGCTCTGCTGCTGCTGAAGGTAGACGTCGTGTGGCATCAGTACCGCGGGCTGGCTCGGCTGCATGAGTGGCATCAGTACCACCTCCTAGCTCTGGTGAAGTGGCGGCCTCAGTACCGCCGGTGGGATCAGCATCCTTGGTGGCCTCAGTACCACCGTCATCATCTGGAGCGGCCTCAGTACCGCTCTCCTCCTCCTCCTGTGGCGCCTCGGGATGGTGCTCAGATGAGGCGCCGCCGCCTGCTGGGGTCCTACCGCTCCTAAGTGTGACAAAATCAGCATCAAATAAATCCGAAGATGTATCATCAAATGGGTCACTAGGAGTGGCTGACTCAGTAGGTACTACCTGCTCAGACTTCCTCTTGAGGCTGTTTGGATTGGGCTCTATCTGGGCTGGTATGGCGGCCTTCCCTCTCACCAGGTCCCGCATCTCTTGGCGGAACTCGTCCATCTCCCGTCGGAATGTAGCCTGCTGATCCGTGAGGAGGCGGGCGATGTCATCCAAAGCGGGGCTCTCGTGGGAGCCCGACGGGTAGCCTCTCTGTGGGTGAGGCTGCTGGAACTGCTGTGATGGGTAAGAGGGGTAGGATGGAGGGTGCTGCTGGTATCCCTGGTGAGCCTGCTGCTCACGTCTCCAAGGCTGTCCCTGCTGCTGATAGGGACGAGGACCGTAGGCTGACTGCTGCTGATACACTGGGGGCTGCTGCTGCGGCTGGTGCTGGTCTCTCTGATGGGAGTACTGCCCTCCCTGTCCTGACGGCTGCTGCTGGGGCTGGGTACCACCACTCCCCCACCTGAATCCGAGATGGTCTCGTCGGATCCCAGGCTGGGGACGATCGTACCAGATCCCGTTGACATCCATCAACGGCTCGGCATCAAAGGGGCTGGCGGGAGTACTGCCAGAGGCTGGTCCGGCTGGTAGACCACCATCTGCATCTCTGGAGATGGTGGAGACTGGTAGGTGGGCTGCGGCTGCTGGTACGGCTCCGCCTGTACAAGGTGAACCTGTCTAGGCTGCACTGGGGTGCTGGAGCGCTGGGACGAGCTGCTGCTGCTGCCGGCGTCGCCTCGCGACTGAAGACGGGGCTGAGAAGCCGTCTGTGCCTCCTGGAGACACATGAGCTGTGTCTTCATGTCGCTCAAGACCTGTGCCATCTGATCCATTTGCGCTATGCTCTGGCACAGCTTCTTCTCTATCAGCTCCATGCGGTCCAACTTCTCGCTGATGATGCCCATGTCCGCAGCTGACGACTCTAGCTGTGCTGCTGCTGTGGCTGCGGACGAACTGGAAGGACCTGCATCTACCCGTGCTATCCGCTGGTACTGCACGGGTCCTGGCTGATGTGGCTGGGTCTTCTGAGTATAGAGCCGGGTCTGGGACATGACCATGTAGTTCTCTGCCATCTCCTCAAAAATAGCCCAGACCTGGTCGTGGTCCTTGGCGAAGTAGGACCCGCCACAAGAAGCATTCACCAGGCCCTGTAGCTCTGGTGACAGTCCGCTGAAGAAGCTCTGAACTAGGTTCTGCTTCGTTATGTCATGGTGCGGGCATCTGTCCAAAAGCTCTCTGAACCTCTCCCAAGCCTCGTGGAACTGCTCGTTGGGGAACATGGAGAAGTTACTAATCAGGGCCCTCGCTGCATTCGTCCGCCCGAGTGGATAGTACTTATTCAAGTACTCGGTGCGGAGCTGCTCCCAGGTATAGACAAATCTCCCCAAATGCTTCAGCCAGGTGGCTGCTCTATCTGCCAGTGAAAGGGGAATGCGATCATCCTGATCGTGTCCTGGTCCACATGTCTGTCGTGGACAGTGCTGCATATCATAAGAAACTCCTGGAGGTGGAGGTGGGGCTCCTCTGTAGCAAGTCCATGGAACCGCGGGAGCATCTGCAAGGTGTTCGGGGGGAACTTGAAGTCCCCCACGATAGCTGGAACCACCACCCAGTGGTGCATCAGTGTAGATCCGGGATTATGTAAATCCCGCATCGGTCTCGGTGGTCCTGCTCCTCCTGCGGCTGCTGCCGCTGCGGCGGCGGCCGCGGCCGCTGCTGCTGCGGCTCGTGCATGTGCATCTGCATCCGGGATCTCCTCGGGCTCGCTCTGCTGGTCTCTCTCTGCTCTGAGCCTCTCCAACTCACGCCTCATCTCCATCATGAAAGCTCCCTGATCGCGGAGCAGCTGCTGAACCGTATCAAGTGATGCGATCAGGGTGGAGTTGATCGCTCCCTGGTCTAGTACAATATGCTCTGGTCTACGGGAGTGATCATCAGAACTGCCTGCTCCGGCCATCTCGACGTCTGCAAAATCAAATGAGCCCAACTCAGGTGTTGTCAAGTGTATCAATCTCTCCTCGGGCTCGTGTCTCTCAGGAAGGTCACAAAGGGGATCGAGGGGGAACAGGGTGGAGTCGTACTCGGGCTCGGAGAGCGGGTCTGAGCTCTCGCGAGCCAACCTAGATGATGAGGTAGACGCGCCCGAAAGCGGTGCAGCCAGAGGCTGCCTAAGAGACCGTCTACCCATCATCTTGATCTAGCGAGTAGGGCGGATGAGATCTGGAAAAACTATGATCTGAAACAAACCCCCGGTTCACCAACGCAACGCGAGCTGAAGACCGTGAAAGTTCGGTCAAATTATCTTGTCGATTTTATTTTGGTGAACACACAAATATCAGAGCGCTTACGTGACCTGTTGGGATATCCGCTGCTAACCCCAACCGACTGTCCCGCACGGAAGAGTCGGTAGTCAGTCGAGTTTAGCAACGGGGGGCTCTACCTAGTGTTCGGGTCACTCTCTCGCGCATACAAACCAAGCAATGAGGGGGTTGCTCTCCCCAAGACAGAATTTTTAGGGTGAGCGAGTTTTAAGGTCAATAGTCTTAGCAGTCCCACTTTTATGGTTACACTTTTTAGGTATTTTTCAAAGCAAACAAGAACGCCTAACGAATTTTTCGATTCTCCTGATTATTAAGTCAAAAACAGGGGGGAGAAGTCGAAAAAGCCGATGCACGAGAAATCAATGATGCATGCAAAGTCAGAAATGCATACCTGCCTCCAGCTCTCTACATGCAAAATGATCCGCGCATAAAATAAAGACAGAAAGTAAACTAAGCTAAATGATGCAGCGGGAAGCCGAGTCCTAGACGAGCAACTTCTAGCGAAGAACCGTCTAACCGGTCACCGACCTCCAAGCCAAAGGGTCCGGTCTTGGCTCGTCCCTCCCCTGCCCGACAAATCGGGGGTAGGAGTAAGCGCTTTACAGGACGAGCTACGGCACGTAGGCTACGGAAGCTAGCGAGTCGGTTATTTTTATTATTTATTTTAAGTAGGTCCAATTACGGTTCTATAGGAACAGATATGCCTTAAGGTGTGTGGATCCTACTCAATTACGTCACAATCACCAGAAAGTCCTAAGTCTAGGGGCTCGAGCAAAAACCGCGAAAAACCGGCAAATAACAGTAAGAAAGTAAAAAGAAATCCGCGTAAAAACCGCGAAAAAGCTGCAAGTCCTAATGGGTCCCCCGAGCACACCGGTGCTCGGCGAAACAGACCCGCTACGGTCTCAAGTCCAAACAATCTCAGAAGTGTCCTGTCCCTGTATTATTACAATAATAAAGAAATAAAACTACCCTAATACCTCACCCACTCAACTCTCTCTCTCTCTCGCTCTCTCCTGCGGCTTCGTAGAGAAAGAAGCCGCCTCCGAACTCCGCGGCTGCACCGGCTCCTCGAAAGTAGCCTCCGCGGTCCTCGGGCCCTCGCAAGAAACAGAGAAGAGAGTGGTCAGACCAATAAAATAATCAAATAATAGAGAAAAATAAAAGAAAATACAAATGAGGGTATATATGCAAAAATGGAAAATAAAATAATCACACAAAATAAAACAAAAATAAAAAATAAAAGAAAATAAAAAGAGAACAAAATAACACAAAAAGAAACTATAAACAAAAGCCGCGAAAAGCCGCGAGCTCCGAAGAGCCGCGAAAAGCCGCGAAAACAAAAATAAAAAGAAAATCAAAAATAACTACTAAGCCGTGCTCCCCGGCAACGGCGCCATTCTGATGAGCGACCCGAGCGAACGAGGTAAAGGTACTAAATAGGTCGTTGCGACCTCTATCACTCAGAGTCACTCAATCAAGAAAAAATATCGAACCGCGAAAGAAATCAGAGATCAAAACACGAAGTGTGGTCCTAGCTATGAGATTCACCTGGTATAGCTCCCAGGGTCGAACACAAGGAGCACGGGTTGGCCTAGGGCCTACGAAGTAGTAAAAAGAAAATAAAATCAAAGAAAAGTATTTTTTAGTGGTTTTTAAGAATTTTTATATGTTTTTTGGATTTTTAATAAGTGAAGACAATAAAAGAAAGTAAAAGCAAGCACACTTGATCAATTTATCTAACACACCAAAAATCAAGCAAAAATTCAAAAAAATGGTTTTTAGGTTTTTTAAGTTTTTAAGTGTTTTTGGTGAATTTTTGGGATTTTTATAAGGTATATTTTATTTTCTAAAAATCAAACAGTGCTAAAAAGAAAGGGTACTGTCCAGCAAGGCCTGAAACCCAAAGATAAAATATCTAAGGATCTCAGAGGGCCCTGGAGGTAATTTTCCTGTATTCTAGAGAAAATAAGGAAAATTTGGGCACCAAAATTATTGTTTTTGGATTTTTAGTTTATTTATTATAATTTTTATGAGTTTTTAGGTGTTTTTAGATTTTTAGGGTTTTTACTCAATGAAAAATAGCCAAAATTGGCTAGAAAATCAAACAACAAACAAAGAACAGTAGCTAATTTTTTTGAATTTTTGGGGGTGATTTTATATTTTTTTGGAATTTTTAAACCTAGACAGTAGCTAAAAAGGATGTTTTTGAATTTTTAAAAATACTAAATCAAATCAAAAATGTCTTCAAAAATCCGTAAAATTCCTACACCATGGCAGGTGCCATGTGTCAAAATCTCATTGGATTTGGAGGTAATTTGATATTTTATTCAAAAATCGTAAGGGGGCACAGTGCACAGGGACGTAAGTGCAAATACCCGCAAGTTTGGGGGCCAAGGTGCAAAAATCCCAGCTAAACACGCGCGTGGCGCGTGCCTGGGGCACTCAGGGGCCTTTTGGTAATAAAAACCAACTCCTGGGACCTTTTGGTAACTCGTACCAAAAAGTCCAAGGGTACGGTTGCAATTTACCCACTAAAATCCGCACATGTAGAAATAAAAGGCTCACAGGGGTATAGATGCAATTACCAAAAAGTATTCATTCATTCAAGAACCCATCAGAACTACAGGATAAAAGATGTAAATAGCCCAACTAAACACGTGACGAAGCACGTGGACTCACATACACAGGGGCATACATGCAAATACAAACAAGCACCAGGTCCAGAATGCAATTTACCCTACGTAAATAAAACTACTAAAGTATTTACAGGACTAGAAATAAAAGACGCAAACTACGAGGGGGCCTAAGTAAATTACCCCTTTATTCGTCGACGGCTGGATAGGCGCCACGTAGGTGATCGGACGGCTCAGAATGGGTGGCGCTTCTCTTCTCTTCCGCACGTGGCCGATCGACGGTGCAGAGGGGGCCACGTGGATGATCCAACGGGTCAGGTGCTGTGGGTTCCCTCTCTCTGATCTGACGGTCCGGATGACTCCTCTGGATGATCGGATGGATGCTGCTCCTCGGTGAACGGACGGACACGATCAAAACTGGAGCAGAGGGGCCATCGGACGGTGCTGGAGGATGGTGGAAGAACACTCAGCCGGCGAGCTTCGCCGGCCTCGTGTGCGTGCAAGGCTCCTCCTCAGCTGCCTCCAAGTATCGGAGAAGATCGGCGGTGAAGTCCCGCAGCTGCTGAAGACCTCAGATGACCCGGCCGAGCCCTGGAGGGGCTCCGGCGAGGTCGGCGGCGCGGAGCTCTTGGCCTGAATGTGAGGGGGCCTCAGATGGCTCCCTCTTGACCTGCAAAGCGAACCAAAAGCTTCGCGGGTCGAGGGCAAAGTGCCTCGACCCGAAGAAGCGGCGTGAGGGTGAACAAGGGATCGGGGCGAACGAGCTCCGGCGAGCGGAGGATGGTGGAACTCGACTCCCAGCTCCGGGGCGAGCTGGGTTGGATGAATGGGCGAAGAACGTGCGTGAGGGAGTGGCGAAGGTGATAGTGTGCTCCGATGATCGAGATAGTACGCGATATGGCCGGAATCAGAGGAACACGTCGGAGAGTCGATTTGGGCGAAACTACAAATTAAACGAAATAGGCGAGCTAAAAGGCTACCTGGGTGGAGCGAAAGACTGGGCTGGAGCTTGGCTAGCTCCTGGTCGTCGCCTCGAAGGGCGTCAAGGCCTGAGGCTCGAGCTCCGGTCGGGTGGCGGAGCACGGCGGCGCGAAGCAGCCGGATCGATGGTCGGCCACCTCCTCCTCGCTGCAACAGGTACAATCGCGAGCTGTCACCTCGGTGATTGCTCTGGAGGTCACGGGAGTGAGAATGGGGAGCCAAAGATGGAAAGAAAGTGCGGCGGAGCTCGGCTTTTATGTGGTTGCAGGTCCGGGAAGAAGAGCTCGGGTCCGGCTCGATTGAGCACGGATCCCTAGGAACAATGTCGGGCGAGATTCCCGGATTCCTGGGGGGTAATTAGGACCATGGATTAGGCTAAATGGAGGTCGGATCTGGCGGGGATAAAAGGAAGAAGTCGGGTCCGCGAACCAGACCCGGCTCTGGTGGTCCTGGGGGGGAGTTGACCGGGGGTCAACAATCCCCCGTGGACCAATCAGAGCCCGCCAAGCCTTAAATCCTTATTTGATTTTTTTGGGCCATTAAATGGCCGAATTTTCAAAAACTTAAAACACAAAATATTTTTATTTTATTTTTTTCTATTTTTTTGTGATTTTTAATTAATTTTTGGAAATTAAAATAAGGCATGTACATAGTATAGCTATACATAGGTATTTATACAATATAGGTTTTTTTTATTTTTGATTTTTAATTAGTTATTTTTATACATTTTTATTCCTATTTTATATTTTATTTATTTATAGGATAAAATGAGGAATAAAAGACTATTTTTATTTTTTATTTTTTTAATTATATACATAGGTGAAATAAATAGTTATTTACAACTATATACATGGTATATATACAATATATTTTTGTGTTTTTAATTTTGTAATTTTTATTTGATTTTTGTTTTGTTTCTTTTTATTTATTTTATTTACAATATATACAATAGAATATTTACACAAAGTTTTGAAAATAAATAAATTTATTTACAAGGTGAAATAGATGAGGATGATGGTCTTATGTACAAGGTGAAGGGTAATTTTTAGTCTTTTTGATTTTTAGACTTTTTGTTTTGTTTTTAATAGCTCTAAATATGTACAAATATTTACAACATATTTTTGGGTGAGGAAAATATATAATTTTATTTATTTACAAATATATACATGTGTGAGCCCCTATCTCCCTCTACTTGGCTTTTATGCGGTCAGGCCCATGCTGAGCCCTCCCCTTGGGTTAGGTTGCTCAATATTTATTCTAAATATTTCCCTCTTTTTCTTTTTCATCTTTATTCTTTTATTTTTGCACAAAAACATGCTAATTATCTATATTTACAAACATGCATGCTTTTGCTAATTGACCCTATTTACACATATCTACATGCATTTGCATAGGTTTTTGTAGCTAAAATATAAGAATAAAGAGTGATGAATGGGTATTCATCACCTGATTACATACCTGGGTGTCTTACTTTACACTGTTGAGTTCGTCGTTGTTCTCACACCGAGACTGCGGCGACAGTACGGCATTCGACTTACCGATGTCGTACTGAACCTTGATACTGCATTGTCCTAGCCTTTGCGCCCAGCTAGGGGCGTAAAAACTAGCGCTTGTTGAGAGGCACTTCAACACTGTACTCTTTTGTATATACGTGTTTCGTCTTATTTTGATCTTTCCTTCTTCCGTTCTTGTTTTCACCCCGGGTCTCGCTTAGGATTATCTTTGCTATACTTAGGATATTGCTCATCCTAAGTATAGGGGGGTGAAAACACTGGGTTGTTCTTCGTTCTGTTCCATCACTTCTGTTGTTGCCTATACTTAAGGTTCTTCACCTTAAGTATAGGAGGAGTGATGTCCTCCTTCTTGTATATATTCGTAATTTTCTTCGTGTCTTGCTATCCCTATTTTTGCTGCCTATACTTAGGGATATCTTACCCTAAGTATAGGGGGGGTAGACCCTGTACATTCTCCACTCGGTTTTCCCTTAGTGTACAGCCTGTTATACTTAGGATCACTTGATCCTAAGTATAGGGGGATGACCCGAGACCCTCTTGACTTTTCTATTTCATTTATTCGTCTTTGTATTATAGCCTTTCTTTTCACTTCCCTATACCTAGCACGAGTTATGTCTTCTTCATCGCTCTTGACTCTGAGGACATCGTTCGAGCTAAGTATAGGGGGGTGTGTATATTTCATATATACTTTAGCCATCACTCGTACTTTGTGTGAGTGTGTTAATAAATAAAATGGCTAAAAACCACAAAAATTAAAATTTTTCATGTACATAAACTTCTTTTATTTGCACATAAATAGCTAATGTACAAATTATTTTTGTAAAAATGATTTCAAAAATCTTTTGTGTAAAGTTTGTGTAAATATTTTTTGTATCAAAATTATGTATATAGTATAAAATTTTTCCAAAATATTTTGAAAATCAAAAGTTTGCAAAAATCTTGTGTAAATTTGTGTAAATATCTTTTTGCAAAACTTGCACTTCATGCATCATCCATTCATGATTTCAAAAAAATTTTCAAAAATTTTGCATGTTTGTAAAATTTGTGTAAATAGGCATCTTTTGTACATATGTATATAGTTTTCTGGATGATAGTTGACATTTAAACTAGCCTGGAATCAAATTGAGGAATGGAGCTTGATTAAGATCTTAATCCACCTAATTTCTAAGAGGAACCTTATAGGGCTTAGGTTTAAGGCTTTTTCAGGTCCATGGTGACTTAATTCTTTGAGTCCACTAGGCTATGATCACATGTCATCTCAATGAGCCTAAGTAGAGCACTTAACAACAACACATGACTCATATAGATTATGGCTTTACTTGGACACTAGCACTATGCACCGAGCTCTCTAACGGATGAGATGGTGAGGAGGCAGTCTTCCTTGACTTGGGGTAGCATATGAGGGTAGTACTTCTAGGCGGAACCTCTCTTCTTCTTTTAGTGAAGGAAGTGCGTCTCAACTTGGTCTGGTTGCCATGAGGTCTAACGACGGGAGTTGTGGGTTGCAATAAAGCTTCAAAAGAGGGATAGTCTACTGGCTCAAGAGGAAAAACTCCTTGTATATATGCTGCACATGTATATGTTGTACAGATGCACTAGAAAAAAAAAGTGCAAAAAGAAAATAACTCCAAAAAAGTGGTGGTTCTGATAGAAAATGATAATCCCACCGGAGTATGTATATAAAGTGCAATAAGCAAAGCTTGGTTCCATGATCCACCTGATGTAGCTTGCAGCAGGGAGACTTGGCTACACTGGTCAAGCTCCCAAGGGTACTTGGCTACACTGGCCTTGACCCAGTCTCTTCTTCCTCCTCTTCTTGAGCCGGTTGAACTTGAACTTAGAAGGGAATACCCCGCTCCTCGAGGAAAGAGTGGCCAGACTGAGGTCATAGAGTTACCTTGTTGGGGAGGGTTGTCAAGTTGCCATTTCTGAGGTGGAGAGCTTAGACCTCACATTCACATGACAAGAAAAGATTCATGGTCTTCAGGGTTTGTGATTGATGACTTGTTTTGATCTGGAGCATTGAGGAGTCTTGGTTATAGATTAGTGGAACTTAGAGGTTGTTGGGTTTTAGACTTAAGTCCAAATAAGGTTCCGACACATTAATAATCCAAAGATTTGATCGAGCTTCATACCCCAATTTAATGAAGGCAAGTTTAATAATCAACCTTGATCCATGTACATCCTCTTTTTCTTTTTCTTTCTTTCTTTTTCACTTCTTTTTCAAATAAGTGTTTGCTAAGGGACTAGCAAAGTTAAGTATAGGGGGGTGATGAATACTCATTCATCACTCTTTATTCTTATATTTTAGCTACAAAAACCTTTGCAAATACATGTAGATATGTGTAACTACAAATAATTACTAAAATCATGCATTGTGTAAAAACCTATAATTAGCATGTTTTTATGCAAAAATAAAAGAATAAAGATTAAAAAGAAAAAGAGGGAAATATTTAGAATAAATATTGAGCAACCTAACCCAAGGGAGGGCTCAGCATGGGCCTGACCGCATAAAAGCCAAAGTAGAGGGAGATAGGGGCTCATGTGTGTAAATATTTATGTAAATAAATAAAAATATTTTCCTCACAAAAATAGCCTAAAATATGCTTGTAAATACTTGTACATATTTATAAGTATAAAAACAAAAGAAAAAGATAAAAATCAAAAAGAACAAAAACACCCCTTTTATCATGAACATGAACCACTCTTATATATTATTTAACCTTGTAAATAAATAAAATTAATTTCCAAAATTTTTGTGAATATTCTATGTTCTATAATGAAAATAAATAAAATATAAAATGGGAATAAAATTGCATAAAAATAATAATTAAAAAAATCAAAAATTAAAAACCCTATATAGTGTACATATACCTATATATTACATATTATGTATATACCTTATTTTTATTTCGAAAAATTTATTAAAAATCACTAAAAAATAGAAAAAATAAAATAAAAATATTTCATGTTTTAAGTTTTTAGTAATTCGATCTTTTTCTACCCTAAAATAAATAAACAAGCAAATAAGGCTTGGCGGCTCCTGATTGGTCCACGGGGGTTTGTTGACTCCAGTCAACTTCCCCTGCGGACCCTCTTCCCCGCGGATCTGACTAATGGACCCGACTTCTCAAATTTTTACCCGCTCGATCCGACCGCCAACACCACAAACCCCGGGCTCCGATTGATCAACACACATCCAGGACCCTCGCCCGGGGTGGGTTTGGTGGATCCGAGCCCCGAGCATCTCGCCCGATCTTCTTCTTCTCGGATCCAGCACCATATATATTGTCGTCTCCGGCGACCTAATTCTTTCATCTTTGGATCTTCCCCTGGACGCCTGTGACCTCCTCCGGAGTCCCTGAGTGACAGCTGTGGTCTCGGGAATCGCAGCGAGGCCCGGGAAGCCGGGAGCCACTGATCCGGTGGTCTTCAGCCGCCGTGCGCCGCCGCGAGCGCGCCGAGCCTCGGGGAGTCGACGGCCCCTTGCAGGCAATGACCAGAAGCTTGCTGAGCTTCAGCCCAGTCGAATGCACCCGCCAGGTAACCTTCTTAGCTCGTAGCTTAGCGTAGGATTAGACTTTTCCGATTCCAGTAGGTTAGCTCCGCCACCTTCGCCTTTCGATTCCGGCCACCCATTCATCCTCCGACACCACCACCACGTCCGCCAGTCCTCTCTCCACCTTCTCCGACCCTTCACTCCCCCTGGCTCGCCCCGGAGCAGGGTCTCGGCTCTCACCCTCCGCCGCTCGCCGGAGAGCCGTCACACCGCCTCATCCTTCACCTTCCGCCCGCTCTGACGGGTCGAGGCAATTTGCCCTCGACCCAGCTTTCTCCCTGTGCAGGTATAGAGGCCATTCGACCTCATCTGGAGGGCAAGTCTTCAGAGCACAGGGGCTCCCGTTCGTCCACGTTGCCGGAGCTCTCCGGAGCTCCCCACTCTCATCGGAGCAGAGCATTCGGTGTGGAGCTTCACGACGAAGCTTCCCCGCACCTCAGGAGCATCAGACGAGGTCTACCGTGCGCTCAGTGGGCCGGCGAAGTTCGCCGGCCGCCAGTTCTTCCAGCAGCCTCGTCGACTGTCAGATCTTCCTCAGCGCCCCAGTTGTCATCTGATCCATCCATCCTAGGTGTTGCGTCACCGTCCGATCATCCTGAGGACAGATCTGGACCACCCGCTCGGAGGAAGAGCCACCATCGAGCCTCCACCGTCAGATCTGCCACGCGTCCTCTTCTCCTCCCTCGATCCAACGAGGGCTTAGACTCCAGAGCACCAGCACCGTCCGATCTCCACGTGGAGCGCCCTCAGACGTTCGATCAGGCCAGGGGTTTCAAGGTTAAGGCTCCTTCGTTCTCCACTGTCAGATCTGCCACGCGTCACACATCCGGCCATCCTCATTAATAAAAGGGTAATTTATCCTTAGGCCCCCTCTGCTATTTTATTTCGTAGTTAGTCCTGTAATTAGTTAGCGTAGTTGTTTAAGTTTTGGGATATTTGCATAGAGACCCTGGTGCTTGCCTTTATTTGCTGTTATACCCATGTATATGGTCTTACACGTGCTTCGTCACGTGGTTTTGTTGGGTTAATTGCATTGCATACCCCTGTAATTCTGGATGTTAACAGTTAAATGAAACTTTTAGTTTATTTGCATTTATACCCCTGTGCGTGATATATTTCAACATGTGCGTGATATTTTGGGTATTTTGCGAATAGGACCCTGGACTTTTGGTACCTGTTACCAATAAGTTCTCGGGACTTATTTTCATTGCAATTGGGTCCCTGAGTTCCCCAGGCACGCGCGTGGCGCGTGTTTTGCTGGGTTAATTGCACCAGACCCCCCAGACTCTTGGGTATTTGCACTTTGGTCCCTGTGCACAGTGCCCCTTCTTTATTTTTGAATAAAATAGCAAATTACCTGCAAATCCAACGAAAATTGGACACATGGCTCCTGCCATGGTGTAAAATTTTTGAAGTTTTTTGAGGACATTTTTTATTTCATTTGATATTTTTAAAAATTCAAAAACACTTAATTTTGCTACTGTCTAACTTTAAAAATCACAAAAAAAATTAAATAGTGTCTCAAAATTCCAAAAAAATTGTCTACTGTCTATTTTGTTATGTTTGATTTTCTAGCTAATTTTGGCCATTTTTCATTACTGAAAACCACTAAAAATTGAAAAACACCTAAAAACTTATAAAAATTCTAATAATTAAACCAAAAACCCAAATACAATAAAATTGGTGCCTAAATTTTCCTTATTTTCTTCTCTTGTACAGGTGCTAAATTGGTCGTTGCGACCCAAGCGATCAAGTGTGCTCAATCAAGAAAAATGAACCACTAATAATAGACAAAATCAATCAAAAACGCGAAAGCGGTCCTGCTATTAGATTAACCTGGTATAGCGACCAGGGTCGAACTCAAGGAGCACGGATTGGCCTTTCGGCCTACGAAGTAGTCAAAAAGAAAAATAAAATAAAAGAATAAAATATTTTTAGTGGTTTTTGAATTATTTTATATTTTTTTGGATTTTTAATGAATTAAGAAAATAAGAAAAGTAAAGAAACACACACTTCAACAATTTATTAAAAGCAATAAGAATCAACCAAAAATTCAAACAAAAAATATTTTTATGTGTTTTATGATTTTTAGTGTTTTTGATGAATTTTTGAGAATTTTCTGATGTTTATTTAATTTTCTAAAAATTAAAAAGTGACTAAAACAGTAGGTACTGTCCAGCCGAGCTAAAAGGGCCTAGATAAAATATCTAAAGGCCCAAAATAGCTTGGAGGTAATTTTCCTGTGAAGAGAAGAAAATAAGGAAAATTTAAGCACCAATTTTATTGTTTTTGGGTTTTTGGTTTAATTATTAGAATTTTTATAAGTTTTTAGGTGTTTTTCAATTTTTAGTGGTTTTCAGTAATGAAAAATAACCAAAATTGGCCAGAAAATCAAACACAACAAAATAGACAGTAGACAATTTTTTTTGGAATTTTTAGACACTATTTAATATTTTTTTGTGATTTCTAAAGTTAGACAGTAGCAAAATTAAGTGTTTTTGAATTTTTAAAAATATCAAATGAAATCAAAAATATCCTCAAAAATCCTCGAAAATTTTACACCATGGCAGGAGCCATGTGTCCAATTTTCGTTGGATTTGGAGGTAATTTGCTATTTTATTCAAAAATAAAGAAGGAGCACTGTGCACAGGGACCAAAGTGCAAATACCCAAGAGTCTGGGGGGTCTGGTGTAATTAACCCAGCAAAACATGCGCCACGCGCGTGCCTGGGGCACTCAGGGACCCAAATGCAATGAAAATAAGACCCGAGGACTTATTGGTAACAGGTACCAAAAGTCCAGGGTCCTATTCGCAAAATACCTAAAATATCACGCACATGTTGAAATATATCACGCACAGGGGTATAAATGCAAATAAACTAAAAGTTTCATTCAACTGTTAACATCCAGAATTACAGGGGTATGCAATGCAATTAACCCAACAAAACCACGTGACGAAGCACGTGTCAGACCATATACAGGGGTATAACAGCAAATAAAGGCAAGCACCAGGGTCTCTATGCAAATATCCCAAAACTTAAACAACTACGCTAACTAATTACAGGATTAACTACGCGTGGCAGATCTGACGGTGGAGGCTCGATGGTGCCTCTTCCTCCGAGTGGGTGGTCCAGATCTGTCCTCGGGATGATCGGACGGTGACGCAACACCTAGGATGGATGGATCAGATGACAACTGGGGCGCTGAGGAAGATCTGACGGTCGACGAGGCTGCTGGAAGAACTGGCGGCCGGCGAACTTCGCCGGCCCACTGAGCGCACGGTAGACCTCGTCTGATGCTCTTGAGGTGCGGGGAAGCTTCGTCGTGAAGCTCCGCACCGAATGCTCTGCTCCGATGAGAGTGGGGAGCTCCGGAGAGCTCCGGCGACGTGGACGAACGGGAGCCCCTGTGCTCTGAAGACTCGCCCTCCAGATGAGGTCGAATGGCCTCTATACCTGCACAGGGAGAAAGCTGGGTCGAGGGCAAATTGCCTCGACCCGTCAGAGCGGGCGGAAGGTGAAAGATGAGGCGGTGTGACGGCTCTCCGGCGAGCGGCGGAGGGTGAGAGCCGAGACCCTGCTCCGGGGTGAGCCAGGGGGAGTGAAGGGTCGGAGAAGGTGGAGAGAGGACTGACAGACGTGGTGGTGGTGTCGGAGGGATGAATGGGTGGCCGGAATCGAAAGGCGAAGGTGGCGGAGCTAACCTACTGGAATCGGAAAAGTCTAATCCTACGCTAAGCTACGAGCTAAGAAGGTTACCTGGCGGGTGCATTCGACTGGGCTGAAGCTCAGCAAGCTTCTGGTCGTTGCCTGCAAGGGGCCGTCGACTCCCCGAGGCTCGGCTCGCTCGCGGCGGCGCACGGCGGCTGAAGACCACCGGATCAGTGGCTCCCGGCTTCCCGGGCCTCGCTGCAACTCCCGAGACCACGGCTGTCACTCAGGGACTCCGGAGGAGGTCACAGGCGCCGAGGGGAAGATCCAAAGATGAAAGAATTAGGTCGCCGGAGACGACAATATATATGGTGCTGGATCCGAGAAGAAGAAGATCGGGCGAGATGCTCGGGGCTTGGATCCACCAAACCCACCCTGGGCGAGGGTCCTGGATGTGTGCTGATCAATCGGAGCCCGGGGTTTGTGGTGTTGGCGGTCGGATCGAGCGGGTAAAAATTTGAGAAGTCGGGTCCATTACTCAGATCCGCGGGGAAGAGGGTCCGCGGGGGAAGTTGACCGGAGTCAACAAACCCCCGTGGACCAATCAGGAGCCGCCAAGCCTTATTTGCTTGTTTATTTATTTTAGGGTAGAAAAAGGTCGAATTACTAAAAACTTAAAACATGAAATATTTTTATTTTATTTTTTTCTATTTTTTTAGTGATTTTTAATAATTTTTTCGAAATAAAAATAAGGTATATACATAATATGTATTATATAGGTATATGTACACTATATAGGGTTTTTAAATTTTGATTTTTTTAATTATTATTTTTATGCAATTTTATTCCCATTTTATATTTTATTTATTTTCATTATAGAACATAGAATATTCACAAAAATTTTGGAAATTAATTTTATTTATTTACAAGGTTAAATAAATATATAAGAGTGGTTCATGTTCATGATGAAAGGGGTGTTTTTGTTCTTTTTTATTTTTATCTTTTTCTTTTGTTTTTATACTTATAAATATGTACAAGTATTTACAACCATATTTTAGGCTATTTTTGTGAGGAAAATATTTCTATTTATTTACATAAATATTTACACACATGAGCCCCTATCTCCCTCTACTTTGGCTTTTATGCGGTCAGGCCCATGCTGAGCCCTCCCTTGGGTTAGGTTGCTCAATATTTATTCTAAATATTTCCCTCTTTTTCTTTTTAATCTTTATTCTTTTATTTTTGCACAAAAACATGCTAATTATAGGTTTTTACACAATGCATGCTTTTAGTAATTATTTGTAGTTACACATATCTACATGTATTTGCAAAGGTTTTTGTAGCTAAAATATAAGAATAAAGAATGATGAATGAGTATTCATCAATCATGCACGGTATATCAACAACTACGGAAGAAAATTTCAACTACAAAAAATCAATTACAAATGCACGGAGAAATTTTAACGTAGAAAACCCTCAATGTGAGGGAAAAAAACACGTGGTTGATCGCAACCCAAAATCAAGCACTATAACCAAAATAATCTCCCATGAGGGGCTTACAGAATGACGGCCCTCCATACGGTGTTACAAATCACCAAATAATGAAGAATAATAGATAGGAGAAAATCACCAAAATGGTAAATCCGTCGCCAAACTGTAGGGAAGAATGACGGAGAAGAACTGCTCCAAATGTTACTCCCTCCAAACTTCGCGTCAACCACGAACCTTCTTTCTTTTTCCTCTCTCTCTTTTTTCTTTCTTGTGCTAGGAGAGCTTATGTTGGGATGATCCTGTTATGCACCCCATACCCTCTATTTATAATCCATGGAGATGAGCAAATAAGGAAACATGAATTCCTACTTCCAAGAGGATTAAGAAAAGATGACTCCTAATTCTAAAAGGTAATTGATCTCATCTTCTAATTAGTAATTGATTTTTTCTTTTCCAAATAGGACTACCAATATCTTATATATATGGGCTAGGTTCTGAAAAGGAGGGGAACCCATCCAACAAATCTCTCCCTTACCGACGATGTGGAAACTGCTCCAAACCTGTGAGGGAGCAGCATCTCTTGAACTTTCCAAGTGGAAAAGTCTTTGTCATCATATCAACACCGTTATCATCTGTGTGGATCTTATCAAGTACAAGTTGCTTCAATTGAAACATATCACGTATCCAATGATATTTGACATCGATGTGTTTCGATCTTGCATGGAATGTAGAATTCTTGCCAAGGTGAATAGCACTCTGACTGTCACAGTAAAGCACATACTTGTCATGATGAAAATCAAGTTCCTATATGAACTTTTTCATTCACAGCAACTCCTTACACGCCTCTGTAGCTGCAATGAACTCAACCTCTGTAGTGGATAAAGCAACACACTTCTAGAGACGAGACTGTCAAGAAACTGCACCACCTGTAAAGGACATCATGTAAGATGATATGGATCTTCTCCCATCGATGTCACCTGTCATGTCTAAATATGTATATCCAAGAAGAATAGACTTCCCTGCTCCAAAGCAAAGAGAGTAACTGCTAGTACCTTGAAAATATCTCAAGATTCATTTAACTGCTTCTCAATGTTGTTTTTTGGATTTGAGATGAACCTACTAACAACTCCAACTGGATGAGCAATATCTGACCTCGTACAAACCATGTCATACGTGAAACTACCTGTGGCTGATGCATAGGAAACTCTTTCCATATCTTTCTTCTCTACATTGTTTTGTGGGCTATTTTTGGAACTTAACTTGAAATGCGCTCCAAGAGGGATGCTAGCTGGCTTTGTCTTCTCCATATGAAATCTTTGAAGTACCTTCTCAATGTACTTCTCTCGTGAAAGCTGAAGTTTCCTTTCTCCCATGTCTCGAGTGATCTTCATGCCAAGAATCTGACTTGCATGCCTTAAGTCCTTCATAGCGAAGGACTTGCTCAGCTCCTTCTTTAGACTAGAAATTTTCTCTCGATTGTTGCCTACAATCAACATGTCATCAACATAAAGTAACGAAATGATGAAATCATCACCTGAGAATTTCTTCATGAACACAGAATGATCTGAAGTGATCTTAGAGTAATCATGTTGCCCAATGAACGAGTCAAACTTCTTGTACCACTGTCTGGGCGCTTCCTTCCTTGCCTTTAACTGTAAAGCCCTCAGATTACAACATGTAGATTTCCTCCTCAGGGTCACCATAGAGGAAAGTTATCTTCATATATATATGTTCAACCTCCAAATTAAGACTAGCTGCCAAGCTGAGAACCACCCTGATAGAAGACGTCTTCACCACAGGAGAAAACATCTCCTCATAGTCAACTCTCTTCCTTTGGTTAAAACTTTTCACAACCATCCTCGCTTTGTACTTTGGATTTGTAGAGTATTCATCATGTTTCACTCTATAAACCCACTTGTTTCTCAATGTCCGCTTGTCTTTGAGCAATTTGACAAGCTCAAAGGTATGATTGTCATGAAGAGACTCTATTTCCTCTTTCATAGCTTCTACTCATTTCTCCTTATTTGCATCTTGTAAGGCTTTTTCATAACATTCAGGCTCGCCACTGTCTGTCAACAAAATGTACTCATATGCATAATATTTGGTGGAGGGTCACCTCTCGCTCACGGGTCTCTGTGGTGGGAGAGCCTTAGAAGATGAAGAGCTCTCACCATCCTGTCCACCATCATCACCACTATCATCTTTATCATCATCATAAGGAGTAGAGATCTATGGTACATGCTCCTTATGTCTTGCATCTGACACCTGCTCATATACATCATCTGACACCACATGTGGAGCCCTCTACAAAGGGACTGACTCCACGTCATCTGGTTGATAGTTGCTCGAAGGAGAGTCCTTAGCAGCCCTCTGAATGTCCTCAATGATTTGATCTTCAGAGATCACATCCCTGCTTCTCACCAGCTTCTTATCAACTGGATCATGCAACCTATAACCAAACTCATCTTGGTTATATCCCAAGAAAATGTACTATTACATCTGTGCGCCCAACTTGGACCTTTCATCCTTGGGGACATGGACAAAAGCGCAACATCCAAAGACCCACAAACGGTTGTAGGAGGCATTATTTCCATGCCAAACTCTATCAGGAACATCACCTTATATTTTTTCTCAGATTATCGCTCTAATAGTGCATGGAAGTCTTTGGAAACACCAAGGACTTAGTCATTCCTCTTTAAGGCACAGACCCAAACTTTTCTGGAGAAATCATCAATGGATATAACAAAATAAAGTGTACCACCAAGAGAACTTACTTTCAACGGATCACAAACATATGTGTGAACAAGCTCCAATGGTTGCATCTTCCTAGAAGGTGGATGGCTCTTGAAGGAGACTCTTGTCTGCTTCCCAAACAAGCAGTGTGTACATCTCTTCAACTTCTCTTTCTTGACATTTATCAGCATATTCTTCCTCACCAAACACTACAGCCTCTTCTCGTTCATTTGCCCCAATCGTCGAAGCCACAACTTAATGGATTTTGCATCTTAAGTCACATGTGCAACATCATGGGAGATGGATGCATTTATGATGTAAAAATTGTTGCTATACTTCTTGCCACAAGAAACAACTAAGCATCCTCAGTAAGCTTCCATTGATCACCACCAAAAGTGTTAAGGTATCCTTCATCATCAATCTTGCCTGCAGAAATGAGATTTAAGTGCAATGTCTGGTGCATGCCTCACATTTTTTAGTGTCAGCACCGCTCCATTGACATTCTTTAATGCAATATTACCAGTGCCAACAACAGGAGACAAAGAACCATTCTCTGTCTTCAATGTGTCAAAATCACCAGTTGTATATGAAGAGAAAAACTCTCTCTGAGATGTAACATGTAAAGAAAAACCACTGTCAACAAGCCAAGAAGTACCATCATGTACGACATTCATCATCTCCTCATCACAGACAATGAAGAGCTCATGTTGTGCAGCTGCAATAATTTGTTCATTCTTTTTCTCTTTCTTGTCACCATTATTCTTATTATCTCTCTTGAATTGGAAGCAATACTTCTTGATGTGTCATTTCTTCTTGCAATAGTGGTACTCTATATTTTGATATCTGGATCTGAACTTGCTCCTGTTATTATCTCTGTCCATATCAGTCTTGATCCTGCTCCTCCCCCTATTCTTTGTGACAAGAACCTCTGAATGTGAAGAGCTTCCTTGGGTTTTTCTTCTCATCTCCTCATTGAGAATGTTAGACTTGATTGTCTCCAAAGAAACGACATCATTGACTGCAGAATTCGTAAGTGAGACTCTTAAAGTCTCCCATGAATCTGGTAGAGTAGCAATCAGTAACAGTCCCAACATCTTATCTTAAAATTTTATCCCCATGCTCGTCAACTGACTAGTAATTCCTTGGAATTCATTTAGATTATCTAGCATAAAGCTACCCTCCTTTAATCTTAAGTTCACCAATCTCTTCAGAAGAAGCAATTTGTTACTTCCGGTCTTGGAGACGTAGAGATTTTCCAACTTCAAGTACAAGCTTGTAGCAGGACTTTCATCTTGGATATGGTTGTCGACATTCTCATCAACAGTCTTATGGAGTCATAAACTTGCCCATTTCAAATTCTCATTCCTTATCGGTTTTGGATTCGGGCTTCTGCATGGAGAACACCGGAAGGTGCATAGCCTCCACATATAAAAGATCATTCATCTTGTTCTTTTACAAATTGTAATTAGTCCCATTAAGACTAATTATCATGTTCGAATCAAACTCCATCTTGGAATCCGCCACTGAACCTTGCTCTGATAGCACTTGTTGGGAACAGATTCCCCGTATAGATCTAATCGCGAAAAAAATTATCAAAGTTGATAAGCAGATCTTGCACGATATATCAACAACTACGTAAGAAAATTTCAACCACATAAAATCAACCACAGATGCCCGAGGAAATTTCAACATGGAAAACCCTCAGTGTTAGGGAAAAAACCACGGGGTTGATCGCAACCCAAAACCAAGCACCATAATCGAAATAATCTCATGTGAGGGACTTACAGAATGTCGACCCTCTATACGGTGCTACAAATCATCAAATAATGGAGAATAATAGAGAGGAGAAATATCACCAAAATGGTAAATTCATCGCCAAATTGTAGGGAAGAATGCTGGAGGAGAACTACTCCAAAGGTTACTCCCTCCTAATTTCACGTCAACCACGAACCTTCTTTCTTCTTCCTCTCTCTTATTTCTTTCTTGTGCTAGGAGAGCTTATGTTGGGATGATCCTGTTATGCACCCCATACCCTCTATTTATACTCCATGGAGATGAGCAAATAAGGAAACATGAATTCCTACTTCCAATAGGATTAGGAAAAGATAACTCCTAATCTTAAAAGGTAATTGATCTCCTCCCCCAATTAGTAATTGATTTTTCCTTTTCTAGATAGGACTACTAATATCCTATATATATGGATTAGGTTCCCACAATGAGAGGAACACATCCAACAATATGTTCCCTTTGTGTCGATATATAATGGTTTTTAAAAAAAACAAAATCTTATTTTACTATATTAAGCTCCGTTAAACGAATTTCATTAGACTTTCCAAATGAAAAAACTCTATAGACAACTTAGTTTTAATGATGGGTAGTCTGATTGCTGAAATTTTGTTTTGGCTTGCCAATGGCAATAACCCATTTATATCATACTGAAATAGGGTTTTGATCATTCTAAACTGCCCAAAAGCTTTGTAAAGTGCAACATCCCCCATGTGAATCTCTGATTCTTCTTTCAGTGATTCTACCATACTTTTATCCATAATTTTGTAGATGTGTTTCAAAACTCAGAAATATCTTTCACTTACAAATTTAGTTTTCTCAAAAAAGGCAATCTTGGTAAGATGTAGTATTTTGTAAAAGCTAGTCTATTTGGTCATGAAATCCAATATATAATCGTAATTCCAAAGTGGATTTGAATCTAAAACTTGATCCAGAGTGGCAGCACTCCAGTAATAGTTCATGTACAACCAATCAAACTAGCCCCTATAATCAAATCTCATGCTAGTTAAACTTTAGCTTACCCGAATTCATGACCTGGTTTTGGTTTGAAATCATATTTCAATGTGGAAAAGTGTTATCCCTAGAAATCTGCTCATCCAAGTTTATCCTAACTTATTGAGTATGAACCTTACTGTTCTTGTAGGATTGGGTGTTGTTTACCAAGTTCAAGGTCCTGTTTCTCATAAAACTAGAAAAGGTGATGCCTCCAATGTAGTTGATTTTTTCCCACATTTGTGTTGTGACAGTCGAAGTTCCATTATCAAGCGTTTGCTGGAGAAGAATGTGAGGCTATAGTATATATGCATATAGCATGTATGCATGTACGCAAAGTAAGATCTTTTTATTTCTAAATTGATGGTACACTGTCAAACCACTTTAAGTGAATCCATTTATATTTGTGGATCACTCACATTTATCTACAAAACCGCTATAAAAAAAGCAAGAAACATCCTGGTACTTAAGAATGGAGTGACTTCACTTGCCAAAGTGAGAGATTGATAAATAGCAATGGACGATGAAACAGAAAAGTACGGATTTTCATCTGGTTATTGAGAAGAGATCAGTTGATGATTGGTGAGCGAAGAGCCAGGTTTTTCCCGACACTAAAAGACACACGACAGCGTCGTTTGTCAACTGCGGAGGACGTCGATCATCACTTTTTTGGCTGCTCTATTTTGAGGGAGGTCTGGAGAGTGGCACATGTGGATTTGATGTCAATCTCAGAATAGGTTGTTTTTTTGGGAATTCATGGATGGGTTGGAACATGGGAGTAGCTCTGCCAAACTTTGACGACTATCTTATGGTCTATACCTCATTGCTATGCTGCCTATGAATTGCCATTTGATGGCAACCAGGAAAACAACCAATGTGTTGAAGAGGTGGACAACAGGCCATTTTCAGAGATGAAGACTTTGCTGGTCCACGAAGCGGACTGCGAGGAACCTGTGGCAGAAGTCCACAGCATGCTTACTGAGTATTCTTCTGCTGATGGGTCTTCGAAGGAAAAGCCCCACTGCGAGAAGAAATGCTATGACGTAAAGTATGGAAGAATCGACAGGCAGGGAAATTTTTGTAAGTAGCTTTCTTACATCTTGTCTCTTCTTTGATGTTGCAGATGGCTGAGAAATCCAATTGTCCATGATCACCATGCTTATGTACAAGCAGGAGTAAAAATTCTTCTCCCTCATTGTCGTGAGAAATGAAAAATATGGGTAGAGTCTAACTGCCCAATGTTAAATGGACGCCCACAGGCAGAAAAACAAGAAGATAACTCGGCTCGTGCAAGGCAGTTGCAACTAGGAGTCCTTGGAAAGCATGGATTCGATAAACTCGGCTCGTGCTCAAATTGTTAATATGTCTGATCTGGTTCATAGGTTAAGGAGTTGGATTGAAGTCACAACCCCAGCTTGATAGCAATAAGAAGGCGAGCTCCAGTTGATTGAAGTCACATCCCGAGCTTGATATGTGTAAGGACATAAAAAGTGGGCCTAAATCAATTGTTTAACTTTGATGGGTCTTCATTAGAGATGAAAATGGTCAGATTCGGAAGTGCTGTGTATGTATGTTTTTGTGTGTATTCACGGGAATATGTGCACATACTTATGTGTATGTGTGTATGTATGTATGTATTCATGTATATGTATGTCTTTTGCTTAGTAAACAAATTGACAAACTAAAGTTATTTCTCTGCTCACCAAACTCATTCATCATCTCGATCTTCCTAAATTTATAGAAGCGTCTAAAAAGGAAGGTTCTGATTTCACCATCGGAATGGATGAAGCTATAAGGTACCGCATCAGATTATGGATTCCACGTGATATTGATTTGAGGCAAATGTACAAGGATCTACAACGGAACTTTTGGTGGCCAAAGATGAAGAATGACATCGCAGAATTTGTTGCTAGATGCTTGGTGTGTCAGCAGATCAAGATTGAACATCAGAGACCAGCAGGACCTGTTCAACCCTTGGAGATACCTGAATGGAAGTGGGATCAAATAACGATGGACTTTGTCACCGGTCTACCCAAGACCAGAAAACATCGTTATGATACCATATGGGTGATTGTTGATCGATTGACCAAATCGACACATTTTCTACCTATCCGCTTGGATCAGTCGACAGACAGTTTAGCTGAATTATATGTGAATGAAATCGTCAGCTTACATGGTGTTCCTGCATCAATTGTATCTGATCGGGATACACGATTTACCTCTCGTTTATGAAAGAGTTTTCAGGATGCTATGGGCACTCAATTGAAGTTTAGCACTTCATTTCATCCGCAGATTGATGGTCAGTCAGAAAGGACCATCCAGACACTAGAAGATATGTTGAGAGCATTTGCTCTAGATTTTGTGGGTAGTTGGGATAGACACCTTCCGTTAGTAGAGTTTGCTTACAATAATAGCTATCATTCGAGCATCAAGATGGCACCCTATGAAGCATTGTATGGGAGACCTTGCAGATCACCTTCATGCTGGAGTGATGTTGGCGAGAAGCACAACTTAGGACCAGAACTTGTTCAGACAAGTAGGAAGGGTGTCAAATTAATCAGAAAAAGATTGTTGGCAGCTCAAAGTAGGCAAAAATCTTATGTCGTTCGTCATAGAAGAGAGTTGAGTTTCGGAGTTGGGGAGCACGTGTTCCTCAAGATCTCTCCAACCAAAGGCGTCTTGCGATTTGGCAAAAAGGGGAAGCTTACTCCAAGATACATAGGACCTTTTGAGATTCTGCAACAGATTGGGGAGGTGGCATATCGTATTGCATTACCACCTCAATACTCGAAACTTCACGATGTATTCCACGTGTCTATGCTGAGGAAGTACACTCCTGATCCTTCACATGTGATCGAGCACGAGGTCATTGATGTTCAGCCGAACTTGACCTTTGAAGAGAAACCCATACGAATCGTCGATCGTAGAGATCATCAACTCCGTCGGTGCATAGTTCCAATGGTGAAGGTCCTTTGGCAGCACCACCAAAAGGAGGAGGCTACTTGGGAGCTGGAAAGTGAAATGCTAGAGAAGTACCCACAACTTTTCGGTATGTCCCTCTACTAAGAAATTTCGAGGACGAAATTTTTTTAAGGGTGATATATTGTAACGGCATGGGTTTTTAAAAAAAAATTCAAATCCATTATCTTCGATTAAGTGGATTTAATTAATCCATTAAATCCTCTCATTATCAGCCTTAAAACCCCAAGAGATCCCTTCCCCTTACGTCACTTTTACCTTGCACTTAGAGAGAGAGTTAGAGAGAGAGAGAGAAAGGGTTATCTTATCGGTGTCCCTCTTTGTCGTAGGAGAAGGAGGCATCGAATCCGAAGAGGAGGAGAACACGGATCCCTGACCAAGAGGAGGCGCGACGACCACGACCGGTAGAGTTAAGCGTTGGATTCGAGGTATGTATCGGTTTAGGATTATACATATGGACATTGATCACGTTCGAATCAAGACATTTTAACATATGTGTCGGATATTAGAATCTGTATGCTTACCATCGCCGATATGTTGAAGTCATACCATGGATTTTTTTGATTGTCTGTTTTATTAAGGTATTATATCGTATTATATGCCACATATTGACACATCTAATTTCCTCAGTCACATAATCCGCAAGTCGAAATCATATAATTATGAAATTTCTCAAATTGTGGATTCCTTGAGGGTAATCTCATTAGGAGATCTTCATTGAATTCATCCGTTATGGCTCTGTCTTTCTTTTATGTGATGGTTGATATGTATATAGGGACCACATCCTATTAGCCAACATCTCAATTGATCGATTCCATATTATGGATGTGGTGGCTGGAAGATAATCTCATATTCATGGTCCATAACATAGGTTCGATATGGAGTACTATACCCCACTATTCAATTACTGTTATAGAATGTTAGTACGTATATGCATGATTGGGAGGATTGTTCCATATTAAGTTAGATGTCGTTTTTAACCATCATAAATCACTTTTTATTTCCAATAAACAAATGTATGTATTCTTTATAATGATAGCTCCACTTTCTAACGTCTTCTGTACATATACACGGCTAATGTACCATTGATTACGTAATGTACATTTCGGTTATGGAGATAATTTAAAGTAAGTTGAGAACCTTCCTTATATGCAACATTAATGTCTGATTAATTTTTATCGCTTATAATCTTATACACGCATATATAGACCGCATCTCTTTTAACACTATTCCAGAAATTTTATAAACTAGTTAGTCGATTTTAGAATTACGTTATCCAGAAAATAGGTAAACATGGAACATAATTACCTGTAAGCACCTGGAAAATCGTGTACATCAAAATAGCCCAGCGTGAACAATAGAGAAATTGAAAGTGAAGAATTACAGTTGGTTGAAGAATCGATAACTTTATGCCAAGCCATGTCATACATTACAGTTTTTTAAGTGAGAATAAATAAGTGAAACTTTGATAGCTTTAATTAATAATTAAGGCACAGACTCATAAAGAGTCACATAGTCGACTGCAAGGGGTCGTATTAGCCGCAATGGGCAACGCCGCAAGGGGCGTATGGTTGCAAGGAACCACAGAAGCAAAAGCTAAGTCCTCTACAATTGTAGCTACACTGTCATGTCATGCCATGGACCGCAAGTGCCAGCGGTTGAAAATATATAAAAAGATACGTAATGAATGTTATGCAAGAAAATGGTTTATAAAGAAAAACCATCATGAAAATGCAAAGAATGGTTTAATAAGAGAATAAACCATCACATGTTATGCTAGAATTGGGTTAAGAAAGTTAAACCATCAAAGTCATGGGGCTAATATGTAAAGTGGTTTATAAATTTTTGTAGGTATGTAAATTGCTTGGTATTTTATGGAATACATCCACAAGTAGAAATAAATGTTTATCATGCCTACTTACGTAATTTACCTACTTTACATGTATGCCCATGTTTATGAAAGAAGCCAAACTAAACATGATAGGGATCGAACTTAGACATGCATGGGAATTATCTAGGCATGACATGTTGTGTATGCATGAAAATCCAAGTATATATATTTTTTTTATGGATCAAGGACCGTTAGAATACCCATGCATGAACCCCGATGCATACTGGGAATTAGGCTCATACAAATTATGTTTGTTAATTTCAGGTGAAGAACATGGTTGATTGCATTTTCTGGATCGTGCTAAGGGCTCATTGAGATTGCTAGCGTGGTACAAATTATCTTGTGAAGGTCTAGTAGATATCTATGTGCCCACATGAACTATCGAGTTGTTATTTTTTTTTAAATTCTAGATTAGTTAAATTTTTTTAATTCCCAGTTTAGAGTTGTAATAATGGAACTCTAGTTGGAGACATTTTATGGAATTGATATTTATCTCTGCTCATTGTGTGCCATTTGTTGATATTTGGTAACGGGTCGGTCGTGCGATCACCTATCGCCTGCTTCCGCCGATTGTCACGATCCGTTCCGTTACACCTCTCGCGACCACTGGAGAAGAAAGATCATTAAAAGAAGAACATGTACAATTCCTTCCGTTCCCTCGATCTCTTCCTTTCTTCTCTCTCTCCCCCTTTCTCTAGAGGTTACATTGTTCTTGTGGTGGTGTTGAGGCATTAATGCCTCCGCACCCCTCTATATATAACCCAGTTACAATCCCATAGTCATATTCTCAATAGGATTATAAATAGAATGCAACTCAACTACTACTAGATTAGGAGTCCAATCGCAATTGGATTCCTAATCCTAATTTGACTCTATTCCTAACAGTGATTGCATTTGTTGTGTAGGAAATTGTATGGGCAAATCTAATTGGATGATAGGATGCATTTCTGACATCTTCGTACGGGTTCCAGGTGATTCTGGCATTGCACAAGCAGGAGTTGTTTAGGCCATGGCTTAGAATCCTTTGCCATTAGTTTTCCTAGTTGGTATAGTGTGGAAAGATTCTGCCAATATGATTTGAAGTTGACATGCTTCACTTTTTTGCTCTTCATTTGGAGAAGATGGCTCGTTTTAGACTGGAAGTTCCCATGTCCTTCATGTCTCAATTGACCTGTTTTATTACATTTTTTCCTTTCACCCATAACATTGCTTCGGCTTGTATTCCATCTTATACATCCGGTCTCAGTTTTCACCTGCATTCTTAACATTGTATTTTTAACCATCAGTCATGGGTGATTATTCTCCAAAAATGGGGCAGTTTTTTGCACAAGACTGCAAAGTATCTGTTTAGTTACTATATTTGAGTTGGTGCTCAGGTCAATTCTCCTGCACCTGTAAGACTTTTCATACTTGCTATATGTTCCCTTTGTGTCGATATATAATGGTTTTTTAAAAAAAATCAAAATCTTATTTTACTATATTAAGCTCCGTTAAACGAATTTCATTAGACTTTCCAAATGAATAAACTCTATAGACAACTTAGTTTTAATGATGGGTAGTCTGATTGCTGATATTTTGTTTTGGCTTGCCAATGGCAATAACCCATTTATATCTTACTGAAATAGGGTTTTGATCATTCTAAACTGCCCAAAAGCTTTGTAAAGTGCAACAACCCCCATGTGAATCTCTGGTTCTTCTTTCAGTGGTTCGGACATACTTTTATCCACATTTGTGTAGATGTGTTTCAAAACTCATAAATATCTTTCACTTATAATAAAAAACGGCAATGATGGTAAGATGCAGTCTTTTGTAAAAGCGAGTCTATTTGGTCATGAAATCCAATATATAATCATCATTCCAAAGAGGATTTGAATCTAAAACTTGGTCCAGAGTGTCAGCACTCCAGTGATAGTTCATGTTCAACCAATCAAATTAGCCCCTATAATCAATTCTCATGCTAATTAAACTTTAGCTTACCAGAAGTCATGACCTGGTTTCGGTTTGAAATCATATTTCAATGGTTTGAAAGAGTTATCCGTAGAAATCTACTCATCCAAGTTTATCTTAACTTATTGAGTTCGAATAAAAAAATCTCAACTTATTGAGTTTGAACCTTACTGTTCTTGTAGGTTTGGGTGTTGTTTACTGCCAAGTTCAAGGTCATGTTTCTCATAAAACTAGAAAAGGTGATGCCTCCAATGTAGATGATTTTTTCCCACATTTGTTTGGTGACATGAAAAGTTCCATTATCAGTGTTTTTAAAACAACACTTTTTTTAATTGTGCAAATAAATTAGTGTTGCTATCCTTCCACCTCCTCACGGTGCATGTCTATTTCTATGATCATTCTCCAGAATATATTTTTTGGGCATATTAAAGTTTGGTTAGATTATAAATGAGAATCTAATTGGATTGTAATCATGAGATTTAACTGTGTGATTAAAAAATGTGTATTTGTGCATCTTGATTACTACTTTCCACAAATGCAACATGAAGGCCTACAAGGTGAACCACTGACCTCCTCGCCGTGCAAAAATCTCAACTTACATGTCTTTTTTTCCCAATAGAATTCTCTTTTTCTTCTAAGAGGGTGAAGTCAGAAAACCAATTGAATCTATCCGTGCGATTAAAAACTTGTTGATAGAGTTTTTTTTTTCGATGCATAGTGGGATTGCATATAGTTCTCTCAGCATACCCGTTCTCACCAATATATTGAAAAAGAGTGTTGCAAGAGAGGAAAACAAAAGACTTGGTATATAATCCAAATTAAATATTTTTGGAAGAAAATAACCATGTAGACGATACTGCTAAAATTGGGGCAAAGGTTTGGTGGTTGTTGTCTTGAATTTTGTGACAAGAAATGACATTACATGTTTGTGGTGCTAAGGGTCTAAGGTCCAAAATAGCAAGCGTTCGCTGGAGAAGAATGGGAGGCTAGTATATATGTGTATAGCATGTATGCATATACGCAAATTAAGATCTTTTTATTTCTAAATTGATGGTACACTGTCAAACCACTTTAAGTGAATCCATTTATATTTGTGGATCACTCATATTTAGCTACAAAATCACTATAAAAAAAGGCAAGAAAAATCCTGGTACTTAAGAATGGAGTGACTTCACTTGCCAAAGTGAGAGATTGATAAATAGCAATGGACGATGGAACAGAAAAGTACGGATTTTCATCTGGTTATTGAGAAGAGATCAGTTGATGATTGGTGAGCGAAGAGCCAGGTTTTTCCCGAAACTAAAGACACATGACAGCGTCGTTTGTCAACAGCGGAAGACGTCGATCATCACTTTTTTGGCTGCTCTATTTTGAGGGAGGTCTGGAGAGTGGCATATGTGGATTCGATGTCAATCTCAGAATAGGTTGTTTTTTTGGGAATTCATGGATGGGTTGGAACATGGGAGTAGCTCTGCCAAACTTTGGGTGGCGACTATCTTATGGTCTATACCTCATTGCTCTGCTGCCTATGAATTGCCATTTGATGGCAACCAGGAAAACAGCCAATGTGTTGAAGAGGTGGACAACAGGCCATTTTCAGAGATGAAGACTTTGCTGGTGCACGAAGCGGACTGCGAGGGCCCTGTGGAAGAAGTCCACAGCATGCTTACTGAGTATTCTTCTGCTGATGGGTCTTCCAAGGAAAAGCTCCACTGCGAGAAGAAATGCTATGGCGTAAAGTATGGAAGCATCGACAGGCAGGGAAATTTTTGTAAGTAGCTTTCTTACATCTTGTGTCTTCTTTGATGTCGCAGTTAGATGAGAAATCCAGTTGTCCATGATCACCATGCTTATGTACATATTAGGATCAAAAATTCTTCTCCCTCGTTGTCGTGAGAAATGAAAAAGATGGGTAGATTCTTAATGCCCATTGTTAAATGGACGCCCACAGGCAAAAAACAGGAAGATAACACCTTCAATATTCGAAAGTTTCAACTGGCAAGGCAGTTGCAACTAGGAGTACTTGGAAGGCATGGATTCGAACTCGGCTCGTGCTCAACTTGTTAATGTGTCTGGTCTGGTTCATAGGTTAAGGAGTTGGATTGAAGTCACAACCCCAGCTTGATAGCAATATGAAGGCAGGCTCCAGTTGATTGAAGTCACAACCCCAGCTTGATATGTGTAAGGACATAAAAAGTGGGCCTAAATCAATTGTTTAAATTTGATGGGTCTTCATTAGAGATGAAAATGGTCAGATTCGGCAGTGGTGTGTATGTATGTCTTTGTGTGTATTCACGGGGATACGTGCTCATACTTATGTGTATGTACGTATGTATGTATTCATGTATATGTATGTCTTTTGCTTAGTAAACAAATTGACAAACTAAAGTTATTTCTCTGCTCACCAAACTCATTCATCATCTCGATCTCTGCTGACCATTGTGCTTATTTGCCGCGACATAACAGTGAAGGTCTCTATAAGTTGCAGCCCCTCTGTGATTATAGCTCTAGAGCAAAACTTTTGTGGTTGTAATTTTGAGTGAATAAATCTTTTATCATGGAATTTACGTATATTTCAAAATGATGTTTTCTTTTTTGAAAAAACACTCTGTACTTTAATAATTCGATTCAAACTCCATTCGATCAATATTTGTATGTGATCTTTGCTCGATCCATATTCATAATCGTTTTTTCTCGATCCATGCTCATGTTTCATGGTTCTCGATCCATTTTCATTCCCGTTGAAAATAAAGGATAGATTGAGTTTTTGTTTGGTAACACAAGAAGATAATGCATGCCTTTGCATGGGTGCTCTGGATTAAGTGTTTAAGTTGAGTATAAGCTTTTCGTCTTCTTGGAGAATGTAATAGAAAAATTACCACTCTATTACATATTCCAACACGCATATACGAGATACGAATATGATACGGCTCTCATTATGAGGGATGCAAATGGCTAAAGACATAGTCATATCTAGCCTGCTAGTATATCCATTTTAAACATATTTTGACACCTTTATACATACCTGTTAAAATGGATACAATTACATATTTTATTCTCGGATCTGCAAATATCCATATATCCATTTGTATATTCATTTTAATATGTAAATATAATTGTAAACTTATTTCTATTTCTTTGTAATAAAGTTTTATGTCATCTCTGATTTGATTGTCATGAAATAAATACATATAATATATTTGGTTTATATGTAAATCAAAAGCCCGGGTAAATGAGGAGGGTTTTAACTCAGCCATGGCCGGTTCCAAGCCCGGGTAAATGAGGAGGGTTGCGCGTTAGGTAGCCGACAGCCAGCGCAGGAGAGATAAATTCTTTAATAGTGTTCTTAAAGTTCTTCTAAGAACACTATTTATGAATTTGTCTCGAAACCGTTCGGATATATTCCTAAATAGTGTTCTTTTAATTTTAAGAACACTTTTAGGAATGTATCTCGAATTCGTTCGAATCTTTTAAACATGGATTTAAGCAAACATACAGATTTCGTTGGGGATCCCTACTTGCGACGCGTTGCATCGTCCAAATGCAATGAAAAATTGGCAAGGGCCGCTACATCGCAGCTTGGATGTAGTTCAAAATTTGCAAGGGTTCTCGCATGAGGAACGCATGCGGGTAAATAAGCTAGTTCCGCCGCATCACCGTCCGGATGCAGTCCAAAATTTACAAGGGTTCTCGCATAATGGACGCACGCGAGTAAAGAAGTTAGTCCAAAAGAGATTGCAAAGGAAGTTACGAATTGGTAGTTGGAATATCGGTACTTTAACTGGAAAATTGATGGAGATAGTGGATACGATGGAAAGAAGGAAGATTCATATATTATGTCTTCAAGAGACTAAATGGGTTGGAGAGAAAGCAAGGGAGATCGAGAAGACATGCTTTAAACTTTGGTATTTAGGTAAAGATAAGGGCAGAAACGGTGTTGGAGTGGTTGTTCATAAAGATTTGAAGGATTGTGTGGTTGAGGTACAAAGATTCGGGGATAGGATTATCTTGCTAAAGTTGGTGCTTGAAGAAGAAATTCTGAATATGATCTCAGTTTATGCACCGCAAATTGGTTTAGATGAAAGGACTAAACAAGCTTTTTGGGAGGATCTGGATAAGATTTTACAAGGAATCCCACAAAGAGAGATGGTTTGCATAGGTGGAGATCTTAATGGACATGTGGGAAAAGATGTTTCAGGGTATGCAAGTGTGCATGGAGGACATGGTTTTGGGGATAGAAACGAAGAGGGAAAAGTCATTCTGGATTTTGTAACTGCATATGATCTTTTCGTAGCAAACAATCTTTTCAAGAAGAGGGAGGAGCATTTAGTTACTTACAAGAGTGGCTCAACTAGAACACAAATAGATTACTTTACGTTGAGGAGAAGAGATCAGTTGTGTTGCAAAGATTGCAAAGTAATCCCTGGAGAGAGTTTGACAACCCAACATCGCTTGTTGGTCTTGGATTTGCAAATAAAAGGGTTGGTAAAGAAAAGGAGAGTTCCTAAGATCACTAGAACTAGATGGTGGAATCTTTCACTGAAGCAATCAATCTTTAGGGAGAAGGTTTTAGAAGACTTATCTTGGGATTGTAGCGGTAGTGCAAACGAGATGTGGGAGGCAGTAGCATCTTTTATCCGAAAGATAGCCAAAGAGATGCTAGGCGAGTCAAAAGGAGGAGCTCCTGGTCAAAAGGATTGGTGGTGGAGTGAAGGGGTGCAAGAGAAGCTAAAAATTAAAAGAGCTTGCTTTAAAGCTATGTCTAAGGATAGAACAAAGGGAACTGTCACAGACTATAAAATAACGCAGAAGGAAGCAAAGAAGGCTGTAAGCGAAGCTAAGACAAAAGCTTATGATGTTTTGTATAGAAATCTCGACTCTAAGGAGGGCCAGAAGGATATATTCAGGTTGGCCAAAGCAAGAGAAAGAAAGAGCAAAGACCTTTCTCAAGTGAGATGCATTAAGGACGAGGAAGGTCACGTGCTTGTTACTCAGAAGGATATAGAAACTAGATGGGAGCAGTGCTTCCATAAACTTTTCATTGGGGAAGGAAATAGAGAGATCACTTTGGGTGATCTAGCTAGTGGTGAAAGTTACTTGAATCGTGCATGCTATAGACGAATACAGAGAAAGGAAGTAGAGGAGGCTTTGAAGGTTATGAGACCTGGGAAAGGTGTAGGACCGGATGACATCCCTGCAGAAGTATGGAAAGTTTTAGGTAAGCGTGGTTTGACTTGGCTTACGAATCTATTCAATGTTATTTGACGAAGCAAGAAAATGCCTGAAGATTAGAGGAGGAGTATCATGGTGCCTCTTTATAAGAACAAAGGAGACATTCAAAATTATTCAAATTACAGAGGTATCAAGCTGATGAGTCACACTATGAAAATTTGGGAACGTGTGATCGAAAGAAGGTTGAGGCAAGTTTCCCAAGTAAAAGAAAACCAATTCGGATTCATGCCAGGTCGCTCAACTATTGAAGCCATTCATTTTTTGAGGAGAACAATGGAGATTTATAAAGCTAAAAGGAAGAATCTCCATATGATCTTTATTGATTTGGAGAAGGCTTATGATTCCTTCCCACGAGAGATACTGTGGAGAGTTTTGGAGAAGAGACAAGTACCCGTCCTATATATTAATCTCATAAAGATATGTATGATAGGGCTTTATCTTGTGTAAGGACCCCGACGGGGAAGACTAACTATTTTGATATCGATATTGGTTTACATCAAAGTTCAGCTTTGAGTCTGTTTCATTTTACTTTGATTATGGACGAGTTGACAAGTGACATTCAGGATGAGTTACCTTGGTATATGTTATTTGCTGATGATATTGTGTTGATTGACGAGACTAAAGATGGAGTAAATGAGAAGCTTGAGATTTGGAGACATGCATTGGAGACTAAAGGTTTTCGTATAAGTAGGGCTAAGGCGGAATATATGGAATGTACCTTTGATGGAAGCAATGGTGAAGGAATCAAGGTGAAGATTGGTGATGATAACATTCAGAAGAGAGATTCTTTTAGTTATCTGGGATCTATTTTGCAACATGATGGGGAAATTGATGGAGATGTTACTAATAGAATAAATGCAGGCTGGCTAAAGTGGAGAGGAGCCTCTACTGTTCTCTGTGATAAGAAAATTCCTTTAAAAATTAAAGGAAAGTTTTACAAAGCAGCCATGAGACCTGCTATGCTTTATGGATCTGAACGTTGGCCTGTGAACCGTAGACATGTGCAGAGAATGGTTGTAGCAGAAATGAAAATGCTAAGATGGATGTGTGGACATACACGTAAAGATCAGATTCGAAATGATGCAATTAGAAAGAAAGTTGGTGTAGCTCCGATCGAGGATAAGATGCGAGAAAACCTCTTAAGATGGTTTGGTCATTTGCAAAGAAGGTCAGTTGATGTACCGGTTAAGAGATGCGAGTGTTGGGATGTTGAGCCGGCTAAGAGAGGGCGAGGACGGCCCAAGAAGTGTTGGAAAGAGACTATACGAAGGGATCTTAGTTTTTTGGATATAAGCCCGAGATTAACCCAAGATAGATCTGAATGGAGGCGAAGAATCCATGTAGTCGACCCTACTTAATTGTGGGAAAAGGCTTTGTTGTGGTTGTTGTATATATGTAAATTCAAAAATATATTTTTAAATTTATTTACAAATTATTGTGCATTTACTTATAATATTTATATTCAGATTTTAAAATGAATAAAGATATAGTAACACCTGTATCCATTGCAAATAGTTATTTCTCTTCCCAAGAAGATGTTTATGACAATAGTAGCAATAAATATTTTAATAAGCCTAAGAGGAAGTTTCACTCCCTCGTTTGGTTGTCGAGATTACCTCGGGGTAACCTGGCATATCTTCAGCTCTACCCCTACATTCTTGGGTTGGAATTAGTTGTATGAATCGTACAATTTCTTTCTTATAACATTTTAAATCACATTCAAATAAAAAAATTAACATAAAAATATATTGTAATCATTAAAAAAATTAATATAACATATAATCAATGTCACATAACATCAAATTTATCATTTTAACCATCTTTAACTCTCCTAACCATCCAAACATATACTATTCACATGAGGTTACTCCAACCCAATCCAACTCAGTTACCAAACATGCCCCAAGGAATTAGTACTACCTTAAACGAAGAAGAAAAAGGGTGACATGGCGGCGATGATGTATTTTATCTTTTGGATAAATTATAGAAAGGGATTTTTACTTCTGTGGAAAGTGACATAATGAAAAGTTGTATTCCATCTAACACTAGAGCTCTCTTATATAGGAGAAAAGCTCTATGGGTAAATTACATAAACAAGATGATAGAAATAAATAACATAAATATCGTAACACTCCCCCTCAAGCTGGAGCATATATATCTATAATGCTCAGCTTGGAACAACAATGATGAAAAGAACCTCTAGCAAGAGCCTTTATAAACATGTTTGCAATTTGGTCTCCTGATGATACATAAGATGTTGAAACGAGCCCCTTTTGGATCAGATCATGAGTATAGTAACAATCCACTTCAATGTGCTTTGTCCTTTCATGAAAGGCTGGATTATTAGCTATAAACAAAGCTGCCTGATTATCGCATTTAAGATGCATAGGAAGAGGTACTTCAATAGTTAAATCAGTCAAGACAGATTTAACCCACATCATCTCAGTACTACCTTGGGCCATTGCCCTATATTCTGATTCTGCACTGGATCGAGCAACGACAGTTTGTTTCTTACTCTTCCAATATACTAGTGAGCTGCCAACAAATACAATAAAGCTCGAAGTAGACTTTCTGTCATTAGGACACCCAGCATAATCTGCATCTGCACATCATGTAACTGAAAGAGATGTATCTCTTCTAAACAGAAGACCAACACCTGGAGATGACTTCAGATATCTCAAGATAATAAAAATTGCATTCATGTGAGCATGCCTGGGTTGCTCCATATACTGACTTACCCTGCTCACAGCAAACGATATATCAGGCCTGGTAACAGTAACATAGAATAATTTCCCCATTAGCTCTCTGTATCGTCTTTTGTCCACCTCCTAAGACCCATCATCATAAAGCTTCACATTAGGATCCATAAGGGTAGTAGCTGGTCTACATCCTGTCATACTTGTCTCAGATAACAGATCAGTAACATACTTCCTTTGTGTCATAACCATGCGTTGCCGATTTCGTGCAAATTCCAATCCAAGGAAGTAACGAAGCATACCCAGGTCCTTGGTAACAAACTGCTGTCCAAGGAAATCCTTAGCTGCTTGAATGTCTTGTTCATCACTGCCAGTGATAACAATGTCACCAACATAAACCAAGATGACCACAATACCTCACTGGTCTCTTTTTACAAAGAGAGTATAATCTGCAGTAGATCTGACAAACCCCTTCTGTTCAATCAATTCCGAGAGCTTCTGAAACCAGGCCCGCAGACTCTGCTTAAGGCCATATATGGCCTTATGAAGATGACACACCATACTAGACTCTCCCTCAGAAGCAAACCCATGTGGTTGCTGCATATAGACCTCTTCCTGCAAATCACCATACAAGAAAGCATTCTTGACATCCAACTGAAAAAAGGGCCAACCACGTACCACAGCAATAGTAATAAGAATTCGTAGGGTAGAGTGAGGTGACACTAGGGAAAACATGTCATGATAGTTCACCTCATATGTTTGGGTGAACCCACGAGCAACCAACCTGACCTTGTATCTATCAACTGTACCATCAGCCCGATACTTTACAGTAAAACCCCACTTGTTGCCAACAACAGACGCAACCAGTGGAGGATGTACGACACTATACATACCTCGCGACCGTAACATTTCCATCTCCTCCTCCATAGCTAAACACCACTGATTGCTCTGCAGTGCCTCCTGATAGGACCGTGGAATCTCTACAGCCGACAACCCTACAACAAAGTGTTGAAAGTCCTTGGACAGACGTTCCAAGGAAACATGAGAACCAAAATCCAGCCCATATTTAGGGTGCGTTGTCCATGCACATTTCTACCGTCGAAGTGCAATAGGGATATCTAGATCATCAACAGGAGGAGTAGAGATATCACTGGTGCCCTGTACCTCAGTCTGTTCATGCAAATCACCCGTGCCATTAGAATAACTCAAATACTCAGTACATACTTCGGGCGTGCTGGATGATTGAGGAGTCACATGAGCAGGGGGTCATCGCTGGTAGATCTGAGGAAAGAAAGTAGGAGACGGTGGTGGTGGTGGTGGTGGTGATGGTGGTAGTGATGGAGTAGAGCATGGTACTGACGGAGGAAGAGGCATATAGATATCTTCTCCATCCTCTGAAGGAGTAAGTCTGTCACCTGTAGGAGAAAAATACATAACGGACTCAAAGAAGGTGACATCAGCACTTACATAGTACTGTCGTCGAATAGGGTCGAAACAACGATATCCTTTTTGGGTTTTGGAATACCCCACAAACACACATTTGACAGCTCTTGGAGAGAGCTTATCAAGACCAGGAGAGAATCATGAACAAATGCAACCGAACCAAAGACATGTGGCATAAGGGAGAAAAGATCCGTCTCGGGAAACACAGTCTAGAAAGGGATCTTCTCCCCTAACACTGACGAAGGCATGCGATCTACCAGATAACAAGCAGTTAGAACCGCATCTCCCCAATAGGAATGAGGAGTACGGCTCTGAATCAAGAGGGTTCTGGTAACATCTAAATGATGGCGACGTTTCCTTTCAGTCACTCCATTCTGTTGGGAGGTATATGCACAAGACGTTTGATGCACAATCCCATGGGACTTAAGGAATTGAGAGAGTTGAGTACTGCAAAATTTTATAGCATTATCAGACCGTATGTACTTGACTCTAGCAGAAAAAATATTCTTTATTTCATTAATAAAAGACTGAATAACATGACCAGCATCAGACTTATTCTTATGAAGGAAAACCCAAGACAATCTAGAGAACTCATCAACAACAACAAGATAAAATTTGTGTCCTTGAAGATTAGGGACACGACTAGGACCCCAAATATCAAAATGAAGCAACTCAAACAGACCATGACTACTTGGACCCTGACGACTCTGGAAAGAAGACCGATGATGTTTTCCAAGCTGGTAGGCCTCGCATTGAAACGTGGAACGAGGAGAAATATGTATAAGAACATGAACCATCTTCTGCAGAGGAAGATGACCAAACCGGAGACGCCATGTGTAGGGAGAAACAGATCCAGCATGAAGAGAAGAGACACCAGCATACGGAGATTGCACCAGTCTGTAGAGACCCCTTTGCTCACGGCCAGTTCCAATCACCCTGCACGTGAGGATGTCCTGAAACACAAGAGCAGATGGATCAAATATGGCACGACAATGTAAATCTTTAGTTATTTGACTAATTGAAAGTAAATTCATTGAAAATTCAGGAGCATAAAGGACATTCTGAAGCCATATCGCAGGAGTCAACTGCACCTCCTCCTGACCAGTAATGGGAGAGTGTGTCCCATCAGCTATCACAACTGATCGTCCTGTCTGAGATGGACGAAAAATATTCAACTAACTTCTGTCACCACATAGATGGTGAGATGCTCCTGAATCCATGATCCACTTTGATAAATCTGCACTATAACAAATAGTAAAAGCATATGATGTACCTGACGTGGATGTTGTTGCTGATGCAGCTACCTCCAAAGATCCTGAAGAACCTGCTGACTCCTGGCTAGGCATAATCTCTCTAAGTCGCGCCACTAGATCGTCAAACCTCTGATCAGAAACATGGGAAGGACCCCCTTCTTGCTGAGTCTGCTCTGCAACACGAGTTCTAGTAGTAGGAAACCCATTCTTGGAATGGCATGTTTCCTCAGTGTGACCTGTTCTGCGACAGTATGTACACGGCTGCCGAGGGGGTCGACTACCCCCTCCCCTGCCACGGCCACCACAACCTCGAAACTGTGGAGATCCTCCCCTACCACGGGATGCTGCCATGGCTGAGGACGTCTGAGATAGTTGTGATGCACCAGGATATATGGAGAGTCTACTCAACCTGCGATATGCCTCCTCCATAGGAGGTATGGTAGCATCTGTAAGAATCTGTGCTCTGCCTGCATCATACTCATGATCAAGTGTTGCTAGAAATACTCCTGTCATCACTGAGTCCCTATATTCCTTGAGTTGTTCTGGTGTAGTTGTCAAAGAAATATAACCATGTAACTTCTCAAATATACCCCTTAGAGAGGTATACAGGGTATGGAGAGGATGACCATTCTGCTTCGAAGTGAAGATGTTGTGCTGAAGCTGCAGAATCTCCGACTCGTTCTTTGCAGGAGAGTATGTAGCAGCAAGGATATCCCACATAACCTTCACCGTGGGCTGACTCAGAATGTCATTGGCTATCTCCATGGATACCATGCCAGATAACCACACACGTGCATAGGCATCGTCTGCCTCCCATGAGGCGTTAACCCCAGTCTTATCAACAGGTTCCTCTTATGTGAGGATATGCTTCTTGTCATTCCACTACATCAAAATCATGAACTGCATGGCCCACAGTTCGTAGTTCGTTCCATCCATCTTCACAATGGGTGATGGACCTTCGAAGGCACCCAGGGATGGAATATATGCCTTGTTGTCTGACATGATGACAACAATCTCTATCAACTGGGTTGCAAGCTAAGACAAGAATGTCTACGCGGACATATATGAAGGCGGTTGTGGGAATAGACTCATACCACAACCCCTTCCATGCCTTGAAGGTTCCTTTGAAGAGCTAGGCTGTAATGCTCACAGGTATGCGTGAGGTGTTAGGGCGCATGAGGCGCTAGAGCTCACCGCGCAGGAGGTGCTAGGGTGCAGGAGGCGCTATGGCGTGCAGGAGGCGCAACCGCACAAGATGCACAGACCGCGCAAGGCGCAGCCGCACGAGCGTGCAGGCGCACGAGGGTATAGGCGCGCGAGGGCGCAGGCGTATGAGGGTGCATGAGGGCATGAGAGCGCGCGGGCACGTGAGAGCGTGGAGGCGCAGGAGCACGAGACGGTGGAGCACAGGGAGCGCGAGGGCAGAGCGTACGGCAGCGGCACGTGGTGGCGCATAAGGCTTTTGATGGGGACGAGGAATTAGGGCATATGCTCCGATCTAGGACCGTCGCTCTGATACCATGTGGAAAGTGATAGAATGAAAAGTTGTATTCCATCTAACCCTAGAGCTCTTTTATATAGGAGAAAAGCTCTATGGGTAAATTATATAAACAAGACGATAAAAATAAATAACATAAATATCGTAACAACACCCATAACCCTGAGTAATTTCGTAATTACAATCATAATCCTGCATAATAGCGAATTACACGCGAAACCTCAGATAGTCACTCCGTCTCACACTCATGACCCTCCGTTAGTTTTTCCCTTAACCCAACCATATCATTGAGTTAATCCAACTATGAGATTAAGATTGATAAAAAAATATAAAAAATTTAAAAACTTCTTCCTCCTTCATCTGCTTGCAGGCTTGCAGCATAGTCGACTCCCTCCCCTTCTTCCTCCTCTGACCCTACACCTGCGCCACCCCCTCCGGGCACAGCCACACTCTCCGCTCCTTCGCCTACAGCCACACCCTCCTCATCCTCACCCACCTCTCCCCCTGCACGCCTGTAAGCCTCCTCTTCCCCAACGTACCCCCCCCCCCACTCCCCTGCGGCATGCCTGCAAGCCCCCTCCTCCCAAGCCCCGACCCGTGCGCCTGCAAGCTTCGACACTAGCAACCCCCCCCCCCCCCACAACCCTCAAGCCCCCTCCGAACCCCCTCCCACTTGCGACATCGTTTTCTAGAGATGCCCCGATAACAGATAACCAGGGGAGATCTTGGCTCGAATTCTAGGTGGAGGCAACAACGATGCAAAGGCTACAGTTGTTCTCTGGGACATTTTGAGCCGGTTGCAAGCCCCAGCACCCCTCCTGCCCAGACCACCACATCCAGCATCCTCCTCTTCCTTGGCCTCCACCTCCGACCTCCACCCCCAGTACCGATCACCTCCTCCAGCAGTCCTCTTTGCCTGTCTCCCAGCCCCTCCCAGATTATGGAGAGAGAATACCATGGCACCATTTGCAAATAAGAATGAGCACTAAGGGTAACTTTGTCTTTTTTTAACGGAAACCGTCAAATATAATGGGCATTTCAAACGAAACATAGCACAAGTTATGTCATGTAAGAGTTAAGCATTACTCGGGATTTCTCGTGTAATTCGCTATTATGCAGGGTTATTATTGTAGTTGTGAATTACTCAAGGTTATGGGTGCAAAAGTCCCTTACAGAAAAGAACTCAAAGTTTAGTAGAATGCAAAGAAATATTTTGACTAAAAATCATAACAGGCCTTGGCTATTCTTTTTCATGAAAATAACAAAACTAACCTTATATCTTTTGCAAATCAAAGGATTGAAGCCTTAGTAGAACTTTTCTGATGATAGTTTCATAAATAATAACAATAATGTGTACCTAATCAAACAATACTTATGATCTTGAAACGATATCTAGATGATCTTGAAATATATAGATCGTATCCATATGATCAATT
>JAZKJV010009019.1:0-206412 GCA_037367405.1 Ottelia alismoides
TTTATATACTTACTGGAATATCATGAGTATCAAGATCATGAGCCTGATTAGATGGTGTTGTATTAGAACCTTCGCCAGAACCATTTATAGCTTCTGACACAGCTTTTGACACTCTGTTCTCAGGAGTCTTGATATCTGTCTTTCTTGCTTTGCTTTCTGCAGTGCTCTTCCTCACACCACTAGCCAACTTTCCTTTGAATGATAAGGAATGACTGCTAGGGGTTTCAGGCTTCTGTTTTTTCACAGTTATAGCTGCACCATTGTGTCTGACCTCACCCTTGAGAGCTTTTCCGCTCTTTAATTGAACGGATGCAACAGATGCAGGCTTCTGCAATAGTAGAAACCAATGGGCTTCATTTGTGCTATTATTGAGGTGTGTACCATAGATTGGATCGGAATTAACCCTAGCTATTCGATTGGATTAAAGCTTTCCATGGATAGCTAATAGATAGAAACGTGGAAGTTAGCATCCGATCTCTAATCCATTATAACCAAACATATAAGCATTGTTCAAGTGACAAGTTTTTTATACTTCTCACTCAAATGCAGGTTCAAATATTACTTTTCTTATTTTATTTTTTTAAATAAATAGCAAGGTTCACTCTTATTTCTATTCAAGATCTGTTGAACTCCATATTTGACATCTTCTAAGAAAGTATCTAAAATGCCCCAAACGTCGAACCAAGTAGTACCTCAGCAGTTGGATCGGGGATTTCCAAACCATCAACATTGGATCGGTCTAGTTTAGACCATAGACACTACAGACTCCTAACAGTGAGTAAACACAACAAAACGTCCTTTAACAATACATCCGAACTTCTGCTCGTTGAGACACCTTCTTTCAAATCCTTAATTATTTTTGTTCAAGTTTGACCATATGTTTCCACTGACTTTGAAAGCAAGTGAAATAACAACCACCCTGTCAGACAGCACTAGTCAGTTTTGTTCCCCAAATTTCCTGTGAAGACAATCAAATCAGAGTGGAACACAACTCACTCTTTAGCATATCGTTGTCCATCAAGATCCGATCAAATCCGATCTTTCTACCAAAAAACGTAAGGAAAAAGGTGTCTTTCTAGCAATACCTTCGAGCTTCTGCCTCCAGGAACCTCCGATCGTGCCTCCTTGATCACACACCATCTTTACCAGCCTTCTCCTTCGAATCCGCATCAAATCGATCACCTTCCGCAAGATCAACTCCATTCTCGCCCTTCTCCATAGCAAAAGCACGATCCAGGGGCCTCCGGATCACATGAAACACCTCACAATCCTTCCTATCCACATCTACAAACACAGACAACACATTCACGACCAAATCCCGATAAAAAAATGTCGACAGTCGTTCAAATCCACAAACTCGTCAACGAGCGCATTCCGGATCCAAATCAGGCGATACAAGTACCTGCGAGTTCAGCTCCGCATCGCCGATCCGACGAAACCTACAGGAATTGGATGTGATCGGAGATCAAGGCCGAGATCGACAGATGAGGAGGAGGAGAAAGTGGAGGGGAAACCCTAACGCGCCGGTCCTCTCATGTCCACGAGAGAGAGCTGTGAGAGTTCACTGCGCCCCCGCGAACCGAAGAGAGGAACGGGAGGTCCTTTCTTTTCAAACGAGGGAAAACCGAGGTGATATTTCTATAGTAACCTTGCGATTTGAGCTTAATTACGAGGGAAAGGTTCCAGGAGACGCAGATCTTGCGAGCGTGGTTTGGTCTTTTCAGTGATGGGCGTTTGTTTAGTATATGATTGGAATTGAATGGGGGTGGAATGGGTTGGTTATGGTCACTGCCCCCTCTTGGAATTTAGTGAGAATTAATATTTAAAAAAATAGTGGATTAGATCGGAAAAAAAGTTTTATTTATTTAGAAAGAAGAAGGAACTTCCTCAAATGGACAAGATATTATAGAAGATAAATCAAATCGGTTTTGATTGACCACTCCAATTTAAAGATTGGGCTTTTTGCATCTTTTACCAAAAAAAGTCTCGTTTTTCTATGCACTAGAGAAAAAAAGGTCACTTGTATTTTCTTGGAAAAAGAAAATTATGAAAAAGGAATATCTTCCTATGATGTAATTGTAATGTGATTAATTGCTAGTTAATGAATAAAACCTTCTTATTCTAGAAAGGGATTTTTACCCGACAGATCCTATAATCTTTGTCAATTACCTTCACGACCTTTGAAACATCCTAATTCCCCCCTCACTTTTGTAAACTTGCTTCATCTTACCCCGCGAACCCTACCGTTAAATTGACACATATAGAGTTAACTTCCTTGAGTTAAAAATGAGTTAATTTAACCAATCTATGATCGGATGGCTAGAATTATCAAGAGAATAAAAAATAATCATCACTCCTCTAACAACTTCCCCTCCCACGACGCTTGACCTGACTGGAGGAGGTGGGAGGGGAAGCGCTCGACCTGGACTGGAGGAGATGGGGAGGTGGTGCTTGACGTGGACTGGAGGAAGTGGGGGCAGTGCTCGACCTGGAGGAGGTGGGGCTTCCAACAGCGGGGGAGATGCGGGGGCTTCTAACAGAGGGAGGGATTTCGATCGAACGGGACGAGCGATGAGGTGGGCTTCGTAGGAGAGGCGACGGGCTGGCGGAGGGGGGTCTTCGAGTAGGAGGCTGAGCCTTCGAGCAGGGGGAGGCGATGGGAGGGGAGCGACGTGCTCAGTTGGAGGTGGAGGAGGCTGGTGGGGCTGATGCCGCTGTGGCCATGGTCGTCATCGTGATAGAGAGGAGAATCTGGAGGGCAGATCTGACGTGGGTGAGAGGTAGTGGAACCTATAGTTAATTTAAAAATAAAATGGGTATAATGTAAAAGAAGATAACCGAATCTGATTAGTTTTAATGGTCAAATGGATGGAGGTTAATCACAGGATATAGGATAAAGGTTAACAAGTTTACGAGGTGAGAGAGGAATTAGGATGTTTCAAAAGTTGTGAAGGTAATTGACAAAAATTATAAAATCTGCTAGGTAAAAATCCCTTCTAGAAAAGAAGATCTTATCCCTCATCGAAAACAAGAGCTATATAGTTACGACTCGGAAAAAAGGCATATCTTTGCAATTTTCCATCAGCAAACAGGGATAGGGAGGTAACTGCACCAGGGAGGGCAGCGTACCGATAAGCTGCCAATGCAGGTAGCCATGTTGGGGTGTGTTGGCGGTCGGGCTGTCATGTCATCCGACGTGGCGGCACCTAACGACGTGAGCTGTGCGGGGCACCATGTCGCCCGCATCGGACGGCTGCCAACGCCATCACATCCGATCCCAGCCGTCCGTGGGGAAGCGTGGGAATGGAGGTGGCGCTTTCCGCGGTGTCGGCGCAGGAGGCTTTCTCATCCAGCTGTGGGGCGGATCGCGACCGTCGGATGGACTGATCGCGTCAATTTGATGTTCCAACCGTATGGATGTGGAAATATCTGTGGTCTATACATATGATAATTTAATATCCATGCAAGTATTCCCATTTGGTATATATATATATATATATAGATAGATAGATAGACACACACGACAAATTCGAGGACCACAATTTTGTGGGGGTAAATAATAATCCAAGGGACCATGCAATAGATTTTATCATCTGTCTCGATGTGATCAAGCATGATGCAGCTATATCCTACGAAATTTTGTCATGATAGACTATGTTTGCCGAAGTTCTATTGTAACTTCTCGGGTTTAGATCATCGATCTGTTATCAAGGTAAATTGGTTTTGACAATTTATTAGATTCGAGTTCAAATGGATCCGTTGAAAATTACCTAAAATACTTAAATTCAAGTTGTCAAGTAATAATCTCCACTATTTATAACACACTCTTATACTTTGTGAGTTTTATATGTGAGATTATATTTGACGGTATAGATGTTACATCTATATTGATAGACATTTCTCATCGAAGTGTTTGAGATATATATCAATGAGGGATTTGGATTGCACAATAGTTTGTGTGAGGATTCTCCGCCTTTACATGTCGGTCAACGACTCGACCAGGATCCGAATCTGAATCTGAATGCGATCCGAGTGGGTTAATTGCAGACAAGGTTAGGATAAGGGGTGTCTATCGAGTTCAATGAGCCGAGTTGGCCTCAACTCGGACTCAAACTCGATAAGAAACCTAAGGCTCGAACGCGGGCTCGATAAGGATCGAACCCTGGATCACCAACTCGAACTCGAACTCATCGAGTTCGAGTTGACTCACGAGCTTCTTATCGAGTCACGAGTTTCTAAGTTGGGTCATCAGCCTCAAAACGAGCTAGCTCACAAGCCTCTTATCGAGTCATGAGTTTCTGAGCTGGCTCATGAGCCTCAAAATGAGCAGGCTCATGAACCTCTTAATGATTCATTTGTTCTATTTTACATTAAATTATGCAAATGACATTTGTAATTTTGATTTTTATACTCTTTTCTATTGCTTTTTGGACAAGAAAAATGTTAACCTCTATTTTATATCAAACTCAATGTGGAAGTTTCGGTACATATGTTTTAAATTTTTTATTAAGAGGGAAAACGAGTTATCGAGTCGAATTTCCGAGTTGAACAATGCCTAACTCGGACTCGACTCGATAAGCTAACGAGCCATAAAAACCCCAACTCGTGCTAGGGCTCGTTAAGGATTCGAGTTCAGCTCGCGAGCCCTTAACGAACCGAGCCCGAGTTGAGCTCATTGAACTCGAGCTTTCCTGACAGCCCTTGTTAGGATTGAAGCTGGCAATGTGCTAAGATAGACAAAAACATCAGCATGTGCTACAGTGACATCCATCAATCGATTGATTGAGATTTTTAGTCTTCGGTCAACCAGTTGGTCATCTTATAACTGGCCTTAATTTAACTTTTTTTTATTCGTCATTCATTTGTTTGTTTGAAAGGGATTATGGTTATGCAAACATGACGTTATACGGTATCAAAAGCGTATTTTTTTATAGAATCCTCAAAAGTTGATTGTTTCTTTTTGTAATTTTAGGCACGAGTTTGGTCGGGCTTTTTAAAATGGGCTTTTGGTTTGGGGTCGAGAGGGCCTGATCCACTGCTCCACGGTCCACCTAAGGATCTTTTGGTAGCCAGGTTATCTCGAAATAACTCGATTTATCCCCTTTCTATTCTTGAGTTGGGATTTTATCACAAAACGTAGTGACATCACATTACATTTCTTATTCCAACACTTCCAACCTTCATAACCATCCCAAATAGCTGCTTTTCTCATCAGATTACCCATACCCACCCATCCCAGTAACCAAACAGATGCTGAGAACAACACGTCGATGCTTATCCTCGAGTCCCCTCCCGCACGGTGATACCGCATCCCGACACTTCGCCTCCCCGCTTGAGTCACTGACGTGCTACGACAAGAACTAAGAGCATGTCTCAACACCATGCACCCCCGACTCTTTGACGGCTCCGCCTCTCTCTCCAGTCCCGGATGCGCCACAGTCATGGAAGGCCGTATCCCGATATATCGTCGATATATCGATATCGACATGGGACCGATATCGAAATCGATATATCGATATAACCGATTTCAGGCATTTCTTCAGAAAGACTCCTAGATATAGCAATATATCAGCGATATATCGGCGATATATCGGCGATATATCGATATCGACACGATATCGATGTTCGATATGTCCTTCCATAGCCACAGTAAGGAGTAGGAGCACGCCCTGGCACTCATGGCTTCCTTGTAACCTCACACTCATTCGATGCATGTAACAACAATACAATATCTCCGTACTTCGTAGGCATATATGTGTATGTTTAAGCAAAACAAACCTCATTTTACCAATTGAATAATGCAATTAGAAGCAAATTGTTTACCAATATGTAGTTTAATTTTGTAGCTGTTATTCGGGCACTTTAGAGTTGTTTAATTGACCATGATTTTTCTAGCTATTGTATGCCATATTTGAATATTTTATATGAATATTTTATATGAATTGAAAGAATGATTTTCAAGTCATTATTTAAAAGAAGAAAAGGTTAAGTATCTGGCATCTTATCTCACATCACTACCATAAATTTTTATGTGAAAAAATCTCTTTATATGTCTATATGCACATTGTATATTTATATTGATTTATTTTTCTTGCAAAATTATTTATTTTTCATTTGTTGATATGTCCCGCCTAATTTGTAATCATGGGTCCATCAGGATGCAAACGGACAGATACGGATACAGATATAGGTATTACCGTATCCTTATTTATTTTTTATACGAATACTGGTGCGGATACGGATATAGACGGATATTAAAACTATCTTACCATATCCTTAAAAAGCATATACATATGTAAAATAGATATTGATCGTATAAGAGTAATGTCAGAAATACTCTATAGAATCGACGAATTGGATGGAAAACACATGATATAAATTTACTAAATGTGTTTATATCATTAAAACTATACAAATATGGTAAAAGAACGTATAGAGTTATGTTATATGGGGCTAAAAATAAATCTATATTTATATACAAAAAAATATACAGATACAAATACAGATATTTACGAATATCAAAGCGATACCCATATCCGTATCCATTTTAAATAGATATGAATACATATCTCAAAATATGTATAAAACGGATATGGTGACGGATCGGATACGCACGTCACTTTTGATGAAATAAAAAATATCTTTAAAAACAATTTATATCTTGATGCATGATAATTCCATAATGAAAGCTAAAGATAGGAAACTACATATTGGTAAATGCTCCCGACTACAATCCTTCTCGAAAGAGGCTCCAGAAATAAGAAGTTTTCAAGTCGACTTTTTTTTGTTGTCTTAAGAATACAAGTAACAATGGACATGGTTTTGATTCTTATACTATACATTATTGTTAGGGATGAAAATGGATACGGATGTACCTTAATATCTTCTTATTGTATACGAAAAATTGCTGAATACGGATATTTTTAGCGAATATTAATTGAATATGAATTGAATAAGGATATCGGTTGAAAAAATTTTCCGAACACGAATACAGATATGGTAATGGCTTGAATATCCAGATCCGGATATCCAAATACAATATTTAAAATTGTTTTATATATTAGTTAATATAATAAACCACAACATGTGTTATTATATTAGTATTATACATTATATAATGCCATATATTAATGATGTTAATAAACTGTCGTTTGTTTAAGGATGGGCATGGACAAAAGCTATGAAACCATATCCTCCTTTTTTCTTCCTATTTAGAACGCATGTCACCTCGATGCTCTCTTTTATCATGGTACAACTTATTTTATTTCATTATCATTTTTTTAAATCATTATGAACTTTGATAAAAAAATTCAATTCGTATTCGTATGTGGTCTTTATTCGATCCGTATTCGGATTCGATAAATATCCGATTCGGATTCGTATCCATGTTTTTAAGGATAAGGTTTCCTTGATGCATATCTGGATCATGCTTGTATCCGTATCATATTCGATACAAATGAAACGATTATGGATATGGAAATATGCCAATTTGTATCTGACCCGTTTTCATCCCTAATTATTGTTATATCGTTTCTTGAGTTTCCTTTATTTTTTGTCATAGCCATTCAATTTATTCTAATAAGCAAGGAATATGAAATTAACCTACTAAAAGAAGGCTCCTTAAGAGACTCATGAGCCAAACTCGAACTCAGCGACTCTGAGTTTCGTTATCTAGTTTAAGTCAGAGTCAGGGGTGACTCGACTCATTCAGCTAGATTAGGCATGGTCCTTCGGCCCTTGAATATGAATGGACATGGGTCGATCTCAGTAGGTTTTGGCCCGACCCAATGCTCAATCCTAAAGTCCTATCCAAGGAAATAGGCTCTCATGCACATACTAAATCATATGATCATCTCAAAACTGACGAAGGAGGGTGAGTATTCTATACCTAATTGCAAATTTCAGGAATAAAATTTAAAATAAAAATGAAAAATCAGAACCTTCTTCTAAAATCACAATATTTCTCTTCTCAAGATAAGAACCTTTTGATACACAAACAAAAATCACTGCACCCACTACAAGGTTTCCTCGTGTGGACTCTAATAACATTAAGATGTGCTGCAGAGGCATATCTTGTGACCAACACCTTTTGAATTGTTAAATAAATGTTATTGTAAATAAACAATTATTCTTAGGAATTCTTAACTGTCAGACCTTATAATCTTTTCCAATTACCTTTACGACCTTTAAAACATCATAATTCCTCCCCCGACTCCGTAAACTTGCTAACCCTTACCCAACAGACCTTGTGGTTAACCTCCGTTCATTTATCCGTTAAAAGTAACCGGATTCCGTTATGTTGTTTTATATTATACCCATTTTGTTCGTCAAATTTACATTGAGTGCCACTTCATCAAAACAGAGGAAATGATCCCTACTGCGTCGTCCCCCGCTAGCGCCAAGCTTTGAACCTCGCCACTGCCGTCGCCGAGGAGCCTCACGAACAGCTCCGCCTTCCCTGCTCTACCCCTGGCCACCGAGGAGGCCCTCCTTCCCTGCTCGAATGGCCTGTAGAACACCACCCTCCCCCCGCTGCTGCTCCCTGCTGCCCCCCTGCCGACGAAGCCCCCCCCTCCCTGCCCTCCCCCGCCGACGCTGCTACCTGCACCCCCGCCCCCCGTCGATGCTGTTTCCTACACCCCCCATGCTGCTCCCCCCTCCCCCGCCCGATGTTGGTGCTGCGCCCTGTGTCCCCTCCCCTGCCCGCCACTGATGGAACACCCCCCCCCCCCCCCGCCGATGTTGATGCTGATGGAACTTTGCAGGATTTTTTTCCATATTTTTTTCTATTATTTTGGCTAATCATAACCGTTCGATGGTAAATTGGTTAGGTTAACTCAAGAGTGACCCAAGTAATTGACTCAAATATAGTTAAAATTGACGACAGAGTTTGTTGGGTAAGACGGAGCAAATTTACGGGGTCGGGGGAGGAATTAGAATGTTTCAAATGTCGTAGAGGTAATTTGAAAAGATTATAGGGTCTGCCGGGTAAAAATCATTTATTATTATGATAATTAAAATCAATCCATAAACAAATGCAACTATGACACAAGTATTTTATCGCGAAAACTCTTCTTGATAAGAATCAAGATCCAATTCTCTTGATTTGTGAAAGTCAAAGATCTATTCTTTATAGTTATATTTATAGTAACTAATATCAATCTATCGGATCTATTTTGATCTCGTCCTCATGAGCTAGGGGGCATTCGCTCACCTCTCTTTTCCCTTTTATACAATATGAATGTGCATGATACTAATTCTGAGCCTGCTAAGCAGTATAGGTGCTTGGTAGTCAAACTTCTCTATGTAACTATCATGCGCCCAGATATTTCTCTCGCAGTGGGCAAGATCAACCCAATTCGTGGAGAAACCTGAAACTATAGAAACGAGGATGCAACAGTGATGGTCCTTAGGTAGGTCTCAGTCTGCTTCTGATCGAGCGTTTTGATCGACTACTCCACTATCTAGGTTATTTCCCTGTAACCCAACTGCTTAAAACACAATCTCTTCAATTTTTAGAAAAAAAAAACATATCTCTCCCTTAATAGATTTTTCACTATTCAAAAATACTTTTTAAATTTAAAATTCAATGCTCTCTTTTTAAAGTACTACATAATGCATAGGGGGCAAACTAATAATAAAAGGTGTAGGGAAGAAAGAATGTAGCATACACTAGGGCATAGCCATGATAGGGTGTAATCATCCATCCAATGGAGTTAATCCAAGTTTAAGAGATCATTTCCATCTATACATCTTTCTATCTTGTGATCTTGTTCCTCGTGGTTTTCTTGTATACTTCCATGCATGATTCGAAGCTCTTTTATAGCCTTTGATTTGTGGCATGTCACGTGATGTTCGCCATCCACATGTATGATTTTTTCTAATATTCGTTTTTTTCTTGGGTCGAACATAATTATTGTGTAGTTCCCAACTTCACTTTTGGAAATTCATACATTTTTTTATTTTTGACAAAAATAATTAGAGGTATGATGATGTTTGATTTTATTATATCTTCTATCGAATTTAGTGGATTTTTTTGTGTTAGTATGCTTAATAATTTCTTTAAATTTTCCTTTCCTTTGGTGTACTTAGCATGATCGTCATGTAGGCTTTGTAGTTTTTCTCTTATTTTTTAAAGCTAGTTTTAGCATACAAATATGATCTTTCACATAATTAAATTTTTTTGTAGTGAGACTCTTTTTTACTATATCTTTGCGCTAGATTCCTTAAGTTTAATGTCGTTTCTAGTATTTTTGTGTTGTTATAAAATTCTTGAAAAGCTTTTTGATAATTCATCAAAGGAAAATGATATCTAGTTTTGTTCCGTTTCTTCCTCTTCATCTTCACTTGATTCAGAGTCAATGCTGGCTAAGGTTGTCTGTCGGATCAAATTGTAATGAACTAACCTATGTTCAAGTATGATTCAATAAGAAAGGTTAAAAGTTTGAGTTTGAGTATGGATCAATATAAATACGATAACATAAATTTGAGTTTTGGTTTGTTTAGATAATGAATGTTGAAGTTCATTGATAGTAGCCCGCCAAAGATTTAAGTCTAGAACAACTAATTTAAATAAAATGGGTTCGAAATTAATTCTAAATTAGGGTCCGATTTTTTTGATAAGTGCTTATAAAAATAAGAAATTATTTATGAAAAGAAGTTTTTTCCTCCCTACCGATGTGGTAATAAAAGTTGAATATGCAATCCTAATTCTAACAATAACCATAAAATCTCTTGCATGTACAAATATAAAATCATTTGTGTATGTTATATTAAACTGTGAACATTATTCAATTAGGATTACGTTTATTTTCATTTTGAGATTTTTATACCCATAATCTCGAGTAATTTCGTAATAACAATCATAATCTTGGACAATCACGAATTACACCCCAGATCTTGAATAAATGCTCCGTTTTACACCCATAACCTTCCGTTAGTTGAGTTCATTAACTCAACCAGATGATTGAGTTAATCTAACCAATCAGTGATCTAACGGTACGGATTGATCAAACGTAAGAAAAAAGGAAAAGGAAAATATTTTTGGATGGCCTTGCATGTGCAGGGAAAGGGAACAAGGAATGAAGATGGCAGGCAGCAGAGGGAGGGCTTCGACACGGGGACTTGCACGACACGAGGGCTTGTAGGGAACGAGGGCTTCAACGCAGGGGCTTGCAGGGTTTCAACGATGAATGAAGAATGGCAGGCGGGCAGGAGGGGGAGGGGGGGAGGGAGTACTTGCAGATCGACAGGGGGGAGGTAGTATTTGCAGATCGATAGGTGGGGGAGCTTGCAGGCGGGAGAGGGGTGTGGACGGCCTGCGACGGTGGTGACCTTGCAGGAGGCGGAGGCTCTTGCGCGTGACGGCCGCCAGCCCCTCCAAAGTGTTGGAGAGAGAATGCGATGGCATGATTTGCAAATAAGAATGCGTATTAGGGACAATTTGTCTTTTTTTCTAAACGGAAACCGTCAAACTTAACGTGCATCTCAAACGGAACATAACACAAGGTTAAGTCATGTAAGAGTTAAGTATTACTCGGGGGTTCTCATGTAATTCGTGATTATCCAGGGTTATGATTGTCATTACGAAATTACTCAAGGTTATGGGTGTAAAAATCCCTTTCATTCTTTAGATGTCAAATTAAAATTTGAAGTTCGTGTTTGATTTATTTATAAATGATTATTTTTTGAACTAGTATAGAAACTGTAATCGAATGTGAATAAATTGGGGTCGACTGGCCAACCCTAATACTAGTTGTTTTGGGCTTCTTGGCTTCTTCTTCTTCTTTGGTGTGTGTATTAGAGACACCATCTAATCTTGTGATAGACTTCTTCCATGATTCTTTGATAGGTGAAAACTTTTTCGGATCTTCTATCTTCGCATGTACATACTTATTTTTGTTATCTTGAGAAGAGGACACTCTCTATGTCTTTTTCTTTAAAGTTAAAGTAAATAATTATTTTTTCCGCCTTTTCTTCTTCTCCTTAACTCTCCTTGCCTTTATAGATATTTATTGAATTTAGTACTGATAAATACTATTTCATCTTCTGAGCCAGCATATGCTATGATTGTTTGGAATGTTGTACTTCTAGAATAGGCATTCTTGACATATGATTTAGTCTCTATTTCTTATTCCTTCGCAACTTTGTAAGTAAGAAGCTATGCAATAAGATAATCTAAGGGAAGTGTATTTGTATCGTTTTACTCCTCGATTACCGTGGTTGGGGTATTACACATGCTAAGTGATCTAACTAGCTTCTTCAAGAGTACGGCTTCCTTGATTTCCACATCCAAATTATACAACAAGCTCATAATGTATGTGAAATAGGTATACAACCCCTTGGTAGTATTGTTTTTGTTCATCCTAATAAGCCCCTAATTTTATTGTAATAAAAATTCTAGTTTCTTTTACTTTTTGACATGCATTCATATGTCATAGAAATTTGGTTTCAAAATTCAAAAAAGTAAATTTATATGCAAAAAATCAGTATGCATTCTATCTTTCTAATAAATAAATTAAAACCATGAAACAATGGAGTTCTTACCATGGACTGACCTTCAGCGGCATCGGTGATTTGCGAGCGTATGTAGGGATAAGTAGTACATCACTTTGCATGAACTTAGATGTAGTACCAAATTAGAAAACCTTTTGGAACGTTAAAACACATATTATGGCTAATAAATAATTATTGCATATAATAATCACCATATATAATTGATGCACATAACAAATGCAATCATAAGGACATAAATATATTGTTGTGGAAACACATCCGAGTAAAAATCATGACTTAAGTCCTTCAACTTAGATGGAAGATAGATCACCACATCAAATTGCTAGATTGCTAGAAATGTAGCAAACATTGGTCACAGAAAAAAAAAATATTCCTTCAGAAATTAAAGATCGAATCTAATCCCAATCATCCACATCAAACTACAAAAAAGGTTATAAGTGTGACAATTACATCAATATATTCAGGAATTCAGTGACGCAAAGAGGAAAAATTCAGTGTAAACTAAGAACAAGAATACAGGATTCAGCTTTGATTGCGGAAAGCGAACATGGTTCATAAGTTTAAGTTCAGTCTGACATAGGGAATGGACCTTTCAGAACTGGCGACCTCCAGAGTTATATGCTCGGCCCCCAGGATACGGGCCCCGAGAATCCAATGCACGCCCTCGGTCAGCCCCCGCCGCCTGAGATCTATCTCTGTAAGGTTCATACCGATCTCTGGCGTACATTTGGGGTAAATCAACATAGGCGCCAGCATCAGTCCCACCTGGACCGTAACCATGGGGGGCGCCAGGGGAGCTTCTCTGCTGATAACTGCTCAGGTTTGCCTCCTGGTATGTTTGCAGACGAGCTTGTGACTCCTTGCGCAGGAATTCTTCCCTGCGAGCTGTCTGACGAGTTCGAATAGACAAAAGCTTCTCGTGATATTGACCATTAATCTCTGCAAGCCTCTGTAACAAAAGAAAATGATGAAAAAATATAAAAGGACAACATTGACGAGAAACTATATTTTATCTTAAGAAAATAGCATTTTCTTAAAATGGTCTAGCATCAGAGTCCATCATCAGTTCTACGCTAAAAAATACAACATCCCTACCCTAATTCTAAATCCCAACCTAAAACTTGATATCAGGTGAAGATTGGAGACGAGAGATAGAGTAAATGAGGCAACAGTCCATCATGATATTGTATTGATTGATGATTGAGACAAGAGATGGAGTAAATGAGAAGCTGGGTGTTTGGAGACATGCGTTAAAGACTAAAGAATTTCGTATACGTGGGGCTAATACTGAATATACAACGTGCATATTTGATAGAAACAACGGTGAAGGAGCCCAGGTGAAGATTGGAGACGATAAAATTCAGAAGAAAGATTATTTTAAATACTTGGAATCTATTTTGCAATATTTTGCAACATGACAGAGAAATTGATGGAGATGTTACTCACAAAATAATTGCAGGTTGGCTAAAGTAAGAGGCTCTAATGTTTTTTGTGATAAGATAATCCCTTTGAAAGTCAAAGGAAAGTGCTACAAAGCCAAGGAAGGAAATATCGGTATCGATATCGTTTCGATACAATGTCGATACCGATATATCGCCGATATATCGGCGATATATCGACGCATATCGCCGAAACCCGGTATCCACCAAGGCATTTTTCTCCTGTCGATATCCGATATCGTCTATATCGGCGATATATCGGTGACCTGTCGATACCGATATATCGCCGATATATCGACGATATATCGCGATATGGCGATCCCTGTACAAAGCAACCGTAAGACCTTTGCTTTATGGATCAGAATGTTGGTATGTGAACCATATACATGTGCATAAAATGGCAGTAGCAGAAATGAAAATGTCAAGTTGGATGTGCGGGTCATACACAAAAAGATCGGAGTCGAAATGATGCAATCAGAAGGAAAGTTGATGCAACTCCGATAGAGGATAATATGAGAGAAAACCGCCTAAGATGGTTTGATCATTTACAAAGGAGGTTGGTTGATGCACCAGTTTAGAAAATGTGAGATTTGAGATGTTGAGCCGGTTAAGAGAGGGCGAGGAAGGCCCAAGAAGTGTTGAAATGAGAATATCCAAAAGGATCTTAGTTATTTGGATTTAAGCTTGAGAATGACACAAAATAGATCTAAATGGAGGTAAAAAAAAATCTATGTAGCCAACCCTACTTAATTGTGGGAAAAGGCTTTGTTGTTGTATAGTACAAAATGCATAATTAGCATATACTTATGCATACTCCACCATATATCTGCTTACTCGCTTCAGACCGCCTGACCGAATGGATACCGCATATCGACTTTCTGAAACTTGCCAATAACCATGTCTTTCATGAATGCACCAAGCATATTTAAAGTCGATAGGAAGTTTATTAGAGGTACAGTACAACAAAAGAAGATTACTGTTGCTCACATAATTGCAGGATATTAGCTCGTGGATATCTTCACCAAAGGGCTTCCAAAGAAGCAGCTTTCCAAGCTTTCTTCCGAGCTAATCATGATCAACGAATATGCTCCAACTTGAGGGGAAGTATTAATATAAGCTAGTTACTCCTTGTTTAGAGATTAATTCTACATAAAACAGATTTTTTAGATTCCAAAATCCTTAGATTATCCTCTGGATATTCTTGGGATATTCTACAAGATATTCTGATATATTTACTCCATTTTGATTCCGTCCACATTTATTTTTCCTATTTTGAACTCTTATTTTATTAATAGAGACAGAACATCGGAAAAAAAAAAGCATCTCCATTTTTTCTACAGTTACGAACCATTCAAGAATATCACATTCAAAAAGTTTACCATGTATAACAAAAAAAGGAAAATCCAAATACTATGAGGTGAAAATTGATGATATGAAAAAAACCAAATATTTGAAGTCCATTTTTTTGCAGATATTTATAGCTTACCTCCCTGTGTCTCGTATTTTCAGCATCCTCAGCATTTTGCTGCTCCTTGATAATCTTTCCAATGTCCTCAAAGAATCTTTGTTCAAGGCCTTCAAAAGACTGCGGAAGAGAGCTGTCATCATACCCAATTTCCTTCTGTTGTTCCCTGACTTGAACTCTAGGGTCCATATTCTGCTTCTCAGAAGCCAGTTCTGATCTCGGAGCATGAAACATAGGTGGAGGCACATCACTCCGTGTCCCTACAAAAAGAAGACGCGCTTTGAAAGTTTCTGCATAAGAAAACTCCAAAAATTCCGACAAATCCAGATGCCAAAATTGCAATGACCAAGATTTTTTAAAATGGAGCATCTGGATCCTAATGAGGGGTACACGAATTAGACCCTGCAAGCCATCACATGCCACCAGCCAAATCTGATTCAAATCAAAGCTAGAAAGATAGTGCTCAAGCAAATTTCACTTCCAATTGCATAATTGGTCTTCCAAACTTTGTAACATCCACAGCCTCCTCTGCTGTATAAGGAAACATGAGAAGAACCCATCCTATTCCATAGGGTCCGTTTGGTTGCAGGGTTGGACAGGGTTGGGTTGGGCAGGGGTACCCCTGTGAATAGTAAACTGTGAGGAGGAGAACCATGTTTGGTTGCAGGGCCAACCCGAGTTAGGCCAAGCCAACCCTGCCCAACCCTGCAACCAAACGAACCAATAGTGTCATTTTAATCCACCACCGTGATTTCTTTCCTCCAACACCCTCCCCCACCCCAACTTCTCCAATTCCACTCCGGTCTCAACTAGGAAATTCCATGTAAATAACTCATAGAGTTGCCTAAAATATGGAGATTAGAAGGCCTAAGACTTCATCATTGGTCGAGGACATGCCCGATAATGCACTACAGAACATCGTAAAATCAAGCATGTATGTGCCTTCAAAAAAAATAAAATTCTTATATTTATTGATTCAATTTCTCGCTTCTGATTCCCATTGCAACTTCGCACAATCAAACAATTTCACTAATGGATTTCAGGCTCAACATGATGATCTCGGTGGCATTCAGCGATACTACGAGTTTGTTGTCTTTCAGATCTCGTTTTGGTACTAACCCAACTTCCGACATTTGGATCCCAGTTGAAAAAATATGTATAGAAGCATCCAAGTACATTTGTCAACATTTCGTTTAACTCTGCAAACCTCAGTATTGATGGTTCTGTCACGAGCACATCTCTCCAAGCAAGCCCCATGCATACCCCTCTCATACCATACCAGATCAGAGTTCCAATCCTCTCTATGTTCTCTACTAATCAGAACCCTCCTCCAGTATCCCACCTCCCTCAAGCTAAAACAACTTTATGGTCCCTGCTAGGGCGGTGTGACCAACCTCATCCTTGTCTGCTTTGTGTATGCTCAAAGAGCAGACCATTTCATTCTTGGAAAAATAGATCAACCTGGCAATAACCGAAAACTTGTTTTTGAAAAGACAAATGATGATTTATATAGTTCAGTTTCATCTAAGCTTTCACTAGAAACAATGTAATATATAGGACTGCATAACCTGTCACCCGAGACCATCCCCTGTGCACATCCGCAATGATGATAACAAACAGTAAGCAAACATGAACATTTTTGCATAAGACCTCCCCCTCCAGAAAACTATGCTATTTCCTTAAACACCCACAAATGCCTAAGCACTTCCAAAGGGCACACTCTTACAACATCTCACATGCAGGCATTAGCACAGAAGAGACCTCCTTAAAGTGAACAATAAGATACCAATTCTCATAATCATTTCTATGGACATGCAATGAACGAAAGCCAGCTATTTGACATGGTTCCACAGAAATTCAAATCAAAATGAAGAAATCAAGTAATTACAAGTAATGGTGGTCGTATTAAAGATAAGCATCCTATAAAAAAACACATACTCGGACTCATCGCATGGTGTAGGCTTACGTGCACTCAACATTGCATGGCACCATAGACACAGCAGCTTTTGTTTGGTTTCTTAGATCACTGAGCTGATGATGACCGGAAGTTGAATCTGCCTTGATGCATCGACTAACATTTGCAGGCATTAATACAAGGTTAATCCTCAAATTATAAGCTAAAGATACGCCTAGGATTTTAATGCAAATCGTGTAACTTCTAAAGAAAAAAGGATTATAAGAAACTACACTATTTTTACGAAAAGAAGATTCCATTTTGAAAGGAGCATGGGAAACACTAAGGTCAAAAGTGTTTCGATTGAATTTATTGTTATATTAGAGTTTCGTATCAGAAAAAGGGTGACCACTGCAAAGGTATGCACCCAAAAACTTCATATATTTACAAGTTAGATAACATATTTACGAGAAACCATGATTCTTCGAGAATCCTTGCATGTTCAAGTGCACTCTCTTTACACAATCTCTCCCGACGGAAAATTACACCATTCTTAGCCAATCATATCGCCGAAACCATGAGCTAAGGCCCAAATTCTATCATTATTAAAGTCGTTACAATTGGTGCCAGTAGACTCACAGAATGTCAGAGCATTCTCACACTCCAACTGATAATATATGCCGACCTCCAAGCCTCCCTGGAACTGGAGCACGAGAAAAGTGTGGTCCAAGCAATGTTCACACAAGCCAGATCGCAGAAACCATGAGCTAAGGCCCAAATTCTATCATTATCGAAGTCAACCCTAATACACTTAGGGAGATCCTGAAGAAACTAGCGTTATAATCGGTGCCAGTAGACTCACAAAATGCCAGACCATTCTCACGCTTCAAATGATGACATATGCCGACCTCCAAGCCTCCCTGGAACTGGAGCACGAGAAAAGTGTGGTCCACATTCTCCACCTCACTGAAGCATCGTTCACACGAGCCATCAGCTCCCTGAAATGTCATGCTCCTTCGCGTCCCAGTCATCACCCAGTCGTGCCTAAGCTACCAAAGAAAAATCTTGATGTACAAAGGGACCTTCCAGCTCCAAATGATTTTACAATCCTGAGCAAATATCCATCGAGCGAAAAAACATCGAGCAAACAGCACTAATCCTTCTTGACCAAGAACCACCCATCCTACCAAATCCAGTATTCAGTTCTTGTGGATGGCGCCCCTCAATAAAAGCCGGAAACTCATACATCATCATGAATTCCACCACCGCCATATCCAAAAGATAATAGAAAAAGGGGGCCAAGCACCATCCGCCCACGTGTCCACTGCACAAATCTCATGATCCGCGACTGAAGCAAATAAACAAGGGCGCTGCACATATAAGATCCATTCCCGGTCTGATCACCCAGAAAAAAACTTATGTATCACCATCCTTCAACACATGTCCCAAAGAAGACTAGATGTTGGGCAAAAACCGCACAAATTCCCTTCAGGTGCGTTAATTGCATTATGCAACACAAACAGAATAGAAGTGACTCCATAGATAGTCTGTACCCCTCACCACAGCAAATCTCAACCATCCCCACAGCAAATCTGAACCATCCCCCCAAATACCTTAGAATGATAAAAAGAGCCGGCTTATCTTAATCCATACAGATATTAACATGAGAATAGATGGAAAAATTTTCTTCCATGTATTAATACGTGTTGAAATAAATAAGCGGAAGCAGAATTGATAATCAAGAACAAAAAAAATATAAAACATTGGAATTTTGTGTGGCATGCTACTCCGCGAGGGAGTGGATGAATGAAACCATGTGAGAAGACCTCAAAGACTCGGATTTTCAATTGAAATTTCTCAATGAGTACAGGGGATGTGGAACTCCTTATATAGCCCCACCGACAAATTGGAGTCCAACTTATAAATGATGCGGGACTAAATATGAATGAGAGTAATTGGATCTTAGACTCTCTATTACATACTCCAACACTCCCCCTCAAGTTGGAGCTGAGAAAGCTGCAGCTTGCAACAAAAGAAAATATACAGCACATCTTCACTCGAAAAAAAATCTGAGAGAGACGAAGGAAACCCGCTCGGAGGAGTCGCTACTGGTAGAAGATCCCACACGAGAACGGGTCTGCGACGATCAGGTCAATGCATGTGGTAGAGTCGTTGTGACAACCTAATCATGCCTGGATTGCGTCGGTAAAAGAAGTCAAGCACGGAGAGAAGTCGCACAATAGAATGTACGAAAGAACTTGATGCTCGGCGAAGATGGTTGATAGCAGTAGTAGTTTGAAGTATCGACCTTCATATTGAGGATGGGCAGTAGAAATCTGAGATGGTCCTAGGTACAGAAGTCCATGTTGATGTCGAGGACAGACACCCGACGATCAGGGATGGGCACCCAATGCAGTAGTCATCCTTTTGACGTCGGGGATAAATGCTCGAGGATCGAGGATATGCCACCAATGCATGCTGATAGGGAATAGGCACCATATCACTTTTATCGAGGAGCCGCGAGTAGATGATGACGGACTTAACAAAAAATCATGTAGATACATCTCAAGTAGGAAAAATTTTGCCTTTTCTCACTCCCCCTTTCTCCTATACTTGTCGTGATAAGAAAATGTATCTCAAGTTGAGAGAAACAAAATAAAACATGTATTTTTTTATTTTCCTTTTTGGTTAAGCCGTGACTCTTTTCTTACAAGTCATTAACATTTTTTATGGTTTTCCTTCTTCTTCTTCTCTTTTTATTGGCCTCCTTTTTTTCTTTGGTCTTCCTCCTTTTTTAAAAAAATTAACATGCCATGCGAAGAATCGTCCTCGGCAACAACCAAGAGAGTATGTGTTGAGTCGCTATGGTTCGTAGTGTCATGTATTTATCGAGTGAGTATGTCTTCTTCTGTTTGCCCAAGTTGAGCATTCTTGCTCCAACTTGAGGGGGAGTGTTGGAGAATGACCTAGGTGGGTAACTGGACCTTTCCAAGATCCATTACCATACCATGAGAGATAGTTTCACATCGTATGTTTTTGGGACTCTAAAAATTCTGAGGGGCTACTCATTGAGAGAATAAAATAGAAGAATCCACACTTTGAGGCATTCTCCTGTAATTTCATCCAACTACTCATGAAATAGGGTTCCACCTAAAATCTTCAGTGATCTTCATATTTATCTAGCTTATTCTTGATTATCGCTTCCGCTTTATCATTTTCCACATGGTACCAGAGCAAGTCAATTTTGGGAGATCTAGAGCAACTTCAGCATGATGGAAGAGAAACACTTTCATTATCAAAGCACATTGACATCAACCTTCTTCCAAATCAGGGATCTCAAAATCCTACCAACCAACACACAAAAAATTGAGTTCAGGCGGTCTCTCACTTTAGATTATTGCCAATCTGATTTAGGTTCACAAAACCCTAGTCGTCGCCAATAAGGAACCATTGCCTCTCCCTACGTGGGCATCACCCCCTCCGCATGCAACAATCTTCCTCCAAGCATGCACACCAACCTCCAGCTCACACTCCCTCAAGCATGACGTTACAAAACGACCTACGGAAAGGGCCCATTCTCCAACAAGCGACACGGATTGATGAGCATCTCCCCACGCAAGAAGCTCCAATCCTATTTTGAAGAAGAAGATTGCAATCGCAACTCCTCATGCAACTCTATCCCAGGCGCAGTACAACCTCTACCCTAGCCCTCATTCTGTGCAGCTCTTCTCCAACCCCCCCAAGCAGCGACGTCAATAGCATCTGGATCATCGTATCTTCGATGGGGGCAATTGGGATGCCGGGATGTTGGTCCCTCGAACGATGATGATAACAGGGAGAGCAGGGGCCTCGGGAGATCCCTCACGCTTGACCTCGCCAATCATGGCCACACCGTCATCAGGAATGCCCTCTCCTAAGAGAAGCTCTCCTCCCTCTAATCCAACCTCAACCAAATCAGAAGCAACAGCTCCACCTATTTACCCAACTCGACGTTACCTCCCCTCCCTCGATGGGGCACCACGGCGGTGCCATGCTCAAGATAGCCTCCTCTAAGATTCGACGGTGGCAAACAGATGCCCTTGGGAACTCTAGCCATACATATGAAACATGGTTGATACCCCTCTAAAAGGAGAGAGAGAGAGAGAGAAATAGGAGGGTGGAAGAGATGTATTGGGCCCTGATGTTATGGGTTGTATTAAAAAAGTGTAGAAAGAGATAGTCTGATAGAGAAGTGGAAAACAAATAAAAGGAAGGATGGACATTGGGCCTAATGGACTATAAAAAAGGAGAATGGGCCAATGGGTTGCTTTTGTATTAAAAAAAAGAATCCTCAGATAAAGGGCAAAAGGTCAAGCTTTTTGGACCCAATTTGGGCTACTATTGTATGCAAAAAAGCCAAAAAAAAGGAGGAAGGAGGAAGGCTTGTGAAAAAACGAATATCTGAAAAAAAAAGGACGACTACCAAAAAAGATGAAATATGCAAAAAAAAATATAGCACAAAAAAATGATGAAGTTGTTTGTTTCCCCCTCTTCATTTGCTCTCCCAACTTTGTCGATTATCCCTTAAAATTCCAACAAGTAGGGGAAACCTGGGGAAGTGAGAGAGTATATGTGACACTCATCCATTGATTATTAGAGATTCAACTCATAGACCAACTTAATGCAGGCAAAAGCAAACTATAATGATCGTGAACTCCAGTATGAAATCCTTTCGAGATTCCCAAGAGAAAGAACCCACTACGAGATCCCAAGAGAGTGACCCGCATTCAGAGATCTATGTATAGATACTCCCATGGCCAGAAGAAAAGATATAGATCCCCATGTTGGTGACGAGACGACCCACACAGATTTTTCCATAACAAAAGAGACTCATTACATAAGCCAACCCTCCGATTCATCCTCACCAGCATAGCATGCGAAGAACCGTCCTCACCAATAATTGAGAGAGCATGCATTGAGTCGTTATAATTCATAGTGGCATGTATTCATCGAGTAAGTTCATGTCCTCTTATGTTTGTCAAAGCTAAGCATTGCATGCTCCAAATTGAGATGGAGTGTTGGAGAATGACCTAGGTGGGTGGATAACTGAATCTTTCCACTATCCAATTACCATACCATGAGAGATAGGTCACTGGGGCTATAGAAAGAACCCAATACCCTTGTACTCATTGAGAGAATGAAATAAAAGAATCCGCCCTTTGAGACGTTCTCTTGTGGTTCCATCCTACTCTTCGCAGAGTAGGGTTCCAAGTAAAATCTCCAGCATTATTCATATTAATATTGTGTGTTCTTGATTATCGTTTCTGCTTTATCGTTATCCACAATATGCATACAAATTTGATTTAAAAATCTGCTTTCTATGGTCTAGTGTCATGGCATCTATGTTAAAACGATTTTATATATGCTTATATTATAAACTACAAACCTATTTGTGAGAAAAACTACACAACATGCCTGAGTTGTCATCTTCTTTAAATGGAAAACGTCATATTTATAAGTTCCTAGAAGATGTACACCCACTTCAATGGTCTGTTAGTAGTGCAATGTGCCTACCACAGTTCAGGTACTCCTTATTGGGGGTTGTGTTAGGTAGCCGACAGTCAACGTAAAAGTAGTCAGATCTTTCAACATGGATTCGAGCAAGAATCCATGTAGCCGACCCTACTTTAAGTAGGAGAAGGCTTCGTCATTTTTTATGTCAAAGATGCTGTAAAAACATTTTGTAACTCGTAACGGATGATCCATTTTATAGATGGAACAGAAATTTGAAAATTTTGCAATATTATATGCATCATCTAAACAGAAATGCACATTATTGTGAAATGCTATTGCGAAAATCAGCAATGGAGAAGGCCGCATCGTAACGAATTTCTTCACCCTTGAAGATATCATGTGACAGATTATGTCAGCAACCATCACATGAACTTCGATTGTAGAATTTTATAATCCAGGCCTCTATCTTCTCAATATTCTAAAGAGACCACTACAGATTTTTTTAAAAATAAAAAACGGAGAAACACTCTAAAGGTGTCCGCCCCAAAATAATACATAAGAATAAATTAGAGACCACTACAGATTTTTCATAAACACAATTAACTGGGAAGCAAGTAGGAGCAAAACTCGGATGGAAACTTGCCTTCCCTGTACACCTGAGCAGGTACAGGAGTCAAACCCCTGGAAGCACTTCTTTCCCATTGCTTATACTGGTAATCGTCCTCTGAATGCACAGATTCACGTTGCCCAGGATAGCGGTTCATCTCCGAGGCATGTTGGGACCTCTGCACTGACATCTGCATTTGAGCAGCAGCAACCATTGAGTTTGTCGATGGATCAGCATATGGTCCTTGGCTCTTCATGATAGATACCACAATTATTTGTCCGACCTTTACAACAATAAAACAAAGAAAGGACTAACCTCGTCAATAAAAAAAGTAGTTCCCCAAACTTAATGTATACGCACAGTGGCACTTCAGTTGGTGCAAATCTAAAATTAAATATCAAAAGGATCTGACGATAAAGAATATGCATAAAATGTTGCAGCATCGTCAGAATATCATCAATAACATACTTATAGAAAAACTTCTAGACCAATGTCAAGTAGAATCAACTAAAAACATAACCGAGCCTTCCAAGATGAGGAATGAAAACCATGTGCAAGTATAAGAATCTGGCATAAGTAGTGTACAGATATGCAAATATTTGAGAATTCCAAGGATAATTAGTGGCTTGATTATGGCCATGATTGCATCAAATTAGGGGAAAAATTGCCTTAATAAGATGTATGCAACAATGATTGCAGAGAAATCAGAAGAACAAAAGGAAGTGAGAGATATCAACTATAAATGCCATCGTGCCGGGGGAGCGATGGCAGAGAGCCGGAACACAGTGGTGTGTCGGAAGTCTTAAGATAGGGCAGTCTGCAGCTCAGTTGTTCGACGTAAGGAACATGGGCTCTGCAGCGGTTCTTGACTGGAGGAGGGTAAAGCGGGAATGAAGTTCTGGCAACTTGAAGTCCTACAATGGCCATGAAGACAAGCATTTCCGTTATGGAGATAGCGGGCACTTTGTGGCGGTGTGTCGGAACTCCGTCAAATGCATGGAGAATGGAGGATTGGCCATCGTTGGCATTCCCTGGGAAAAGGCCTTCGAAGAAGGTGCAGGCTGCGGTCAGGAAAAAAGAAGAGGATTTGAGGAGCTCGACCAACCGTCCGCTGGAGGCGGTCTTGGTGGGTATTTGCAGCAAACCCGATGAATGCATGCATCTATGCCTAGCAGGATAAAGGCAAGAAGATCAGGCTTTCGTTTAGCGGTAATGTTATACACCTGGAAGATAGCATGGTCTGTGCGAGAGGGATGTCATCATTGGAACTGCAGACCCTTCTGCAAACTCCGTTCGATGACCGGGAGGTGGGGAAATCAGATCGAGACTGCCAACCTTGCGGGATGGAGCCTCGCTATTCATGCGCTACGAGATTGTCGAGAGGGACTAGAATGTGCTAACAGAGGTGATGCCGGCAATCGGAGAAGATCTCGGCCGGAGATGCACTTCAGCTGCTCGTGAAAGCAGAAATGGAAAGGTCACGTCGATTGGCTTTTCCCATTCTCAGGAAAAGCCTATCATTAGCGCCTCTATGGAAAAGAACAGAGCCCTAGTCGTTCTGACTACCAAAAATGTGTCCAACTTCCGAGGGGATACTACTAGAAGACTATGCAGTTGGTGGGCCTGATCCTTTATCAGGTCCTCTAGTTGGGGAGCTGCAGCAATCAGATGCCGATCTTTTAGGTGCGAACACCTGTTGGCGGGTGGGTCAGAACAAAGTCTGCTTTGCGGGTCGAGCCGAAGATCAACCGGACCTGTGTGGGATGGGTTAGACATTGCCAGAGGGCCTTCATCTCGGATCGGGTCTCTATCATGCCTAGGGATGAAAACGGATCGGATACGGATCGGATATGCCTATTTCCATATCCATATTCGCTTCATCTCTATACGGATCCGAATATGATTCGGATATGCATTAAGAAAACCATATCCGTAAAAATACGGATACGAATCCGAATCGGAGATATATCGAATCCGAATACGGATCGAATAAAGAGCGGATCCGTATATGGATCGAGTAAAGAGCTAATCCAAATATGAAACGAATAAATAGTGAAATCAAAATATGGATCCAATAAACATTAATCCGAATATGGATCGAATAAAGACTATATAAGAATACGAATTGAATTTTTTTATCAAAGTTCATTGCTATTTTTTAAAAAATAGCAATGAAATATAAACAAGTTGCATCATGACAAAAGGGAGCATTGAGGTGACATGTGTTCTTGACCGGAAGCAAAAAGAAGATAGGATTTCGTAACTGTTGTTCGTGCCCATCTCCAAACAAACAGAAGTTTATTAATATCATTAACATATTGTATTATATAATGTGTAATACTACTATAATAACACGGGGTTCTGGCTTCTATTAAATTAACTAATATATAAAAAAATATCAAATATTCTATTTGGATATCCGGATCCGAATCCAGATATTCAAGCCATTACCATATCCGTATCCGTATCCGGAAAATTTTTATAATCCATATCCATATCCGATCCGTATTCGATTAATATTCGGATACGGATATCCGTATCCGGTAATTTTTCGAATACGGTAAGCGGATATTCGGATACATCCATATCCGTTTTCATCCCTAATCATGCCCCCAACATTTCAAAACATCATCTGCATGCAGCTCTTTGTCGAGCTTGAGGACTCGTGAGACATCATCGCCTTCAACTATTGGATCTGAAATCTCTACTTCGAAGCCTCCGACAATCCATTGTTGATCCTCCCCAATCTCCAGTGTGAGGTTCTGGAGCCTATGTCACAGGCTTCGCTCAAGCAGGGCGGTTAAAATTAGGGCGAGCACATGTGGGTCAAGAATGTGGTATGCAGGAGCCAGGTGTGGTTACTACTAAGCTGGAACTGTTGGGTGGTGAACCCAAGAGTCGTCAAGGCCATTTCTCATTGAAAACATGGGTTTTCCAGCCTACTGGCAAACGATTGTTGGGTCAGGGTTTGTTTGCTTTGCCACAGTCTGGGGGTGGCGAGACGGGGGAAATGGATTCCAAAGAGGTTGAAGAGGGTGAGGAAGTACGAATATACATATGTAAGAAGGGCCGAGGTGGGGTGGCGTTGCAGCCCCTGGAACCTGCGAGGAAGGGGACCAAACAGGGGGTTACGGCTCAGCATGTGTTGGACATGCCAGGGGACATGAAAGCATACATGCATATGTATGAATGTCTTTACAAGGATTTAAAGGAGTTTTGGGGGTGATAACTCCATGGGGAACCACTTCTCAATGAAGATGTTGACATGGACTGTAAAGGGGTATGGAAGCAGGAGAATAGATTTGCGGTTCGAGAGTTTTTTATGGAGTCCAAGGCTGAAATCACGATGTTGCAGAAACAAAGATTGCACATGAAAGGGAATCCATATGGAAAGAAACTGGAGGTAAGCTGATCCCAGAATTCAACTAGATTAATTCGGATGGTGTGTTGTGGGTGGACTTGCCATGGTTGGAATGGGGATTTGTTCACATTGGAAAAGGCATGAATTACAGGGGTGTCATGCCCTAATGGTTCGTCTAAGCTGGAAAGCTGATGACATTGTCATGTTTACCAACATTTATGGGCCGACAAACGAAGTTAATTTTTCTAAGTTGCAAGAGCATATTAGCTTGGTACGAAACAATGCCCATCTGAGGGGTAGATCATTGGTGGGGACTTCAACATGACAGTGTGTCCAGAGGACCGTCTAGGTCTACGCGGAGGACTTGATGCGGGGTCTACGACTCTGTGTTCACTGATCATAATGCAGTTTGAAATCATCAATGTCATTATATACAAAGGAGTTTTATTTTTGAATTAATAGTGGGGGAAACGCCCCCCTTCACCCAAAAAACCAAGGTTCAAATCCCACTTCAATGGTCTGGTGGTAGTGCAATATGCCTACCACCCAAAAGACCAGGGTCCAAATCCCTCCTTGTGGGGGTTGCGTTAGGTAGCCAATAGCCAGCATAAAAATAGTTGAATCTTTCAATGTGGATTTGAGCAAGAATCCACATAGCTGACCCTACTTAGAGTGAGGAAACATGCGAAGATGTACGTCCCAAAAAATTTTCTGAAAGGTTAAGAAAGGCAACTTACAGAAGTCATGACTCGAAAAAAGTCTAAGAACGAATATTAACCCTTTCTACAACCACTCAACATAAAAACCTCAAAAAACTCTCAAACCATGATGCTCTCTAAACTAAAATCTCTAAAAACAATGCCACGATCAAACACCATTCAAGGAAAGCCCTATCGTAAACTAACAATCCCAGATATCATACTGCCCCAACCACCCACACAACCACGAAACTTCAGGGCTCTACATCCACGAGAACCCGAGACTCCTGAAGTTACCTCATCATTTAATAACAATTTTCTTCCCTTAGATTGAGGTCAACCCCATCATCTGTGCAATTGTCTTTTGGAGAACGGCTTTCTCATTCAAATCTTTCACTTGCGTAGCTTGATGATCGTCCACATCTTCCTTAGGCCTCTTTGGGCTCACCTGCGCACACTCCTAATATAACCAGTAAGTTGGGCAGACTTTTGTTCTCTGTTTCTGTAGCATTTATGCCTCTTGCATGGAAAGTTGCCGACGATCAAGCTCCCATTTAAATCTCCTGAAGCAACCAGAACCACAGCAGAGGTGTCGAGCTCGGTGGAGCTTGGACCAACAACAAATTTCGCGTTAACCACATGTATGTGGCAATTCCTTCGGAGTTACCTCGAGGGATTGATTTATGTCAGAAGACGGATCGTGCACCTTGAGAGGGACGCCATTCGCCAAGGACTTAGGAACGTTTGCATTGACTGCCATGGTAGAAATAAGAAGCAAAACCTTCGGAGAGGACTCCAATAGCTGATTACCTCAAGATGGCGAATCGTCTGACTCTCCTCGAAACAAGAGGGATGCCAACTTCCAAAGAAGGAAAGCTTTTGTAAGACTCCGAAGGGATAACAGGATCCGAAGCCTCGGGCCACACAACAGCTCCTTCGAGTAGACATATTCGGGTCTACGGATCCCCACTCGGTTCGGTGTAGCCCGAGCCACCTACCATCAAACAGACCGCTTGGATTAGGTCGTTACCACGACCCAAGAATGCCACACCAACCCAGGCTTGAACCATACAAAGATCCGAGCACTCCCCTTCCACTTCCTTCACAGCAATTAACGGCCAAACAAAACCCTAGGCTTCCTCGAATACGACGCAAGAGAAGAGTCCCCGAATCACGAGAGACCTGGTCTTCTCCGAGAAACAACACATCGAAAGCAGCCTCCGTCATCTCTGTGGATACAAAAGCACCTCCACTGGGAATTCGACCACTAGGATCTTCACGATGCCCCACCGACCATTCAGTTAAAGCCACCGGTTATTCGACCAACACCTCCTATAGAACAACCATCTCCATCGACCATACTACCGACCCCACTGACGATGCTACAACCAAGGCCTCTAGTAAGGTATCGACATCAGTAGGAAGAACCTCAACCGACTTTTGTAATCCAACCAAACTAGGAGGTAATAATGGAGGGATCTCTACAACTCCATGTTGAATGAGGCATGTCCCACCAACATAAAAATTCCTTCACAAACTTTATCAACCTCTTCCCTTTAAGGGCACAATGGTTACATCAGGCTCATCAGCATCCATTCCAGGTAGCCAACCATCAGATAGAACATCAATCACATCACCGAGCTCATTGAAGGCCTCCTTCAAAGTGCCAAGGTTTCTGGATAGGAAAGGAACCCCGATGACCCTCACCGTTCAATGCATAATCTCTATGTTGTTCCTCATTAGTGAGTCTCTTTTATACATGGAGGAGTTCTCGATCAAGATCGTGCATTGATCGTTTTTTGGTGTCCATAGAGGTGCTTCAAATGTTTTAGTTGGCAAGTGTATGGGCGCTAAAGGCAAATCGTGAGGAGGATCGGAAGGTCAAAATCGAACGGAGGCAAAAATCACGGCAGCGATGACTCAAAAAAGGAGATGCCAACACATGTTTTTTCACTCTATGGTCAATGGAAGAAGATGTAGGAACTATATACACTCCTTAACAATTGATGGGTGCATGTGCACGGGACCAACAGGTGGGATGTGCCTTATGTGTGTATTATCGCCATGTGAGTAGAAGGGCCGCTCATATTGGTTAGGGATGGGGATGTGCCTTATGTGTGTATTATCGCCATGTGAGTAGAAGGGCCACTCATATTGGTTAGGTTGGCATAGCAGAGGAATTTCTCTTATTTCGTAGACCCGAGCAAACTCACTAGTGGCAGACTTTGACATGCTTGATATTCGAAAGGCGGTTGGCCATCACAATTCAGAGGGATCCCCGAGCTTATACAGCTTTCTAGTGATGTTTTACAAGGAGTTTTGGGAGGTGGTGAAGGATGATTTCATCGCAGTTCGAAAGGAGTTCAGGTTGGGAAACTATGGCTTTGAGTACCGTAATAAGGCTCTCCTTTTCTTTCTATCGAAGTGGGAGACGACTGTGCAGGTTGAGGACTTCTGGCCGATCACCATGTCCAATTTGGTGTACCTTATTGTTGCCAAGGTCCTTGCCAATCGTCTTTGTGTTGTGATGGATACTATTATTTCTTTGGAGCAGACTGCTTATGTACAAGGTAGACTTATGGTGGATGGTTTACTGCTTGCAACTGAGACGGTATTGGATTGAAAGAGGAACCATGGGAAAGGTTTGGTGTGGAAGGTCTACTTCTCCAAAACTTATGATTGCATTGAACGGCGATTTCTATGAGCTTTACAGAAGAGGGGTTTTCCATAGATTTTCGTCGCACAAATGAAAAGATGCATCATGAAGGCATCATATGCAGTTCTTATGAATGGTCATCCGGAGGGTAATTTTTTTCAACCTCAAAAGAGATCCATCAGGGATGCCCTCTGACTCTAGCATCCCTCATTTTCGTTATTATTACTGATGTGTTAGTCGTGATGGTGAGAATGACATTAGACGACGGTTTCTACCCATGCTTGTGTAGTGTTGATGAGTTAATCCCCATACTACAGTACGTCAATGATACAATTTTGCTTGTGCAAGGTGGGGTGGAACATGTGAGGAGAGCCTCTCGAATCTTGGCCATCTTTGGTAATATTTCTGCCTTTTGCATTAGCAAGAAGAAATCATCCTTCATGTCATTTGGATTATCTCAGAATGAGGACAGGAAGTGACCTTGAGGTTGCATTATGCAGGTGTATTGTCTCGATCACATACTCGGACCTTGTGTTGGTTTCTAGCAACTTGGATCCTTGGATTAAAGCATGGTGTTAGATTTCGCAAAATATCGGTGAAATTTCTCCGAAATTTCGGTTTCGATATGGAATCGAAAGGGTCTTCCTTTACAAATGTTGCTCGATTTGGGCGAAATATGATCGAAATTTATCGAAATTTCGTTTCGACTTGGTCTCGATACGATATCCAATATCGAAATTTAAAACCTTGGATTAAAGTGTTGGACAGATTAGTCCTCAAGCATGTCTTGTCGGCGGTACCAATATTTTTCTGTTCCATCAAATTACTCCTAGTGGGTATGAGAATGAACAAGGTACTATGATGAGGCGGTTTTTTTGGTAAAAGGGTGAGCGAGAGAAGAGAGGAATTTATCTCGTTGATTAGGAGACTATGACACATCATAAGTTGGATGGTGGACTTGGCATGATGAGACTGGAACACATGAACAAGGCTCTTATCGAAGTGAATTCTTAAGCTCTTGGGCAACAAGGAGGACTTGGAGTGTCGTCTAATGCTGAATATCTATGATATTAATGGCGCTTTATCATCGCAGCCTATTCGGTCTCCCTTGTCTCTTTGGCAAGGGATTTGAAAACTCCTACCTGAAATGGGAAGCTTACTTAGGCATGTTTTGGGCGACGAGGAGTAATTTTTATCTCTAGTTAGATGATTGGACTCGAGTCAGTCCTCTATGTGGCCGCTACTCTGGATTGTATGCTATTGTCAAGGATCAGTCATGGTGGATCATATCTGGACGACGGATACTTGGATCCCTTCTTCTCGAGAAGACTTTTCCTAGCAGAAATTGGCAGATTCTTTGGGTCTGATGAAGGACTTAGAGGACATGGATAGTCCTTCCTCGAGGAAGGACCACTGGGTATAGATGGAGGGTCGTTTTTTAGTCAAAAAGGCATGCCGGATATTCTCACAAATGCCAAATCTTGTTGATGAAGACCCCCGATGAGATCGCTTGTCGATTTGGAAGAGTAGGATCCCCCCAGAGACTGAAGGTGTTTCAATGGCTTGCTACACAAGGGTATCTGCTTACAAAGGAGCGCAACGACAGGGTCTTGTAAATTGGGGATGAGTCATGCTCGAGAAGCAATAGTGAAGTGGAAGATTTCAAGCATCTTTTCTTCAAGTGTAGACTCTCGGCTAAGGTTTTGGGAGGATGCAGGCATACCGTAACTTAGGATAGAAGCCTTCAGCATTTTGGAGGTCTATCTGGCTTTTCGTAGTAACTCGTGGGTTATTTTATTTGCACATAAGCCCTTGTTCTTTGTTTTTAAATTAATTTTTATTAAATTTTTATTGCATCTATGCCCCTGAAGTGTTTGTTGTATATCTTGACCTACAGAATTCCAAATTAAGTGAAATTGGTCTCGTTGCAAGCTTATATGGTACTCTATTTTATGAAAGCTTATATGGTACTCTATTTTATGAAACATTCTATGCACTAATTGGATTCATGAAATTTTTAATATTATTCAGAGAAATCCCCTGATTTGCTTACTGAGTTTTATTTTTTAAAAATTACACGTTTGTTCAATCAATGCAAATAAATAGGCCATTTAAAGTTAGACACCTGGAATTTGATGGTAGGGTTAAAGTCTCGATTTGAGGATTTTTATTCCATGTTTAGAAAAAGTAGATGAATCCATTATCTTAGGGACTAAGTAATTGCGTGAAATTGATGTGCAATTGAAATTGATGTGTAGTTGAAATTGAGGCATCGTTTGTCGATTATTTAAGAGGATAGTTTTGCTTGGACCTTGACTTGAGTACAAACATCGATTACGATAGCATTTCGTGTTGTTTATTGTGCTCCGTTTCATTCATTCTATTGCATATTAGCTTGCGTAAAATAGCTAAAAAAATCTCATGCATTTACCAAATTGATTTGATCAAGTGATAACATCGATTTAATCATTTAATTGACCCTAAATTGTATCAAGTAGGAAAATCTCCTTGAGTCGGTCATGTTAAACAAACAATAATCGTACCTCTTCACAGAGATACGTGTGCGGTTCTGACCAATCCTTGATTTTCGAGCTAAAACAACATCGACATTTTAACATAGAGAATCGGGTTATCGCATGTGTGTTGCACCTTAGAAGGTCATGACGACAGAGATAATTCCTCTAGGCCTTTTTATTGATCGATTGGGCAACTAAACGATCATTCTTATCTCCTTTATAGACTAGAGTTTGAGTTTGTCAAACACGTAGGTTGGTGGGATATTTATAGATGAACCATCATTGATCCGGGCATGGTCGATGTGGTATTGTGGTGTCCTCTTTGTCACACTCTACTCGAGGCAATTGCCAAACTATATAGCTCTTGGTTTGTCGTCTCATTACTAAGGGGCTAAATATGAACATATTGTGAAGCCTTCTCCCGCTTTAAGTAGGGTCGGCTACATGGATTCTTGCTCAAATCCATGTTTAATGACCCAACTATTTTTTACGTCGGTTGTCGGCTACCTGATGCAACTCTCACATGGAGGGATTAGAACCCTGATCTTTTGGGTGATAGGCACATTGTATTACTACCAGATCATTGAAGTGCGTACTGAGGGGCTAAGTCCAAAAAATTGTTGACACTCAATTTACTAATCGAGAAACACCCCTCCCTTTATGGAGAAAAATGAATTATGCCATTGGATGGCTCTAGAAAAGGAGTTTTAATAGTAACCTTCTTATAAATCTTAAACAGATTATTCTTACAAATAGGACTTTAACCATATAAATACCACGAGTTCAGGGGATAGATGGCTCCGTTAAAAATATGTGAGATAAATGCACAAGATGAATGCGGCATCTATTACCCATCAAATGGGCTTTTCGGTGTGCTCATTCGTGTGTTTGTTAAGTATTAACAGATCAAGAGCATATAATCATTTTTCTCAAGGGTGATAACACAATGATACAACATCAAGAAGAATGTCAACCAAGTGGTGGGAAGGGCTAGATCTTTCTTACCATCATTACAGAACTGAAGTAAACTGGATATAAGACTTTCAAGCATTGGGGGGGTGAAAAATTAAGCTCAAAGACTCTCTGAGTAAGAACCGTTTGACCATCACTTATTCAATGACTGGACTAAATATAACAACTCAACAAAATTCAGAGAAAAAGTTGTCCTTCAGTCAAGGTGCATGATTTTGAAGGAAGAAAAGGCGTTTTATTTAGGCAATCCCCCCCCTTCTTTTGTTTTTATTCTTTTTTTTTAGTCCGGTTACGAGGTCTGAATAAATATGAGTATCATTTCCTATTCGATCCCTTGGAATTCCATATTCGAAGGATCTATTCATTAAAAAGAATCGATTCGATACATTTCTTATGCATCCACAGGTGCTATATTGGATTTGAATCAGATTTCGGATCAATCCATATTTGATTATGCCCATACAGAATGTGCATACAGGATAGAGCAATACCCAAAAAATTGGAGTAACTTCTGGATAGACAAGACAGTATTAGAAGCAAGACATAGTAAATATCATTCTAAACAAAATGGCATCTTAGTTTCACTAGGTTATTTGTTGCGAGCATCTATGAAGCTATAACAATACTTGCAACTAATTTATCATCCTTACCAAAAGAACGTATGCTCGTGCAAATTGAGGTTACCCTTAATATAAACCCAACCTTCGGAAATTATCCTTCCATAATTTTAACATGTGATTAATTTCAGTACTAGAGCTTTGATGAGCTACACCCACGAGCATGCATGTCACTAAGTAAAAGCATAAAGTGACTAATATAACATTACAATTCTATAAAACTACATAAAAATTATATATTTATATGTATAGATACTAATTGCCAAAAAGCCCATTTACTGGGGAAATTTTGACGGCCAGAAAGACGACTAATTTAAGCAACAATCTATAAAAAAAAACATATGCATGCATATAGAAGATACATGCATGTGGAAAGATATACATATGCAACAAGCATGCGTGCATACTCTGATGAAGAGGGATCTCATTTTTTGTGAGATGGGCCATCACATATTACAACCATTTCACCATCTCTTTGATCAATTGTACAAGCATTGATGTGAATCTTACAATTAGAGGCAGATCTGTTTCAAGTATATCATATTTTTACCATAAAACTCATCACAGCTACATGCTAATTATCTTTTAGTTTGGTCAATTGTGTCCTCGTTAGATATTGCAATATCAGTTATGCACATCCCCTTTTTTGGAATATCAGTTGTGCCCCTCACTTCTTGCATTGTCATTACTTGTGCCCTTCCGTTAGTTTCATCGTCAATGAGTTGAACTAAACCATGGTTTGATTAACAACGTCGTACGTTGTTGATGTTACGGTTCCTCCTCCGGTTGTTGCTAAAGAAGACAGAGTCCAACGAAGAGAAGACCAGCTTCAATGGAGCCAAGCACCGGTGGACTTTGTTGACGCGATGAGGTTTGATGGCCGGAACCACTAAAAGGGCATCGTTGTTGCGACGGTGGCCAGAGGCGGTTATGTTGTTGCCATGTATGCCATTGTCGGCGGGACTTGGATGTGCCGATCAGCGGAGAGCGTTCCTCTGACCACGACAATGACATGAGGTGGTAGGATGTGAGAGAAGGGAAGAAGGTAAAGAGATTGAAGATGTAGAAGGTGGTTCTTGATGTAGGTTTGAGTTTTGGGTATGCAGAAGAATTTGTATATTTGTTTAACAATTGTAATTTTTTATTAATCAGTTACAAAATCTCATCATAAAATTCAATAAAAATCACCATTATATCCAGAATGAATGGTTTATTCGTGAAAATATAAATTTTTTATTGATTTGGTAGATGGATGAAGGAGGAATGATGAGAGAGAAGATAAAAAGGAAGAAGAAGAGTAATGGAGGAAGAAGAGGAGGCAGGAGAAGAAATAGTGAATAGAGAAGAAGAAGAGGAAGTGGAAGGAATGGGTCCGGGAGGGGAGGGGCTAGAGAGGGAGAGGAGGAAGGGGAGGGGCGAAGGAGGAGGTGGTCAGAGGAGGAGGAAGGACTGGAGGGGGAGGGGGAGGGGCGGAGGATGAGAAGGGGGTGGAGGGGGCAAGATGGAGGAGGAAGTGGTTGGAGGAGGAGGAATGGTTGGAGGGGAGGCGGGAGGAAGAGTGGAAGGAAGAAGAAGAAGAAAAAGACTAGTCCACCCTTGATTGTTTATCTAATTACCCTTGTGTTCCCAGAGTTAATGTTTGTTTGGGATGAGGATGGACGGCAACTAACTCGAGGGGCATAAGTGATTATTATGGAAGAAGTAAGGAGCGCAACTAATATTCCAAAAAACAGAGGGGCATAACTGATATTACGATGTCTAAGGAGGGTACAACTGATAAAAACCCCTTACATGTTACTTCTCTGCAAGTTGATTTAAGTTTCACTTCAATGGTAGAAATTAAGGGTTTGAAAAAAGTAAAGGTATTCTTACACAAAAATAAAAGACAGAACGAAGTGGTTTCATTGCAATCAAAGCGAAACGTAGCCTTGAGGCAGTCTAGGCATAAGCCTCATTTTTTTTCCCAAAAATGTGTAATTTAACAAAAATCATTAGATTAAAATAAAGAAGACTATATTATAACACAAATCTCTAAACATGTAAAGAAAATAAAGGTTTTTTTTGGGACAATTCATTGTTGACATAGTTTCATACTCTCATAGAGGAGATGATATTACTGCTAGTGCTAGAAAATTAACACAAGACAACATAATGATTATAAAACATAATAAGTTAAGTCTCTGGTTTTGTAAAAAAAATGAAGAAATAGATAGTCAAATCCATGTTATATGCCCTTGCTTGTTTTCGACATTTTTGAAATTCATTGTAGAAGACGAGCACAATTACAAACAAAAATATACCAAATCCCTTAGATAGGTCAAGCATCGTCATAACAGTAAGTCTTCACTATTATCATAACATAATAAGGTCAACCACCATAATAAATAGGGTAAATTACAGAAAAGGGACTGATCTTTACATGGATTCCCAAACTAGGGACTGATGTTTAGATTGTAACAAATAGGGGACTCAAGTTTAACTTAACATTCCAGTCCCCAACGACGTGAATGGGTGACTTAATCCATGGCTTGAGTTGACGAAATTGTCCCTGCCCAATAGGATTTAGTTTTTCACTTTCCTGAACACTTCAGAAACCTCCCCCACTCCTCCATGATGGACTGCTCTGACCATCTCCGACTCTACACGATATCACGATTTAGCGGACATCATCCTCTCGGTGGCCATCTCCTCATAAGCTCGACGGCACCGGATACGTGGGTTCTCCTTTTTCTCTATTGCGGCGTTGTTTGGGTATTTAGGTTCAAGAGAGGTGTCGCAGTTCAAGAGGGGGAGGTCGGGGATCCATGAGGGAGGGGTGTTGGCGTGGTTGGAAAGGGCAGCCAGGGTGGAGGCAGAGAGGAGAGAGAGTATGACTAAGAAGTAGATGAGTGACTTCTTCAAGGTTCGGTGTGGAAGATCGCTCGACTTGCTGGCGGCATCAGATCAAGCCATGCATATCTATGAACCGGAAGATCTTCTCCTGGAATCTCTTTGCCTTCGCGACAGCGACCTTCAGGAAAGCGAAGAAGTGGATCGTCAGATCGGTGACGATCTCGACAAGCAGGAGTCCCCGATGGGTTCCGACGCACCGAAGACGACGTCACGGAGTTATATGTACAATGCTCACCATTGGAGTCTTCGACAACTGGTGGATGCTCGCCGATGTGGTGGACAAGTGACATGATTATGTAATCAGGAAGAATCGGATTCCTACTCTGGAGAGCAATAGAGTCATCGCTCTCCTTTACTCCCGTGTCAAGAAGATGGGAGAGATCAATGTTGCCATCAGAATGGATTTTTTTCATTTTCCTTAGTTTCTATGTCTATAACAAAGATTAATCTAACAACCTTCTTTTTTAGCTTTTTATTATACAAATTTTGTGTTACCAAGTTTGCATGCCCGTCTTGCCTGTTCACGTTATATTTTTGACCTCCGCTTCCCATGATGCACTACCTCGGCCCCATTGGCGTTGTGCAGCAGAAGGTAGTTCAGGCCAATGGTGCATGCCGGAATGGACGTGAGGCTTTCAATTGTGGAGTCGGCCGATGCACACGAGTTGGATGAGGAGTATGACGGTACGCTGAGCGGTAAAGTGAAGGAGGTCGTGAGGGCGAGGTATGGATGATTGCAGATGCTAGCAGCAAGGGTGCCAACAGTAATGGGGACATTACAACGCAAGGGGAGAGAGTGTATGCGCTGGTGAGCTGGAGGAAACCCCATGCACGGTGGGTGCACGGTGGCGACGATAATGATGTATGCAGTTCCGATGAAGATGTTGGTTATGGTTGACAGGTTCTACTTCCTGCAGCATCTGATGCTTCACGATCTGTTGCTGCCAACACGAAAGGCTTCTCAGTTTGTCAGATAGACTCCTGTAGAAGGAAATCTATGTGAATCGAAATGAAGGAGATGGGGGCAATATAGTCATTCCAAAGTCATAATATATTTAAATTAATTCATAAGTTAACGGCGGGTTGATGGAATCCTTGATTTAGGACAGATGAATAACTCGGTCCCCTATTTGTTACAAATCAAAGACGGGTCCCTATATTGGGAATCGACGTAAAGTTGAATCCTTCTTTTTGTAATTTACCTTAATAAATAAAGTTAACTAATGTCATAACGACTAACTAATAACGAACAAGCACAATCGCAAACACATAACCATTGTCTTCAATATTCAACTACTGGACTAACTATCTCATAAACAATTAACAAATAACAACTAACTAGTGAATATATCTTAAAACTGAATAGACCTAAAAAGGTGACTAAAAACTAATTGTATGTGATGGTGTTGAATGCTTTGGGGAGGAGGCGACAATGATTAACGTAGGTGGTGATGATCGGAGGTGTCTTTGGAGCCTAAGGAGGAGGTAGCAGTGCTTTGAGGTGGAGGCATTGACGCCTAAACGAGGAGGAAATGCCAAGAAGTAGGGTTTTCACAAATAGTATCGTCGAGACGTGGGGAGGGATAAAACCTTAGGAAACAACAACTGGAAATGGTTTCTAATACCTCGTAGGCTGAGGCGCAAATGGAGAAATCCGTATGAAGAGGGGATCGCATTTGAGTAGCTAGTGGGTGAGGCAATGGCTTACCAATGCAATAATCAATAGCTGGTCAGAGAGGATGATCAGAACAGCCCCACCAGGGCTAAGACATCCCATAAAGGGCTTCTTATTTCATAACAACAAAAGCACTTTTTTCATTCTTTCATATACTAGGGGAATTCACTTGGAAAAGAAATTCTTCCATATCTGACGGATTCGAATCCATAACCGTGGGTTCCAGTGCATGAGATCTTGTATATGACCTACTTAAGCCAAAATGTCTCATCGGTGTGCCTTAGAAAGCCTCAAGGGGTGTGACTCCCTCACAACACCTTGACTACTAGAGGCACTCGCCTCACAGAATCTTGTTGTGGCACACGCCTCGAGCCTAAATCAACCTTTCTCTCCTCGAAACACGTTTTTTTATTCCATGGTTGAGATGGTGACAATTTCACCTAAGAAGAAACCCCTCCTCATAAGTCACAAGGATGAGGCACCGTTGATAGAATACAAAAAACAGTTAATGTTGTTCATGTAATAAGACTCATAGATAAAGAAAAACATTTACAATAAATATAAGTAAACTAGTGTTCCCATAAGCTTCTCAAAAAAATGCTATAGGGCATAAAAGCATCAATGGTTGTCTTTCATCTTCGAAAAAATGAAGTTCCATATAAAAAAGAATATGCACCAAATGATACCCCGAAGTGGCTACATCATGAATTAGGGCTTCACGATTGTACCAAGCCCATGTATGTGCAAGAGAAAGTTACCAAAGGACCTTTCATAATGTCAGCATAGGTTAAGGAGAACACAGACTCCACCTTTAGCAACAAGGGCCGTCTTATGTAGTAGGAAGCAAACTCAATTGTTGCATTACTCAAAAATGCTAAAAGAACATAATGCATATGAACAACATCACGATCCTATTCCAACATCATTAAATTGAGGGGTGACTAAGCCTGCCCATCAATACCAATCGTGCCATCCCCATATTTTGTGATCATAATGGCATAAAAATTCCCTTATGTTGTAACCAAGGAAGGAAATATCGGCGATATATCGCCAATATATCGATATCGACACGGGACCGATATGGACACTGATATGGCGACATATCCTGATTTCCAGGCATTTTCTTCACAAAGGCTCGTCGATATGGGCAATATTTCGGCGATATATCGTCGATATATCGTCAAAATATCGTATTGATACGATATCGAAACGATATCGATATCGATACGGCCTTCCATGGTTGTAACAATAACTACAATTAAACTCAGGTGGCATGTCAAAGCACTCAAATCAATTATTGATGGACTCTGTGATTGTTAACAAAGACCAAACCTGGATCCTCAAAAGTAAATGTATCCACATTCTTTAAGAGAGATGAGTAGACATGTCCCAATGCACCCTGCACTGGATATGGTTAAGTTACTCTATGGTTATACTCCCAATAATTTCAACTAGGACTTGGTAGTGGCATCAACCGATAGAACTCTGACACGATGGTTTTTTATACAATGGCCCAACTAGACGCATCACTAGAGAACCTCCCACTGGCAAAGTTGTCTAGCATGTTGCTTCTTGCAATTTCTACCATTCTACATTTTGCCATTTTGGAACCTAGGAGAGGTTCTTCATAAACGATATATCTTTTCTTTACATTCTCAAATGGACGTTCATTTATCATTCTTGATTCATTCACTCATTTTGAAGTGAGACATCCCAGCATAAATAGTTGCTCAAGCTTCTTATCATCTTGTTGCAGCCCTTGTGGGTCTAAGTGCTCAATGGATGGTGGATGGCCATCTGTTTCATTATTGGCCCTTCTTTCATTTCATGACCATTATTATGCAAATAAATAGATCCGTTACAGTATGCCTTACCCTCGTCTGTTTACCGAATAACTCCGTTGTCTACTCCATTTCCATCACTGGCATGGTTCTTAGTCCCCTTCAAAGTCTATAAAGTCCATATAATGTCAAATGCAGATTATTGTACAAATAATACATATTTAGCAAACATGAGATTAGTCTGGCGGTTACCAACAGCGGGCCTCTGACGTAAGACTGACTAGGATTTCAAAGGCCACATCCTATGAGCAATTCAGCACAATGACAGTCAAAACTTTATATGCTTAATATCAGTAAGTTTTTTCTCATAAGCTCGATATTAGCGGATTTATGTAACCCCTTTATTTCATAATCTTTATAAAATTACAATAGGCACCCTTCTAGGGGTATACATGTATTCAAAAGGGGGGAAATAAGACAAGAACTGAAAGTAACCAAGACATACAGTCTTCATATCCTTCCACCAATGGCATAAGAGAATAGCTGAGTTATCCAACTTCCAATACATGCCTTCAAAATCCTATCATCTGTGTACATCTCACTGTGACATGTAATACCTATGCATGTCAGAGTGATTTACATCATATCAGAACAGTTCTAGCAATTACTGTCAGTAGGTTACTCCATTAAAATAACAAGTTTATATAAAAAATGTAGTAGGCCTTATCCCACTATAAGTAGGGTCGGCTACATGGATTCTTGCTCAAATCCATGTTCAAAGATTCGACTATTTTTTACACTGGCCGTCGACCACCTAACGCAACCCCTGCAAGAGTGGGATTTAAACCCCTGGTCTTTTGTGTGGTAGACACACTGTACCACCACTAGACCATTAAGTGGGTACAAGTTTATATAAATATATAAACCGGTTATAAAGAGTGAAGGGTCAGAACGTCAAGAGCCATTTTATAAGTAACATAGATCCCTATGCAAAACATCATCTCCTTGACAGGAGTCATTTTATTTTTAGAGCATATTTATTAGGGTTACATGTAATCCTATCTTGTTTAAAACATCATAGAACACCGGAACCATTAAGGTCCAAGAATCCATGGCTTGTATACAAATTCTAAGTTGTTGATCAAAAAAAACTTAGGTTTTTTTTTGAAAGGGCTAATCATTGTAAGTTAGTATCACTTTTAATCCTTCTTTGTTCATTAGTTCAGAGTTTAAGACTGGTGAGATGGATAAGTACAATCACCCTGTTGCTTTAAAGAGTGTCTATCTCCTTGGCGTTGTATTGCTTCGATTTAACACTACCATAACATAAGAAGCCTTCTGCTAAAAGTGGTTGTGAGTCGTCAAACTTCCCAATAATCGGTGATGTTAACTCCTCCAGGAGGATGCAGTTTTCATGGTTTTCCAATTCAAGAAAAAAACAGATGCTTAAATAGAAAAAATTTACCTCAGAACAGGGTTCGGAAATGCGGAGGTGGGGCAGCAGGGGTCGGCAGGGCTCGACGGAGGCGAGGCTGTGGCTGGAAGGCCGTGGAGGTCCGTGGATGAATTGGGGAGAAGATGGGTTGTTGGCGGCGACGAAGACGAGAGCGGCGGCGGGGTTTTCGTTGGGTGTGAAAAAAGAGGGGGGGAGAGGCCAAAGCTGTCGGACAAGAAAGTCCAGAGAGCCCTAAGGAGCTCTCGTCTCTGCTGAAGCCAAGGGCTTGGAAGAAGGTGGGGGAGAGAGGGACTGAGTGAGAGCAAAAAATAAACTTGGGGAATAACTTGTGTATGTCCATTTATTTTATATTTATAGGATTATTTCTGCAAAATATCTCTATGGATGCATCTACTATTAATATCTAAATGATGAATCGTTAGAAATAATGGTGAAAGATCTAAATGTAATATGAGTATTTACAAATCAAATCACATATTATATTGTATTTATTTTTTATCCATCTTCTTTAGTATCACCTTTTTCAGATATTATTGATTCATCAATGTCCCCAACCTCGTTAATACCCTTGGGTCATGTTCGGTTAGGGGGTAAAATCCCTTGGGTGATTTACCCTCCCTAACCCACTCCTTTCTCTTTTTAAGTAGGGTCCACTTTTTATCTTTTTAAAAAATTAAATAAATCAATTCTCCATCATCAATTCCATCAAAAAATAATATATTATACCATCATATCATATAAAAATTATAAACTACCACACTTCTACTCACTTTTTCAAACTCCAATACAATCACATCACAATAAATACTCACTTTTTCAAACTTCAATACAATCATATCACAATAAACCCACTTCTAACCCACCCCCAGTTTAATCCTCTATCCAAACATCAAAACCCAAAAATGGGCTACCTGCAACCAGTTTAACCCACCTAAACCCACTATCGAAACACACCCTTAATATTTCAGACATCTTCAGCCTCGCCATCATCTCACCTCACTACCATACTTGACATTGTTGATCTCGTCGATGTCCCTAAATGACAATATTTTTTTATTGGTAGATACATACTAAATCGTTGTCATTTATTTCAATGTGTCTCCATGTCATGTTTACGGAACAATCACATAGTTGCATGGTCTAATATACCGCAGTGTATTATCGATGCGCCAATCATATATCGGTATTAGTGAGTTGGAGGCGTCGATATCATTAGGGATATCTTTTTCTCGGATATCGTACGATATCTCTCAACATATCATGAGTTTATTACATGTTGGTTGCAAGTTGAGATCTGAGTACAATTTTCATTTTTATTATATGGGCAATACAAGAAAGAAGCGCAAGTGAAGCATTGTCAGGAGGAAAGTGAGAAGGAGAAAAGCATGAGATATCTTCGCAAGCTTTGGGTAAGCGGTAGATAGATCTAATTTCAACTACTTTTAAAGTTCCTTCTTTCATGTATTAGTATGTAGGGAAGAAATATAAAAATAGCATATGATTTTACACATGATTCACCCCGCGATATAAGGTATATCAATTTTTGCTACATGTTAATATAAGTATTAACATATGATGTAAAATCCTAAGTAACATCCTATTTGGGTGAGGACGGCTCTGTCATTAGTGAACATGTGATTCCTCGCACACCCAAGACACAAGGTGCTTTAGCTTTTCATAATTTCTATCTTTTTCTATTTGATCTTTCTGAAACTATATTATTTTTATTTTGAAAATCTTTTTTATAAGGTGAAAATCTATCGAAATTTCTTTCAAATATCACAAGATATGGGGAGGAACTTCATCAAAATTTTCTTCATAATATCGTAAATAAGGGGAAACTCTATATAAATTTTGAAATAATTTATGCTCTTCTTGTTCTTCATGTTCGTCGTGTTCTTCGTACATTCTTTACATTATTCATGCATTCTTTGTGTTGTTGATTTGTAAATGGATTTTGACCATTTTAGGGGTTATTAATCATCTTAGTTGAACATGAACCACGAATCAAAGTAGATCGAGGCCATACAAATGTTAACATGACTAGGGGTATGGAATCCTTAATTTATTGTTGAGATTCCAAGTTGAATCAAATCAGATTCTTCATTTTTGTGTTCTTCATCACGAAGAACATTCATATGATTATTATGAGAACTTTTGATTGGATCATTAATATTTACATTAGAACCTCTCCTAAAGTTTGACCTAGTGTAAGGATATAAATATACAAATTTGTGCTTGTTTTGTGGAGAGATTGTGGAAAGTTAAGTATTCCAAACTAAGAAATTATATATGTATTTATTTAGACAAATACTTATTAGTGATTCGAGTAAAAGGTTGATACATATAATCATATCATTTCTATATGCAGACATGGTAGGTTTCAATGGATACGACGATGGGTTTTATTTCCCTATTATGATAACGATGACTTGGAGTGAACAATACGGGTAGGACATGCAACACATATGATTGTCATAAGTAATCCATAAGGCATGGCAAACCTGAGTAATACACACTTGTCTTAAAGTATTGAGCATGCAAAATAAATCATTTACAACACGTGATACTCAGTTGCCATCAAACTAATAACCTGACTGAAGATGTTAATGTGCCATGTAAAATCTAGAGGGGGTAAATTGTGGTTACATTATGATAACATATATATTAAGCCGTTGAAAAAGATGATTAAGTAGTTGCAAAAGGGTTGTGGATATAATCAATCCAGTCCTCCTGAGTGATCGACTTCCATATTATACATGTTGGTGGTAAAAAGATTATTGATTAAAGAAAAAAACAATAATTGTCAGGGCATCATTGGAGGATTGGTTGAAGAAACGTGTGACAATATACGCTCTTTTGAAAGCAACCTCCAATCTTGAAGTTGCCGCAAATTCAGAGGTTGATCCGAGACCGGTCTAATATCCGATCCGATTTTTTAAACCTTGGTTATAACACCACTTTCGTATTATTGAATCTTGAATGAAACATTCTACTGAAAACTTTGTATGAATAGACTTTTCTAACCATGCTAACGCCATAAAAACAGAACTTTCGTCAACAGGTTCTAAAAATGACATAAAAAAAGTTAACTACAAAAGTGAAATGAGATCATAGCAGAAGACAATATGTATTCAATTGTGTTTTGGAGATAACGAGCCTCTACATGGGTCAAGAACACGACCTCCAACACTAAATGCAGACATCGAAGATACGCTTGTTATTGGGATGCTCAAAATATTACATGCTAAGTTTGGTAAGAAACGACACTTGATGGAATTCAACCTCCACCACTCTCAAACATTAAACTCATACGCTCGAATCACATTTTCACATGTATATACAACTTCCTCTAAGTACATAGCATGATCTGATTTTGAATATTACTTTGCATCATTTCTGACAAGTATGTCGAACATTTCTCATCCTCTGAACCATGGTTTCTTCAAATAATCGTTATATTTTGGAGGCAGAGGACATAGCTATTGGGTTGATTAGTTCACGCATAATTAATAAATTTCATATAATGCATCTTTAATTACATGCAAATATAATTAACATCATGCTCATTATGCAACAAAAGTAAAGGGGAGTTCAACAAATCACATTTTACTATGTGTATTTAATAATGATACAATAGTCAACAACAAATTACAATGACACCAATACTTGTTTGTTTTATCCCACATCGCAAAAGACATATCTTCCATGAAAGTATATTCAGATTGAAGTTAAGAATGCAATAAACATTTTTTTATCATCTCAGGAAATAATAAGTTGGATGTTAGTTTGTTGTTCTGGAAAAAAGTGCAGTGACATTATTAAACATCTTCAAGAACTTGCATATTTTTTCAACCTTGTCTCATTCAACGGAAGTTGGACGTCACTTGTAATTAGCATCTCAAAGAACATATTGTCTTAATGCCAACTTAACGATCAATATATGTTTGAACTTAAAATATGTGGATGGGGGGAGAATGTGTTCTCTGACCGTGTGCCTGTTGAAGAATGAGTCGACGACTCATAGGCAGTGGTTTGGTAAGGGAACCCACTAGAGCCGTAGCAAAAGAGAGATTCATAGGGATGGTTGTCACTGGTTATAGACATGAACACGTGTGATCTATCCATGACCAGGATGAAGCATGGGTGAAAAAAAGTGGAGGTCCAAAACATCTGATGTTGAAGAACGAATGGATGAGTTTTAGTGGGGGAAGAAATGCAACCCGAACCCAGAGCTAGCTGGTTATCCCCTAAATACGTCTTGTTGGACAATCAATGCATAAACCTTTATGTAACGTCCTGGCCCCTAGACATGGGTCGTTTATCTGGGATTAATGGCCTAGAAACCCTGTTTAGGTTTAGACCCAACTAGAGCCCTCAAACACATCCCAAAATGCTTAAGTCCAAGTTGACTAGTAGCGGTCATCACACTTTATAACCTAATACCACACTTTGTGACTACTAGATGTGAGACTGTATTTGGGGAAGCCAAATAGTGTTGGAGGGAAAGTTGAAAATTCTCAAATTTGAAATAAGGAGTGTTTAGGTGGAGTTTTAGTACCACATCTAGTAGTTTTAAAACTTTAGTGGACTTATGTACGAGCACCCCAAGAGAACCCGAGACGTGCGCTTCAGGGCGAATTTGGTGTGCCTCGCCTCGAGGCGTACGCCTTTGCGCCTCGAGGCGGTGCTTTTTAAAACCATGATGATATGGCTTTATCTTGTGTAAGGACCCCGTGTGGGAAGACTGGATATCTTGACATCAACATTGATTTACATCAAGGTTCTACTTTGAGTCCATTTCTTTTTACTTTGATTATGGACAAGTTGACCAGTCACATTCAGGATGAGTTACATTGGTGTATGTTTTTTGCTAATGATATTGTGTTAATTGACGAGACTGGAGATGGAGTAGATGAGAAGCTTGATGTCTGGAGACATGAGTTGGATACTAAAGGATTTCGTATAAGTAGAGCTAAGACGAAATATATGGAGTGCACCTTCGATGGAAGCAATGGTGAAGGAATCGAGGTGAAGATTGGGAATGATAACATTCAGAAGAGAGATTCCTTTAGATTCTGGGATCCATTCTGCAACATGATGGGGAAATTGATGGGATGCTAGTAATAGAATAAATGCAGGCTGGCTAAAGTGGAGAGGAGCCTCTGTTATTCTCTGTGATAAGAAAATTTCTTTAAAGATTAAAGGAAAGTTTTACAAAGCAGTCGTGAGGCATGTTATGCTTTTATGGATCTGAATGCTGGCCTATGAACCATAGACATGTGCAGAGAATGAATGTAGCAGAAATGAAAATGCTAAGGTGGATGTGTGGACATACACGTAAAGATCGGATTCGGAATGATGCAATCAGAAAGAAAGTTGGTGTAGCTCCGATCGAGGATAAGATGCGAGAAAACCGTTTAAGATGGTTTAGTCATTTACAAAGAAGATCAGCTGATGCACCAGTTAGGAGATGCGAGTGTTGGGATGTTGAGCCGGCTAAGAGAGGGCGAGGACGACCCAAGAAGTGTTGGAAAGAGATCATACGAAGGGATCTTAGTTTTGTGGATATAAGCCGGGATTGACCCATGATAGATCTGAATGGAGGCGAAGAATCCATGTAGCCGACCCTACTTAATTGTGGGAAAAGACTTTGTTCTTATTTGGCAACATTATGCTCGATCGGGATAACAAGAAATGAGGAGATTCTTTTTCATTGGATCTATTTTGTTTTGAAAATGTATTTTTTTATTTTCATATTCATATTAGGATTTTCCTTAAGTCATAGCTCATGTAAGGCAACCATATATATCTTCCTTTCTCTTCTTTTTCCATTGAAACAAAGTTGGGATGGACACCATAGCATCTTCCCCCCAGTTTTTTTCCTAAAAAAATGATTATGATGTCAACATGACACTAAATATCACAATATATCACTACTTAGGTGTACCGATATTCCCATGCATATCGATTTCCCAGATATCGACACATCGATCCATATTGGTCAAAATTTGGGCTTTTTCAACACAACTTTTCCCTAATATCGATCGATATGGACTTATGCCATCGATATTGGCTATGCATTACTCGATATCACATATTTTTTAAGTTTTAATGATCGATTTGTTCGAGATTTATCTCTCTTACTATTTCTCAATATTAAAAACACATTATGATTTATATATTTTATTCCAGGTTAGGAATGTTGCCCTCGCCACCGCAGGACGAGCGCACCGACTCCCTCCAAACCGCCCAATTGGCACCGCAGGGCGAGTGCCTTCCAATACGCCAGGTCTTGAATTTTGCCTGTTATGCTGGGGCCAAACGAAAAACAAAACATAATGGCTTCCAGCCAATTGGGATCATTGCATGAACGAGTGGACACTGGACAGTACTCGTGATTTATCTGCACTCATTACCGGATACGACTCCTTTAAGAAGCTGATCAGTGTGTCAGGTGGAGGTGTTTCAAGGAAAGTGTATTCCACTCTCTATATCAACGATACAGAACCAATATTCAGACCTCTGTAAAAAGTTGTTCATGCTTGGGCATATGCAAGGATTCTCATTCTACATTAATAAATAATAAGGTAGGATGATACGTGGTTATACATTAATAAGGATTCACCAGCGATGCACAAAGGTATTTTTCAGGGTTTAAAAAATCCAGACCAGCTGGTCGGATCAATTGGATCGGGAACCGGCTCCAACCTGGTTGGTTTGGCCGGTTTTGTGTAATTAATTTTAAAAAAAGAAAGAAAATAAAAAATTGGATTCGACCAGTGGTCGGACCGAGTTGGCCCGGATGGTTAGACCGGGTTGACCCGGATTGACATGATTTTGATTAAGATGGATCATGGGGTCAGGTCACCCAGGATCTGATCCTGACCCGACCCGTAAAAACCCGGCCTGAACCCGATGTATAAATGGGTCAGGCTCGGACCCTCATATTTCAAAAATATTATGCTCGGGCCCGAACTCGAAATACAAATGGGTCGGGGCCGGGCCCGGACCCTCATATTTCAAAATATCATGTTAGAATCAAATTAGGGTGACATTGATTTATCATCACAATACATCCAATATTTCCTCCAACCATGAATAGTAATAGTATATCATAACAATACATCAAATATTCATGTGTTATAATGAATTATATCATCAACAATAAATTAGAATCAAAGTGCAACTTCATGGAATCAAAATGGGTACGGGCTGAGCCCGGTCCGAACCCGAACCCGATCACGCGGGCCTTGGGTCGGGCCCAAGTCCTCGATTTGCTAAAAAAGCGGGCCTCGACCCGGCCCAAGGCTCACAGAAAATTGACGGGCTCGGGTTCAAACTTTCCTAGGTTGGGCCGGGTCGTGCCCAATGCTCCCCCTAATTTTGATGGTTTGGTAAATTTTCAAAAAATAAATGTTAAATAATGAAATAATGGGATTTTTATTACTTGTGCCATTCTTAACTTCTACGATATAAGTTATATCCCTCTTTTTTGGAATATACATTTTGCCAATACTTTCTTAGAGTAATTTTCTATAAGTAACTATAAATAATTGATTACAATATTATATTCATATATAATTCTTGAAAATATGACTAACTTTTCTCGAGTTTTTACTCGGAATAGGTAATCATGTTATTCTATTGAAAGATATGATATTTTAAACGATTATTTTTTTATTGATATATAAATACAAACTTATATATATATATATATATCCATTTTTATTTGTTCAAAAAATCAGTTCGACCGGTCTTACCAGTAAATTAAGCCCGGTCCAATTTCTTCCAAATAGATAGTAATGATGATGTCATGCTGACATCATCACCGGTCCGACCGGTTTGGACCAACAGTCCGACCCGATTGGATCAAATCGAAGACTGGCTGGTTCAATGTCGGATCTGATTTTTAAAGCCTTGGTATTGTTTACTTGTTTAGGAATTCTGCTGTGTTTCTATTTTGCATCCATTCTCATAAATATTGTCATTTGATCCTCTGCTGGCAGATTGCTGCCATCTACTTTTCTTATTAATGGCGTCAACTTCTGCAGCATTTCCTTACTTTTTAATTGCTTTCGACATTTAAAATGTGGTACTTCTCCTAGGTGTCAGTGTAAGTTAAGTGTAGCCATTCAGGGGGAGTTTTTCTAAAATCCAATCCTCCATTAAGCTGAAAACACTTCTTGCATCGTTACTTTTATTATCTGATGCTTAGTGGCTGCTAATCTCGCTATCTGGAATTATATTATTTGAAGGAAAACTCTGTATCCTCTTAAAAAATCGGGTTAATCAGTCTGGAAATTTGCAGATTGATGCACATCAGCATATGTATTAGTGAACCAATACTTCGTAATTTTGCATGTTCATTGCGTTTGAAATTATCACTGTGCATCTCCAAAGCCTTCTTTTTTCGTTCCACTGCATCCAATATCACAACTAAGTAGTCTCTGATTTCAGAGAATTATGAATGAGCGGGAATCATCCCTCTGCGAAGGAATCTCTCTCAACTGAGAATCCTGTCCCTCGAATTCAAATCAAATAGAAAGACGTCATTATAGGAGGGCCAAGATGAGGCAATTTTTAATGTGCTGCATTTTAGCATATTTGATCATTGCCAGATTGAGCAGATCCCATCTTTCTTGGCATGTTTTATATTTGTTATGCGATTTATATCCACAGAATTTGACCTTTTCATATGAATATAGAATCAGATTTCCGAACGCGAAGGTGGGATTGTGAGTGGCTTATGCCATTTGGCTCCCACAGTGGCTGCAGGCTAGAGTGAGAGCATGTGGGACTCTGGAAATCTCTGGACAACTTTCATGCCTATCCGACATATATTCGACATCATTGCATCATGTCTAAGGTGACATTGAATTGTCCATAATCATTTCTACCATATAAATTGAGAAGAAGAATTTATGCATAACTGTTCTTTTGGTCTCCTCTTTCTTTTGGTGGCAGTGCTAATGAATGAAGTTCCACAGGACACCAACCTGATCTGAAGCCGCGAAGAAGAACGGTATCATGGAATCTCTGCCTCATGGACTAACTGGAAGAAATCCGTCAGATCGAAATCGACTCCGTACATCGACCCACGAGAGTAAGTTGTTTGTTGGGATAATGTGGTTATCGAATCGATCGTGTGCTATTGTATCCAAAGGTTTATGTCAGCATAGCGACAGTAAAGAACTGGATCCAGTTTGTTAGACATTAGACACGCTGTTCAACCAGCTGACCATAGTTGCAGGAAAAATCCGCAGCTTGTCTGCAGACCAGGGTTTAAAAACCGGACCGGATCAGCCGGTCGGACCAGTCAGACCGGGAACCGGCTCCAATCCAGTCGATTCGGCCAGTTTTGTATAATTAATTTCAAAATAAAAAATAAAAAATAAAAAATCAGGTTGGACCGGTGGTCGGACCGGGTTGATCCGGATTGGCCCAATTTTGATGGTTTGGTAAATTTTCAAAAAGTAAAGCTTAAATAATGAAATAATAAGATTTTTATCACGTGTGCCCTTCTTAACTTCTACGATATAAGTTATGCCCCCCTCTTTTTTGGAATATACGTGCCAATACTTTCTTAAGGTAATTTACTAGAAGCAACTATAAATAAATGATTACAATATTATATTCATATACAATTCTAAAAAATATGACTAACTTTTGTAGAGTTTTACTCAAAATAGACGATCATGTTATTCTATTGAATGATTGATCATTGTAAACGATTATTTCAATGATATATAAATCAGACATATATATATATATATCTGATTTTATCACTTCAGAAAACCGGTTCGACCGATCTGACCATTAAATTAAGCTCGGTCTAATTTTTTTCGAGTGGATAGGAATGATGACGTCATGCGGACATCATCACCGGTCGGACCGGTTTGACCGACGGTTCTATCCAGTTGGACCAAACTGAAGACTGACCGGTTCAATGTCCGGTCCGATTTTTAAACCTTGCTGCAGTCTAATGTAGCAATCGCAATTGGTTATATGGATTGATTGCCTTCGTACAGATCTAATTCAGGTCAGTTATTAGATCTAAAAATGCAGTTATTCTTAATTTCCGGCGTTTCCTGTCATATAAGACAATAAACTTGAGATTTTCAAAACGATTATAATAGTTAATTACACCCTCTAAACAGTGCATGTAAAGGCACATCAAATATTTCGATCTTATACTTGGAATGCTGGTCATCTCCTATAGGCCGTGATATCCATACAATATACAGATTGGATCGTCTGATGTGCCATGCCCTGCAACAGACTCTGTTATAGGTCCGGGAGCCGCTCGATCTTGATCGAGCGGTTCCCACGAATTTGCACTTTTTGTGAGCCCAGATTATACGAATTCGTAAGAACCGCTTGATCAAGATCGAGCGGCTCCCGAGCCTATAACAGAGTTCGCTACAGGCCATAGCACAGCAGACGATCCTATCTCTACAATATATTGAAGGGTATCGAGTTGGGCCAGCACATCACTTTTCCTCCAATAAAATCTCCATTTTACCCTTGAAGCACTTTGCCAATGACAAATGTATCATGGACTTTGGTTGGCAGAAAATACCAACTTTTCGTGAAAATTCTCCATATGCTCCTCTTAAATTTTTAATTTGCTAATGACAGCTTAGATGTCCCACTTTAGATTTTTTTTCTTACCCGTTGAGTTTTGGGTTCTTATCAGTTGTGCCCTTCTTGAATTCTGCAATATCATTGTGTCCCTATTTTTTAAAAATATCAGCTGTGTCCTTATATTTTTACATGTTTCACGGTTCTACCCTTTTGTAATATCAGTTATCTCTCTATTTTACCTTAACGGAAGGGCAAAATTATGACTTCTGTAAGAACATTGTAAGAACATAGGGGTGCAACTGATATTACAAAAAAAGGAAAGACATAATAGATATCATAGAATCTAAGAAGAGTATAAGTGATAACCCTAAGATTTTACACCCATCTAATTGTTTCTTTTACTGAACATGCATTTAGTATGTACATATTGCTATAAATGGTATTTGGTATGCATACTCTTCATATAGACTTGATTCTAATTATGTGGGATACGGGTTTCGATATCGCGATCGACCCGACATAAACAAGGGATAAACCTCACTTATCTCTTATTTCACCTTATTATGTATCCCTTATCCAAATACACCAAGGTCGAGAGTCACGTGCTAACATGCGAAGATACGGGAAGATGCGGTTTCGCAAAGCAAAGCATATGTCATAGAGCCTTGTCGTGGGTGCAAAGCTCCCTCGTTCCAATGCCAGCATAGCAAAATTCGACGATATCCCACCGATACCCTCTCCTTCGTTGGGACATGAAGAGAAAAGAAAGGAATATATCTATCAGAGATTGGAATAGTCTTTGAGGATGTTGACAATTCCCAAATGCAGCGAATGGGACCGAGAATATGCTATGTTGCTTTCGATTTACGTGCGTGCGAGCGTGCATGCGTGTTTCTCATTTTGACATGCACGGCTTTATGCCAAACATGTCAATTTGCCATCAGCCATGGCAGCTTCCTCTTGCGATTCAGTGGCTGGTTTATTTTCTAGGGAAGTTTACATTCATACCCACTTTAAAAAGTTAAATTGCAGACACGTCCTCCTCTCTTCTGTTATAGAACCTCGTCAAAATACGAGGTACGCTTTTCCTTCTGCTTCAAAAGTCTAACCACATAGATTGAATCTATGACTACTGTTCGACGTACCTATCGGATTCCGCTCAAAATCCTATCTCTATAACTATTTTATATGGACTGTTGAATGTCCTCTCCTTTTTTTTGAAGTAGTTGTTAAGTTCCTTAAGTGTTGTCTGTTAAGATAAAATAGAGAAACATTGAGCGAAATCTGATAGGTATGTAGAACACCAATCATAGATTCGATCTACGCGGCTGGATTTTTGAAACCGATTTCGCAAAAGAAAAGGAGAGGGGTACAACAGACTCCACTGCAACAGAGGATCTGCTCTCGTTCCGGAACAGACTCCACTAGCACAATCTGGACATTACACGAGCGTTCCTAAATGTTGGGTTTGATCTATTTAAATGTCGGTGTAGGATAACGCGACGTTTATCAACGTCGATGAGTATGTGTCGCCTCAGCCTCGTCGTCCTTGGATAACTCGACACAAGAAGCAAACATCGGGTTTGGTCTCTTTTCAAGGCCGACGTTCAAGAATTTCAAACGGCAATTTAGTAACGCCGTTATATACACAAGGGCGACGTTTGAACATCGATCTTGGTTACCAATGATGACGTTTGAACGTCGACCTTGGAAGAATAACCAAGAGCAACATTCTAAACCTCAACCTTGTTAATTTACATAAATTTATGTCTCAAGATATTTGTACTCCTAATTGCTCCCTGATAATCAGCATCCACACATTCATAAAAAAGTTAAACACGTGAGTATGTGACAATAAAAAACAAACTTTAATCATCATAAAATATGTTCAAAAGATTACATTCTACAAGTTCAAAGGACAACATTGTCCGATGGATCAAACAAAAAATGATATGTCAATCACTGAATACAATTGTAAATCTCAAATTACATTGCATCAAAAAAGTGAGTCACACTCTAATTTGTTAAGATCTATAAAGCATAATCAATCATCAATCACTTTGCATCAAATTCTCTAATATTTGCAATAGGTTGACCGCTTTGACCCTCGAGATTCCTCTTCTTCTTGGTCCTTCCATGGATTTGAAAGAACTGCACAAATTACATACGCCATTCAAAAAATTATCAGAGGTTAATTTCAATATGAAAGTCATAAATGGAATCGAATAAATAAACAAGTATGATCGAAACCGGCAGAAGTTGGGATTTTGCATACCGTTATCTGGTGTTGAATGCGAGTTGGATCTAAACAGCGAGATAGGTGTGGGATTGTGTTGGTCGATCGTAGATCGAAAGCGGCATCCACCTCAACGTCCCTAACCTTCACCACAATGCCATGAACTGTTTCGCAGCCATCAACCACAACAAAGCCGGTGTCGAAACCACGTCGCCGTCGTGCAACACGTCGTCGTCGGCCACCATACCTCCATCAGCGTCGACCAGACTAGCAGAGAGATTTGTTATTGTTGGTAGAACAACATATATTAATGGGAAGTCTGGAGAAGAGGAAACGTTTAGGCTTAGGGGTAGTTGAAGAGTCGCCTGCTACAAAAGAATCAATGAGACTCCAACATTCATACACGACACATTATTAAATTAACGTCGGTCTCTATGTATCGTGATCGACATTTGAACACAAATGTCGATAAATAAAATACATTCTCGACGTTTACGCAGTTGTTGACTAAAGTTTGATCAAGCATGACACTGAAGATGGTGGAGCGTTGGCAAAGACTTAATTTGTTGTAGAGATCCTCCTAGCAGTGTTCTTTCCTGATACATCAATAGAAGTTACAATGAGGGGCTATGTGTAAAATATCCAAGGGCAGAGAGAACTTACCCCTTCCTCCCAAAGAGATGCCATCACATGTTGGCACCTTCCATTTACATCCCTTCCTTTTGAAGCACATATGTTGTGCGCCACAGCTTTACACTCTTCTGTTCTCTCTCTGGGGTAAATTATAAAAAATTCCATAAACTATACATGATTTCAATATCGTTCACGAACTTAAAATAATAATAATATGGTATTAGTTGATTGTTATGTTTTTTAACCTTAAATCACAACATCTCAAAATCGCATGGAGACTAATATTAAAGATCGAGTATTGCATTGTTACCTTTTAAAGTTGAAGTATGGAAATGAAATCAGGTGTATAATCCATAAACTTTTGTGTAACTTACTCATTTGTATTATTTCCCTGTAAGGACTCGAGAATTCTCAATAACTAGTAATATAAAGTCACATGAAGATGCATAAGCTCATTAGCTTCTAACTTCGGTCGGTCTCCACTGGTGCGACATGAAGTGGAGAGGGGGCATACCCGACCCCTCAGGCGAAACCAATGGTTTCTTGGTTACGACCGGCTAAAGTTAAAGTTCCATTAAAGGCAACCATATTTCATTTATTTTCCTTTATTTCATATTTTGGCATATGATAATTTCTCTCCCTTGAAAATGGATGGAAAGTAATAGAAACATGATTTTTTCTTTTTTCCTTAGGTTATTTTCTCCATTTTTTGGGTAGTTACAAATAAATATATTTCAACGCTAACATGGGAAACAATTTCTTTTTCCTTTCGTTTCAGTTATTTTTCACTTGACATATAAAATAAAATCACGTTGACTCCATCCAAATTATAGGCTTAGGTCTATAAGGAATGCGGTGCAGCCCATAGCTAAGCTTTTGAGATAGTTGAAAAATAAAGAAAATAAGGAATTTTGCACTATGGTCCCTAAAATCTTGTCCAATTACATCATGACCTTTAGAAATTTTGCAATCGCACCTAAACCCTATAAATGAATTATATTTAACACATATATCCTTCCGCAAATGAGGCAACGTAAGATACAGTAAGATTACATGGGTTGTGTTTCAATTAAAAGGGCCCCCTCCAATTACAAAAATTATGAAGGTTATGACGTAATTGGACATGATTTACGGGGTCATAGTGTAAACATTGGAAAAGGTAATGCCGAAAATTAGGCTATAGGTGTCGGTTTGGAGAATAGCCTTAAAAAATAGGGATATTTACCCAGCAGACCCTGAAATCTTTCGAAATTACCTCTACGACCTTTGAAACATCATAATTCCTCCCACGACCCTGTAATCTTGCTCCGTTTTACCCCATGAACCCTACCGTTAAATTGACACATCTACAGTTAACTTCTTTGAGTTAGAAACAAGTTAATCTAACCTATCCCTGATCGGACGGCTAGAAGTTAATCAGCCCTTCACGTGCTGCCCCCTTTATCCTTCCATCGTCCCAACCTTCCATCGCACGACCAGCGCTTTCCTCCTCCCCCTCCTCCTCCGGACCAACCGCCAAAGCTTCCTCTCGAGCTCGCCGACCCTCGCGGAGAGCTCCTCCACCATCCCCCGCAGCCTCTCGTTCTCCTCCATCACCCTCTGCTCCTCCGCTGCCATCGCGTCCAGCACGTCCAGGGAGGGGTTTGGCACAGAGCTTGCAGGGGGTCTTCGAGAGAGGCGGGGATGGTGCGAGCCAAGGGCAGGGCGAGGGGGAGGGGAGGCCTTCGATCGAGCAGCGGCAGGGGTGCGGGAAGGGGGTGGGGGGCTTCAAACATGGCGGCGAGAGTGCGGGAAGGAGGGGGCTTCGAGCACAGCGGCAAAGGTGCGGGAAGGGGAGGGGGCTTCGAGCACAGCGGCGGTGGCGGGGGTGCGGGAAGGGGAGGGGGCTTCAACCACGGAACGTCGCCCACGCCGGCGGTGGCGGTGGCGGTGGCGGGGGTGCGGGAAGGGGAGGGGGCGTCACCCCGCGCATCACCATCTCCTCCACCCGAGAGCTTCTTGGAATCTCCGCTCGCCTTCCTCTCCAGTGCCCTCGTCGCGAGCGAGCTCTCGAGCATTGTCCTCCGCCTGACTACAAGACCTCCACCATCAGCCCAGCAGACACCCCTCCTTCACCGCCATTCGCTCGCTGCTCATCCATCACTCACGTGCCTTGGAGAGGAGTAGTAACACGTCCCCCTGCTGTTGCTTGTGAATGAAGAAACGATGGACATAGACATGGAACCCTGCAGCTTCGAGCACAGCGGCGGTGGCGGGGGTGCGGGAAGGGGAGGGGGCTTCGAGCACAACGGCGGGGGTGCGGGAAGGGGAGGGGGCTTCGAGCACAGCGGCGGCGGTGGGGTGCGGGAAGGGGAGGGAGCTTCGAGCACAGCGGCGGCGGTGGGGTGCGGGAAGGGGAGGGGGGATCGAGCACAGGGGCAGCAGGTGGCAGAGGAGGGGCCTCCATTGTCGGCCGGGGGGAGGGGGGAGGGAGCCGCATCGTCGGGGACGCGGGGCTGGGGGATAGCCGCATCGCCGGGGACGCGGGGAGGGGGGGTCTTAGATAGTGGCACTCCTTGTAAATTCAATAAACAAATTAGGTATAATATAAATGAATATAACGGAATCAGGTTAATTTTAACGGGTCAATCAACGGGGGTTAACCACAGGGTCTGTAGGGTAAGAGTTAGCAAGATTACGGGGTCGTGGGGGGAATTATGATGTTTCAAAGGTCGTAGAGGTAATTTCGAAAGATTTCAGGGTCCGCTGGGTAAATATCCCTAAAAAATAAGAGCGTTATTTCACTCTCATCCCCTCTCTTTCCTTTTATGGTTATTTACTCCTGCGTGCGTAAGGTTGTCAGAAAATTCTCTAAGTTCCACATTCGTTCAGATTCGTCTCATTGAAAGTTCGATTCGGATTCAATTCGAAAATAAAAGAACCGAACCTGAACACGAGTTTGGGCTCGATTAAATAAACGAACCAGACCTCAAAAACATAGGCTCGCTCAGGTTCGGTTCATTAAAAGTTCGATTATATACACACGTACATACATAAAAGTATATATGCATACGTATTATATATACAAGGAAAAAGACATCCTATCATAACATAAGAGTTATTCTCTTATCTCTCCAAACCCATCCAGTCATCCACTCCTTAAATCTCTATTACCAAGTCCCGAAACCCTCACAAAACCCTCCCCTACTGGCGACAGCGCTGCCCAATTCTTAAACGAATCTTAAACGAGTTGAACCAAATCTTCACGAACCTTACCTGAGCCGAACCGAACCTCGTTACACTTGTTATTTTATCGAACCAAACCCGAGCCTGAAAGTATACTAAACGAACCGAACCAAGCCTGGATTGGTTCGCTCATGTTGGACTCGTTTACACTCTAGTCCTGCGCATCTCTCTCTACCGTTATTCCACCATTCTTCTTATCCATATTCCACCTTACCTACTTTTATTCCACCTTATTCTTGTCATATGACTAAATATGAACTGTGACTTATTCCAGTTTATTCCTCACTCTTATTCTGAACTGAACACACCGTAATAAAGGTAAGAGTGTGGCGACACGATAAATTTTGCTTTCTAACGAACTTGAGAGAGTGCGTGATTCTTCGGAGGGTAATACTGATATTGTTCCAACTTTTTGGACGTATATGCTATTGCAGCTATTGTAAAGATCCATGTGAGCAATTTAGTCGCTTTGAAATCTAAATTGGGAATTTACCATTTTTTAATAAAGTTTATAAACTTAGTGCGTGTTTAGTGGAGAATAGGTCCTGAAATAAGGGATCAATTCTCCTCCTGACACGATTTCCAGTGGTACGACTATTCCTTATTATTCCATCTTATTTCACTCTTATTCCTATCTTTATCCCACCTTACCTACCTTTATTTCACCTTATTCTCCTTATTCCTATCCTACAGCCGAACAAAGAATAGACACTTATTCTCCTTATTCCCCATCCTTATTCTTGCTTTTTCCCGAACCGAACGCACCCTTAAGAAAATATCACACCTCAAAAGCTATCTATATTCATGTATATATACGTGTACAGAGGACGGGATTATGTAGCTCAGCTACATATAATTTTATCGTTTATCACCTCATAGTCACTCATTTGTCTTGAAATTTGACCGTACACATGTTTCAAATATACAATCACTTGTACTCGTCCATCCTCAGATAGATCAATGGTTGATGGAGGTGATGAATGCACACACGAGTTTCCTTCAAACGACGTTACAAAGAGATATTTATGCAAATAGATACGATGACTACACAATCAATATAGCATCTTGATCTCGATAGCTATTATACATGCTTCAGATGTTAAATGGCGGTTTTACCGACAACTATATTTGTCACCCATTCGCGACATCTATGTAATTACAATGTTATAAATGAGTAATTATGTGATAAAAAAGTACTGCACGTTTAGCTGATATATATTACAACGAATAGAAATATAATCAAGGATAAATTCTATATGATTAATATAACGGAATGGGCTTAGGTCCCCGATCCGTTATCGAGGAAAACTAATCCTGACAATTTGTTAGGTTCGGACTCAAATAGATCCGATCACAACCACTCAAAATGCTTAAGCCGAAGTTGTCAAGTAGTAATCCCCACCACTTATAGACCACACCCACACTTCGTGAGTTTTAGGTATGTCACTATGTTTGGGGTTGGGTTGTTACAACCTCCTCCACTTATATTCGCAACGTCCTCGTTGCGACATGGCACATTATTTATTCTCAGTGACAGTGACGGTTGCACGCTCTGAGTAGCTTTTTCCTCCAACCTCTTTGTAGGGACAGTTCCACCTCTCTAGTATCACTTTCCACTATCAGAGGCAACATGGTTCTGATACCATTTGTAACATCCCGGGCTTAGGTCCTCGGTCCGTTATCGAGGAAAACTGACCCCGACAACTTATTGGGTTCGGGCCTAAATAGGTCCGATGAGAACCACCCAAAATGCTTAAACCGAAGTTGTCAAGTACTAATCCCCATCACTTATAAACCATACCCACACTTCGTGAGTTTTAGGTATGACACTATGTTAACACCCATACCCCCCAAACAGTCTCACATCTAAAAACTCACGAAGTGTGGGTGCGGTTTATAACTGTTAAGATTTACTACTTGACAACTTGGACTTAAGCATTTTGGGTGGTTGTCAACGGATCCATTTGGACTCGAACCCAACAAGTTGTCAGGATCAGTTTTCCTCAATAATGGACCAGGGACCTAAGCCCGAAACGTTACAAATGGTATCAAAGCCAAATTCTCTCTGATAGTGGAAAGAGCTACCCGGAGGTGGAGCCGCTCCTACAAAGAGGTTGGAGGAAATGGCTACCCGAAACGTGCAACCGCCACTATCACTGTGAACAAGTGATAGGCTATGTCGTAACGAGGACGTTGCGAATATAGGGGAGGGGGGTTGTAACACCCATACCCCTCAAATAGTTCCACATCTAAAAACTCACGAAGTGTGAGTGTGGTTTATAAGTGGTGAGGATTACTACATGACAACTTGAGCTTAAGAGTTTTCGGTGGTTGTCAACGGATCCATTTGGACTTGAACCCAACAAGTTATCAGTATCAGTTTTCCTCGATAACGGACCGGAGACCTAAGTCCGAGACGTTAAAATTAGATGCTGAGATCAGCAACTTGTGCGACGTTGTGTGTGTCTGTAGTAATTGGATTAGACGGATACGATCTATGTCATGTCTTCTGATCTTGATAGGTATCCGATATATGTCGATCCATTTAAGGAATTATCTGATATATGGTTATCCAAAGGTAAATTATAACACTATTGAGGTAGGAAATTACCGTTAAATGAGAAATAACCCAAGTTGAATACAACTATGCAGCAGTTCCAATCAGAGATATCATCTTTCAAATGTAATAAAGAGGGGTCCTAATTTTTAAATTTAGGGTTAAACACCAATATAAAAGGGTCGTGGAAGCTTACGTAGACCTGTATTAAGATGAAAAATAAGATCAGGTCCTTCTTTATCACATTCGAAAGATGAGGCCCATAATTGGAGTGACATCTAGTTTGGACTCTTTTTTGTAATTTACCCTAATATACATACGTACGTACGTACATACATACATGTTTCAAGTATATTTGTAATTTCCTCGTATATATATATATATATATGACATTTGATGGTGCATACGAAAAATATTTTATGTAAAGTGTGAAATATATACATTGTCTATTTATTTTGTTTATATTTCAAGTATATTTAAGTGTATATTATCTATATATTTTTTTCATTTCGATTTGATTATCTGGTTCAACCACTTTTTTCATTGGTCTGGTTTAATTCGATTTTAAATAATAATGATGTCATAATCCGATTGAACGGATTTGATTACATGGTTCAACTCGATCCGACCATTTCAGTAAGGTTTCTAGTTCGGTGTCCGATTTGATTTCAAAAATATGGTTGTGGTCAGCAATGCTATCTTATTCTATAATTGTTAGGGGTGTTCAATTTATTTCGGTCAAATGGGTACCCACCCCGACCCGATTATTTTGACCCTAAATATACGGGTACCCGTGAAAAGAGTCCGGGGCGGGTACCCATACACAGTTGCCCCGTTAAATCATTGATACCCGGTGGAATATCCATGGGGTGAACCGGGTACCCGGTTGGGTCGGAGCAGACTCGCCCATCAGTTCCGTCAGGAGATTCGATAACGTCGATCACGTTTTCGCTCCCAGCCATCCGCCACGTCAACCTCTCCCGCAACGCGTTCTCCGGCGAGGTCGGTGGGGGCGCCTGCGGCGCCGCGCTCGCCGTCGTGGACGTGTCGGGAACAAGCTTGTGGGGAAGCTGCCAACTTGCATTTCGTCGAACAGCTCGCGGATGGTGGCGTTCTACTCGTGGAACTGCCTCTCCTCGCCGCCGGCGGACGCGAGGTTCCAGCACCCGGCGTAGTTCTGCGGCGAGAAGCCCCTGGCGGTCTTGCCGGCCATGACGGAAGCCGCTGGCGGAGATGGGTCGTGGGGGAAGAGCAAGGTGGGGATCGTTCTCGGCATCGCTGGCGGGGTCGTGGCGATGGTGGTTTTGGCCATAGCGGTGATCTTGAAGTGGAAGAGGAGGAGCTCGAACCCACATGGCAACATAGATTCTCCGGACGCGAGTAAGAAAAAGTTGCTCTGTTCTTAGCTTCTTCTCATGCGATTTTGGAGGAACAGGACGTGATACGGAGGTACCCAACCGGGGATTTAATTTTTACAACATTGGTTTTGATTCGTGGATGGTTTCGTTGCAGAGAGGAAGATGGAGGAGGTGAAGACGGGTCTGTTCGGGGTGGTTCCTTACAGGTCGTTCGACGAGGAGGAGGTGGAGGAGATGACCGGCGGAAGAACACAGCACCGGGAAGAACACAGCACTTGGGGGTGCCTGTATGCAATCTCGAGCTGACGAACCTCCTTCCAACCTCGACTGTATTGTTGTTTTTAACTTGCGTTGGAGAAATGTATCTTTTTTTGCAATGTAAATCTAACGGTTCCGATACGACGAGTGCAGGATTATAATATAATAACGTGGCTTTTGGGCATATGCATTGATCTCTCTTTATATATTTTGTGGGGTTTTAGAGTTGAGAGTATTTTTCTCATTATTGACTGCAAATGCAGCTGAGAATTTAAAAGTCGTGAGATTTCGAAACTTCCGAAATATACTGATTTTAAACGAGTGAAAGAAGGAAATTAGATCATTGTTATTCAACGGGTATCCACGGGTACTCGTGATCCGCTCATTTAATATGGGTACCCGTTTGATCTGGGTACCCATTCAAACGGGTCGGGGCAACCCATGACCCAGTAGTGACGGGTTGGGGCGGGTCGTGATCGAACGGGTCGGGTACCCACCCCGTGAACAGCCCTGATTATTAATTGTGACTAGTGTTGTGTGATATCCAGCTTTATGGTCTCCGCTGTCGCATGAGGATCTCGGCTGCGAGGAGGGGGCTTCAAAGGTTTGTGCAATCAATATATATAATATAACATAACATAATATAATATAACATAATATAATATAATATGGGAGCCGGGAGCCTGCATCCGAGGGTGTAGGTAACTCCATGCACCCGACCTTTTTCTCATTATTTTTTGATTTTTTCAAAAAAAAAAACTTTGGGAGATTTACTTAATATATTAAGGGGAATATGTTTTCAAGGTTCATGCAAAACAAACATTTCTAACATGTTCATCTAGAATGGGTCATTTTCAGCAATTCCAGACCGTTAAAATTTGATGATCTTGATGGAGATGATAGAAGTTTCAAATTAAGTTGAAATTGGAATGACATCATGGTAATATATAGTGATCTAATTACCCCATAGTTTCATTTTAAACAAAATAAAAAATCATGAAAAAATGACCCAGATGTAGGATCCCTTTTCTCATATAATATATATAAGCAATGACTAATTAGGTTTTATTTTCCAACGTACTAGGCATATGCTTTTCTTATAGCGAAAGGTTCATAATATAATGTGGAATCGGTAAGTGCACGATACGTTATTGAAGAGGTAACAAATTTCTGAGTTTGATATTTATCTAACAATTTAGTGATGGTCCATAAATAAGACACACACATACATACATGCATATTATAATTACTGGAATATTTACGACTATATGTTTTCGCATACATAGGATGTACGGATTTGATTATGATAAGGGATATTTACACCCATAATCTTGAGTAGTTTGATAATTACTCTAAGAACCCTCAATAATTCATTATTTCACCTAAGATCATGAATAGTCCTTAACTTTTACATATCATAACCCTGAGTAGTTTTTAAATTACGTACATAATCCTGGAGAGTAACTTCCATATCCATCGAGAAGACAACATCTTGACCATTCGATTGGCGCAACCTAAGGTTCCCATAATCCACCATCCATCCGTGCCGTACTTAACTCGACTCCGATCGCTTTGATCCCGCATGGGTTAAAAGTTAAAACGCAAGTGGTAAACTAACCAGGGGCATGGGTGTTAAAAGGCAAAAGTCTGGTGGGACAAGTGCGCAATATTTTTAAGGAATTTTTACACCCATAACCTTGAGTAATTCCGCAAATACAATCAAAACACTACATAATCATTAATTACATGAGAAATTATGTATAGTTAGTCCATCTCACACTCATAACCCTTCGTTAGTTTAATATATTAACTCAACCATATGAATGGGTTAATCTAACTCATCCTCAATCCAATGGTTAGGAAATAAAAAAAATACATTTCCCTTCCACCTCTATCCACCTTCCTCAGCTCACACCCCTCACTCTTCGTCTACCTCAACCTCCCCCCTCCGACCTCCTCCCCTTCCTCCACCGTCGACCGACCATCTCCCCCCAGTGCCCCTGTCGCACCTCAACCTGCAGGGACGGTGCGAATACGAACGCTGAGCTAGATGAGCAACAAGATGGAGGAGGCAGGCTGCAGGCTTCGAGTAGGACCCCGGGCTTCGAACATGCGAGGGGGCAAAGGTCAGTGTTGCTGCTCGGGGTGGGGGGGACCTCGAGCTCGGCGAGCAGGGAAGGGGGAGAGGGGTGGTTCGAGCAGGGCGCTGGGGGGTTTGGCACTAGGGGAAGGGCTTCAAGCAGGGGCAGTGCAGTGTGTGTGTGTGTGGGGGGGGGGTGGGTGTCTTCGAGCAGGGGCAGAGCAGCTCGGCGTGCGAGGCGGGGGTGCTTCCGATGAAGAGAACGATGGCATGTTATTGCAAATAAAAATAACTTCAGGGTAGTTCTGTCTTTTTCAACGGAACCGTCAAATATAACGGTATCCCAAATAGAATATAACTCAGGGTTATGTCTTGTAAGAGTTAAGCATTACTCGAATTTCTCATGTAATTCATGATTATGTACGATTATTATTGTAATTGCAGAATTACTCAAAGTTATGTGTGTAAAAATCCCTATTTCCAAAGCAATCCTATAAATGGGACAGTGTGCGTTTACGTAAATACCCCCTTGTAAATTCAGGAAAGGATCCAGAAAGCCTGGAGGACAGTCGCCTATAAATGTGCTGTGGTGCAGGACATTCGTCCATTTCTGAGACCTGTTCTTGGAGATGGGACGGGTTTTAAATTCTGGAAGGACGACTGGAGTGAGTGGGTCGCTGAGCATGAGGTTTCCGCGGTTGATGGCATTGGCGGTGGACCCAGATTGTTCTATGGCGAATGTGTGGAATGGGCTATCCTTTTTCCCTAGATTTCGATACGAGCTCTCCAATCAGAGACTAGAGGAGCTACTGGTGATGCTGACAGAGTTGGATAATGTTGCAGGACCCTCTGGGGGACAAGACTGTTGGACCTGGTACGATGGGGTGTTCTCTGTTGGCAAGGCATACAAGGCATTGAAGGGGCCAATGGTTTTTGACCCGGGAGGATGTGTAGCAGATTGTAGAAGAATGTGGAAATGGAAGGTTCCACTGCGCGTAAAGGTTTTCTTATGGCTTTTCAGAAGGGGTAGACTGTTAACGGGGGACAGACTTGCGCGATTTGTACAGTTAGCTGACCCTGTGTGCTCGCGTTGCTTGGGTGAGGTGGAAGATGCCGACCACCTTTTCTTCAGGTGTGAAAGTTCAAAGAAGGCGTGGGAGCTATTTGGGAATCACACGATTTGTGTGGATGGTGTTCTTGATTTCTGGAAGTCCATTGGAGCGAACTGGAATGGCAGGGAGAGGGAGAGATCAGGTGCTTTAGCTTTGATTTGGGCGATTTGGCTTGTCAGGAATGGTGCGATTTTTTATCAGGAGCGATGTTATGAAGAGAACATTGTCGCTCATGCTCGATCATTAGCGGAGTGTTGGAGCTTGTAATTTTTCTTTATGTATCTAACCTGTTTACAGGCGTGTATCTTTTGGTGATTAATGGTGAAATTTTTGTGCGCTCATCTATACGGTGGAAGCCCTTTTTCTTTAAAAAAAGATCCAGAAAGCCAGCAAAGACGAGGTTTTTTATTGCTCCACGAAATATTATTCCTTAAAAGGAGGGGAAAAGGTACCTTTTTCCGCTTTTGCATAGCTGTCGATGACTTCACAAAATAAATCAAAATCTCGCAAATATCCATTTGTTGTTGCTGCCCACTACCAACGTGCCTTTGACGAGGCCATCAACCTTTGCTTGGGTAAATTACCAAATATTTCCATGTATTTAAATCCAACATATGGACATGGATACAGATGTTTAAAGTTGTATAAAATAATGGGTAAATTACAACTTGGGTCTTCATCTATGGGTCTGACCTCAGAATGGGTTTCGATATTTAAATTGTAAATATTCAGGTCCCAGAACTATTTAGGAAATGGAAATTTTGAGGTTCACCCTTGTCGGAAAGGGAATGGGGGGGGGTTCCAACTTTTAAACAAGGGCATATTCGTCACCAGCTCCGAAAAGTTCATTACGTTAACGACCCTATATGAGGACCCATTCTGAGATTGAATCTATAAATATGGATCCAAATTGTAATTTACCCTAAAATAAATGCCAGGTCTAGCTTTTTTTACCCTATTCCATGAACGTCCATGTTAGCACCATTTTCTTCATTCTAACGAACATACATATAACCGCATCTCCTCGGCTTACACATTACTCAGATCCCGAGTGTAATTCGCAATTACGTTCTGTATATCTGTATTCGTATCCGTAATCGTATCCGGATCATCATCTGATCTTATATGCAATCGAACCGAACCTGAACCTGAACCGATGAGAATCCTTATGTTTCCCTCACATCCACATTTCTCTCCCTCCCTCTCTCTCTCTAGAATTGCCTTCGTCTCTTCCCCTGAGAGTGTTCCAAATCAAACCCACGTCTCCTCACTCTCTTCTCCTCTTTGGATTCCACGCAAAGATATCCCAAAGAGAACAAGACCACCTTCGAGAGAAGCACCCAAACCCACATGGTGGCCAAGATGATCCGGTGGCGCCCGTGGCCGCCCCTCCTCCCCTCCACCAAGTTCCACGTCAGGGTGGTGGTGGCCTCCCTCCGCGGCCTCACACCCATCTCCCCTCCCCTTCTCGTGGAGCTCCGCTGGAAGGGCCCCAAGCTCGCCTGGCTCCGCCGCTCCGTCAAGAGGAACTGCACCAGGGTGGGGGAGTGCTCGGAGCTCGGCGCCGTGGAATGGAACGAGGAGTTCCGGAGCGACTGCACCCTCACGGCCGCCAGGGACGGCGGGTTCCTCTCGTGGGAGATCTCCTTCGCGGTGGTCAATGTGAGTCGTTTGGGGATGTGGGTGCTCCGAAAGAACCCATCTCGCGGGGTTTTCTCCGCGGTTTCTCCTGATTTGGACGATTCCTGATGGATTCCGATCTGCGGAAGTTTGTGGGTTTTCGTTGGATTTGGGAAAGGCGAGCCTTTTCTGACGATTTCGATGCTGTGCTGCATTGGGTCCGTTCGATTTCCGTTTCTTTTTTGGGTGTTTGGTTCTTGTTCTTGGGGTTTCGAGGATGAAATCTCGAGCGATTTTGGGTGTTTTTTCTTAATTTTCTCGAGGTTTTTATGGTGGTTTTCTTGTATTTGTTTGGGAAGTGGGTGTTTGAATGGTGAACCTGTAGAAAAATCCTGCTGCCCATTCCAACCTGCTCTTTTGATTTCAGATTCAAAGTAAATGTGTCTAAGAACATCAGAGATTGGGGAACTTGAAATCGGAGTTTTATTATCTGATGTTTGGGGATTTAATGAGCTGTGAATTTCTTTAGATCAACTAACTTTAGCTGTTAAAGTTTAATGGACTGTTTACATTCCGAATCTAATAATCCTGTCTGTTTATGTGTCATTTATCCGAATATGATTTTTTTATAGCAGTCGATCATGACTCCTCTATGCAAATTGTGTGATTTTGATCGAGTTGATAACTATGCCAAGCTGTTTCAACAAGCATACTGTCTCTTTCCCATGGAATAATTCCGCAAATTATTCTTTAGCAGTTGATCCTTCATGAACTAGAGTGTATTTGTAACACCTAATCGTCTTTTTGTTCTTTCGAGAATCCGATTTTGAAGAGTTCTTATTGTTCCAGGGGCTGAACGATGGACTCAAGAACAAATCCTCCATTTCGGGAACTGCTTCCTTGAATCTTGCAGATTTTGCATCTGAAGCTAAAGAGAAGGAAACCGAGCTGAGCGTTCCATTGTCGTTGGCTGGCGCCAACACCGAGCCACCGCTTCTTGTTCTTCATGTACGTCTCTTGCAAAGTTACTTTCAAGAGTGTTATCAGTTCGATCTGAAGCAATGCTGTTTCTGCGATCGAATTAGAACAGTCGTTACGCAACGTTTCTAGTGTTGTAATTTCGTAGTTGTTTTGTGATCTACCGGTTTGTGCTTTGCTTACTGCAAACATAAATGCTGTGTTCTTCGATGTGTATTCATCAGTCATCTCTATGTTCTCCGGTCTGCGCTTTGTTGTTACTGCAAACAGAAATGATGATTAATGTGGCCTGTGATCTTTCCTGCAGTTGATTGTTAATCTCGTTGAACTAAACGTGGCCCAAGATTCGTCGGAAATCTCGCAGAGAACGGTTGTCCCAGCGCCTGCCTCGCCTAGCAATGAAGCTGAAGTCGATGCGGAGAAGGATGAAGTCTCTTCCTTGATGAGGAAAGTAAAGATATTCACAGATATCGTATCGACCCGGAAATCGAAGAAGACTTGTCGAGAGGATGAGGGCAGCGATGGGCGGTTCTCCGCTAGGAGCGACGATGCGGAGTACACGTTCGACACGGATTCTGTGGGTGAAGAAATCGACAATGGAGAGGCTGAAGAAGGCAAAAACAAGAACTTCAGCATTAGGAAGTCGTTCAGTTACGGAACGTTGGCGTCTGCGAACAACGTTGGAGGATTGTTCTACTCCGAGACGAGGGTGAGCAACGAGTTTGAAGATTGGGTGTTCTACAGCCATCGCCGGTCGGATGTTGGTAGCTCCGGGATGGAAGTAATGTCATCGATCACCGAGCAGCCTGCTCTGCAAGTGGCAAAAAGAAGCCTCCTTCCCTGGAAGAAGAGGAAGCTGAGCTTTCGAGCACCGAAGATCAAAGGGGTGCCTCTGTTGAATAAGGACTACGGAGAGGAGGGCGGTGATGATATCGATTTCGATCGTCGTCAGATGAGCTCCTCCGACGAATCCTTAGGGGTAAGTGTATAGTATTGTCGTCGAGTTGAAACTGAAATATTACGTTTTCTTCATGTTTTCTGTGTAAATTAAACTTCGATTATGATGCAGAAGGGAAGGCGCAACGATGAATCCACAGCATTGGGCTCTTCAGCATCCGAGTTTGGAGACGATAATTTCATTGTCGGAAGCTGGGAGATGAAGGAGGTGGTAAGCCGTGATGGGCATATGAAGATCTGCACCGAGGTCTTCTTCGCATCCATCGATCAGAGGAGCGAACGAGCCGCGGGCGAGAGTGCGTGCACTGTTCTCGTGGCCGTGCTCGCCGATTGGTTCCAGAAGAACCGCGGATTGATGCCTAATCAATCGCAGTTTGATGGTCTGATAAGAGACGGTTCTTCCGACTGGAGGAAGCTCTGCGAGAACGAGATCTACCGAGAACGGTTCCCCGACAAGCACTTCGACCTCGAGACCGTCCTTCAGGCGGGGATTCGCCCTCTATCGGTGGTACCAAGTAGGTCCTTCATCGGTTTCTTCCACCCAGAAGATACAAGCGACGATGACAGCACGTTCGAGTTCTTGCACGGGGCCATGTCTTTCGACAGCATCTGGGAAGAGATCAGTCGGACCGCATCGAAGAGCACGTCCAACGGGTACCCCGATCTCTACATCGTCAGCTGGAACGACCACCTCTTTGCTCTCAAGGTCGAACCTGAAGCTTACTACATTGTCGACACGCTCGGTGAGAGGCTCCACGAAGGTTGCGACCTAGCTTACATACTGAAGTTTGACGAAAGCACGGTGATCCGGAGAGTGCCTAAAGCCGCAGAAGGCGACCCCGCTGAGTCAGGGGATCAGAAAAATCAGCAGGCGGTCGAGGGTGTAGCCGAGGAGGATGTCGTGTGCAGAGGGATGGAGTCTTGCAGGGAGTACATCAAGAATTTCCTTGCTGCGATACCCGTGAGGGAGCTCCAGGCGGACGTCAGGAAGGGTAAGATGGCGTCGACTGTGATCCACCAGCGTCTCCAGATCGAGTTCCATTACGCGCAGCCCATGCAATGCAGCTCGTGATTCGACCGAGGCGTTTGCTAACCGATAGTTACTGACTACAGCAGCAGCGAGGAATGAACAATAAAAGCCGCGTCGGTTATCGCTTGGTATACAGAATGAAGCTGGGACAGATTAAGAACTGACATCTAAGACAGGAGATCATTAACCACATACATGAGAAAACCGGTTTCGAAGCTGTACAGATGAGCGCGTGCGAAGGAGCCTTGTTCGAATCCGGTCGCGTGTTAGTCGCTAAATTGCGTTTACAACAGATGATGGCGTCGTCGTCGCGTGAGTTCCGACTTGATATTCGTTCGTTTGCCTTCAATCTGCATATCCTTCTTTGATGAACAAGAATGTCTAACCTATATCTTCTTATTATTTAAAGGTCAGATTTGATTCCTCGATGATCAACAGATGATCGTGTGTTCTTATGCTGTCATTGGACTTGATATTTTTTTTTACTTGAAAGGTGGAAAGTTTTGGTGTTGTTCGTCTTGATGGCATGTTGATGTACTTGGGGGGTGCTGATTTTGAGGAATATTTATTTTTCAAAAAATAAAAAAAATATTAAGCATGCTATTGTATGCTCTAGTATACGTGCACATGGATCGGATTGGACCGGATTTTAGCTTAATTCTCGTCCAGTCCAACTTTAATGGATTTTAACTTTTTTCGTTCAATCAAATATATAAATCCAATCCATCGGATTATGGATTGGATCATATTGATTCTGATTTTTTATATGTATTCCACCTCTATTGTTTACTCTATCGTGTTTGTACTCTGTAGCACACTAACCCTCAAAATTTAAATTATGGCTTGAAAATTGCTAATATGGATACATGTAAAGAAAAGAATATTTCATGTGATAAAAATAAAGTTGATGAAATCCACTGATCCAAAATAAAAAAAGGATGAAGACCACACAACCAAAGTAAGGAATTATGTTGAATTTGGAATTTGAGTTCCTTTTTATAAATGTGGCATTAATATGTTTTTTTTTTTGCAAATCAATTTTACCAAATGATCGTGAGGGTTGTCTACTCGCCTCCTCTCGAGGAAATGAGTACGCCTAAAACATTCCACCTTGCTTCATATAAGAGGAAGTTGGAAAGTAGTCCCATCGGGGATCTTAGAAGGTGGCTTAAATATTTTCTCTGGGTCTAGTTAGGTTCGAATATTGTTTTCGCTCTCCCAACTAGATATAAGCGATTCAGATAAGAATAATACCTGTATTTAAGTAAGGATCCAAAAACTAGTTAGATAAACATAAAATATGTTCTTTGTAGTCGGATATTGATGAACTCAACGACAAACTTAGACTGTTTAGCTCCGTCAAAACCAAACCACTTCCAATAACATTCTTCAAGGCACTATAATATATCATTAATAAATAAGAATCATACAAGATTCATACATAATTGAGTATCCAAGAAAAGCCAATTTAAATATAGCCCACAAATTGGGCACATAAATATATCAAATGTTTTTACATATAAATACATTATTTTTCAAGAGACAGATATCCGTACTTATACATGCATATACAGATTCATATTGTTGTTGCATGTTTATATGTTAAAGATGTGTATATATAATAAATGTTATTTTAATTGCTCCAAGCAACTGTTATAATTACATTCATATGTGTATTTTATGTATATTTTAGATTAAAGTGGTTTTATTAGCTAGTTCAATCACTGTTTTCACCGGTTCGATTTAATCTGAGTTGATATATTAACAATGTCATCATTCAGTTGAACCAATTTGATTTCTTGACTCAATCTAAATCAATTCTTGTATAGTTTCCAGTTTGATCTCCGCTTCGTTTTCTAAAAGCAATTTGTCTACACACAAGACTTTCCATTTAAAAGAATGGTAGAGTAGAGTAGCACAAAGCAGTTTGCATTTTCTTACCCGTCTCTATATGCGTAAATAGAATCTCTTTTTTCTTGACCTCCTACTCAAAGAACAGAGATAGAAGTCGCAACGGCTTGGCGATTAGTCTCCTTAAGAGAAAGATCCTCTCTCCCTCCCCCTCTCTCTCTCTCTCTCTCTCTCTCTTCCAAGCCTGGAGAGCATTAGATTATGAGAGCAGAAAAATCAATAGTCATACTAAGGGGTGGGTTATTCGATCGTTTTGGGTGGATTTGGGTTATTCGATTTGGGTTGAAATTGATTTGAGTTGAAAAATGGCACCTATTACCCCACAAAATTAGTTTGGATTGAGATGTTTGGGTGACTGTTTGAGTTGATTGGGTTGGGTGAAAACCAAATTACCCATGTAAAATCATGTTAATTGAAGATCAAGTAGTGGTGGGGCCAAGATAAGCATGCGTCAAGCTCGATAGAGAAAAAGAAGATGGATGAAGGAATCAAGGTCGACAAGGATGAAGAAGGTTGGCGTGTCTTCAAGTTGATATGGGGTCGTTCCATTAAGGCTAAGGGATTTTCAAGAATAACTTATGTCACTGGAAGTGAATGAGGATCGGAGCATAGCAGTGTAATAATAAGGCAGACGCTCAAGTGTCTATATTATGTACAGATCATCTTAAGGTTATTAGAAAAAAATACATTGAGTACTACGTATAATAACGATTGAATAATGCTTGAGGTTGGTTAACAACTTAATAATTTGGATTGGAGAATGAGAAATGTAAACTAGAAAATATATAAGAATTTAGAACTCTTACCGTTATAGATTAAGTATATATTGATTAGGTTGAGTGGGATTAATCCTTTAGTCATCTAAAGAGATAGTTTGGGTTCTTTGGGTGGATCGGGCAGAAGACGTTAGACTCATCAACTGGTCCAATATAAATTGAAGGAACATGTTTTGGATCTAAAACTCAAATGATCCAAATCAATTTGATCCATTTTCAATGGGTTGGTTGGGTTGTGCGTATGTGTGGTTATATTTGAATAAACTATAATATAATCAACATGGTCATAGGTTGTTTATGCCCTAGTCAACTATATCATGGTTTATGAGCATCGAAATGAAGGTACTGGCATTAGGGGTGTACACATATCGGATAAAATCCGTAATCCAATCCAATCTGATATTATTAAATAGGATTGGATTGATTTTATCAATTTAATGGATCTGCTCATATTGGAATTTTCGAAATTCATTAGAATATGGATTGGATCAGATCATAACCAAAATCCGATCCATTAATCCACTGGCACTCACATAATATTTTTTTTTGCACTCATTGTCAATTTCCCATAAGTAATAATTAATGTCATTCATCTCATTTTTTCCATATTAGTGGTGGATACAAGTCCTCTTGCTACCATCTTCTTTTCTCTTTTGAATGGCAAATGTTAAATGCATAAATAAATAAAAATATGATTGTTACTTGTAAAATTTTAAACTCTATTGGACTATTATTCCCTCTCAGTTCCCTCTCCCTCTCATTTCACTTTTGACCCCAATATTCCACTCTCAATTGCTCATCCATCTCAATCCATTTCAACACCAGTCCCCTCCTGCATAGTGTTGTCCCTCTCCAGTAAAACATCGCCACCCTTTTGTTGCAATGTTGTCACCCCTCACTCGCGATGTCATTGCTTGTTTCACGGAATGTAATCCCTCTCGCATGCAAAAGCATATGTTGTAACTATGTCGCCACTCTTCTGATCTCTGTTAAAAGAAAATGGAGTTAGGATAATTGTTTGGTACATCCGTTTGTTATTCTTAAGCTTTTTGCTTCTTACCTTTCATATATTCTACCTTGCAACCTCATGCCAAGGATGAATTTAGATCAATTGTTGCATCTAAGAATTAATATTCATATGTACTACACACATCTAAGAATTAAAAGAAATTACTTGAATTCCTTTTATTTTTAAATTCACATACAAATTTGATTCCAATTTTTCAAAAAATGCTTATTTTGACTGTATGTATAATCTCACATATAAATTCCATTTCAAGTCCATTTTAAGTTAGATGCATTCTACCCATGCTGTGGGCTATATTTAAGTTGACATTGATTGGATACTAAATCAAGTGTGATTATTTTATGATCCTTGTTTATTTATGATATATTTTAGGACCATGGATGGTGTTATTGTGAGTGGTTTGGTTTTACCAGAGCTTAATAGTCGAAATTAACGTGTATCTTATCAATATCTGACGGCATTGATCACATTTTTTATTTATCTAACTTATCTTTGGATCCTTCCTCGGTAACTTGAATGGTTCTTATTTGGATACTTTATTGGAAATTATTTGCAAAATAAAAATATAATAATGTGATGTATATAATAAGAAAATCGAATTCCAAACTCAACATAATCATTTTTTATCGTGAGGTCTTCAATGTGTTACAAAATACAAACATGAGAGAGTAAACAATGATGGAGAATGTATAAGAGTATAAAAGTATGATTTGATCCTTAATCCAACATATTTGATCGGATTGGATTTGAATATTTCATGAATTGGATCAGATTGGAAAAAAGTTAAAATCCATTAAGGTTAGATTGGATATGAATTAAGCTAAAATCCGATTCAATTCGATCCATATACACCCCTAGCTGACGTCATCACCCTTTCTTCCCCATGAAGGGGAGAACCTCCTTTATGGAGAACTACCCCCTCCCTTAACATTCGCTGACCGCAACCACCACGGGGACGACTAGTCTTCAACCAATGGGCGCCCCTACATCTACTTCTCTCCTGAAACCACCATGTCTCCTCCCCTTCTCCATCGACTAGAAAGGGGAGGAGAACATGAACCCATGTGCAAGATTGGAGTAGAACCCATCCTTGGAGCTCACCAAATCAACCCTTCTTCGTTGATCACCACAAGCTTCTCCTCTCATATGCCTCACCATCATACCGCTCCGACCACTGTCACATTCGAGCTCTGTCATAGGTCTTCAACTACTCCAAGTAGATTGCAAATCATGGGCATTGGAGATCAACCCTTAGACTCACGAACAACACCGACCATGTCTCTAGAAGCCTGAGCTCCTAATCATCCCTTATCCCTCCTTTGACTAATCTTGCAAGCCAAGGGTCATCCTACAAAGAGGAGAGGCTAGAGGGGGAGGGCAGAGGAGGGATGCAGGGGGAGGGGACGGAGGAGGTACTGAAGGGGGAGGGACAGAGGGGTTGGAAGAGGGGGACGAAGGAGAGGCATAAGTGGGATGATGAGGGAGGAAGAGTGGAAGGAAAGAAAAAAGCAGAAGAAAAAGATGTTTCTACTCTCAATTTTTTTATCTAATTATCTATGTATCTCCGAAGTTAATGTCATTTGAGATGGGGACGGACGGCAACTATGCCAAGAGGCACACGTGATCATTGTAGAAAAAGTCGAGGTAGAATTGATATTCCAAAAAAAAGGAGGGGCATAATTGATACTGTAATATCTAAGGTGGGTGAGTGTGTGTGTTTGTATGTTGTTACTGACTTTGTACAAGTCCAAGCGCACTACAACAATGGACGACAAAGGGGGCTGCCTTTCCATCACCCAATCCTATTGAATGAAAACCAAAACTCCAGCTGTTACCCTAGCTATTGTTAGGGCTCAATCCGCTTGACTTCTACTAACCGGGTCTCGGTTGATTTCCCTTCCTTTAGCTACTCACTCAGATGTTTCAATTCCCTAGATCTAAAAAGTCCAAAGAGGACAGATGGGACATGAAACTTGGATATGATTTCCCTATTAGAATTGCACCAAACGTACAGAAAAAAGATAACCATATTAAAAAGCATAAATCCTTCTTTTCCATTACCGTAAAAGACACCGTTAATTTAAATAAAAGCACAACAAAAAGGAGACAACGAGGGGACCAATAATTCAAAGTTAGGTTATTGCATTTATTACTACCTGAGGCAGGTGGGCCTGCAATAAAGAAAAACACCTGGATCAAATGTGTAAATTACCCTGTAAAAAGGTCTCTGGTACCTACTACAAAACCATTATTTTATGAAGCAGACCCGACATTAAAAAAAATGGTCCACCTGGTCCATAAGGTCAACCCCTTCAGTATTCAGATGAGGATAATAAATGGGCTCCTATCATCCAATGACAATCACAGAAGAATGGATCTCATCACAATAAGTAAGGATACCACGGATATACGGTGGCAATCGAGATCGCAAGCTCATTCCCTCAGAGAGATGCTGCCACTGGCCGTGGATGCTCCGAGCAGATGAGAAGATGCGATGACATCGAGCAACGCGGTTTCCTCCTATCATTCAGGAGAACAGAGCTGAGACACAAGATCGAGGACGCCATGCATCGACGCATCATCCTGTATATAGGCACGACTTTAGGATACATGAGGCAAATCGGTTTAATGGGTAAGGGGCAAAAATTGAGATGTACTCACCAGATACACAATGTCGAATGCTTCCCTGTAAGTGGCGAGCGAGCCTTCAACATTATCGTTCCTGCATGCGCGATAGACACGTGGTAAACCCTATCCTTTAAGTGGAATATCCAGGAAATCCACAAAAGATTAGATTTGTGAAAAAATATATATAAAGTTGAGTAGAAATGTGATAAGTTGGCCTCAGAGCAAGTATTGATACCCAGATCTATATCTACTTATATACGTCCAAACATACCTATGTGCATTTGGTTAGAAGTCTATTCAATGAGTGTCAGTCCATACAGACATCTTAACCTTCTTCTGGTCATGTTTAAGGTACTGAGTTGCATACATATATGTGCACATAATTGCGAGCAGCATGTGATGTGCATTTATTTATGTATACATGTGTAAACACGCATCAATATTGAATATGGATTCATGTCAGGTTCAGGTTCCTATATGGCATTATCCAGAGGCACACAATTGTGTTGTTTTCAAAGTTAACCCACTACTATATAAGAAGGGCTATATTCAACCTTCACACAGCTGGCTCAGATTGGATAGTTGCTGGAAAATAGTTGATTATAAAAGGAACACATCACACTAAACAGATTGTCCAGGTTACAAGATTTTAGAACAAAAAAATGCCTTCATTAGTTTCACTTCAGTGTGTGAGAGAAACCGGCAAACATGCCGCTCCTTAATTGAGACACGTACAACAGAGACATTGTAACCCTGGCTATCAAGTGTTTCTGCATCTTAGCATCTAATTCTTAGTAACGAAAGGAAAATCCATAAAGTACTTGAGATGGATATATGAACGGAGTTTGTGCTTTATTCCTTCCGTTTGAAAAAAAGTAAGGATGATGCGGACAGTTAGATGTGACGAATATGGCACATCTTGGAGTCTTTGCAGTTCTTGATGAGGGATTACTGTTTAGTGTAATTTCTCATTTTACCCTGTTGCTTTAGTTCAGCTTCTGTCAAGAGAGCTGGGGAACAAGTGACCTAGAAGTGGGAGAGTACAAGGATAAGACAAATCCCCAACCGAGTCCAGAGACAAGAAAATGGATAATTATTATATTGTATGCCCTATTGAGTATTTACATTCTCTTGGGACAGTAAGCGACTTAGTATCATCACGTCATAACACCTCATGAGATCCCCACAACTCCAATAAGACGAGCATCAACAATTGAGAGACCTCTGTTGACCATTGCAACAACACTCGTAATCACAGAGAAGAATCGGTTGAACTCAACGGATGGTCCATCCTTGCTAAGGTAGCTTCTTAGTGCTGGTTTTCCAGATTCTTCACTTAAGTTAGCTTGGAGGCAACAAGCAAAAGCAAAGACAAAACTGAGATCCCCGTCCAGGCAAATGCTCCCAACACACCTCTTTTGTTTTCGCAAATGAAGAGAGGCTGACCTTGGCAATTTTGCAGCACGCTTGATGCTAAACTTTACCAATTAAATGACCAATTGCCTCACTTCCCTTGATGGATCCAGTTGTCATCCTTTGTAGTTGTACTCACATCTCGCCACCCAAATTACATAGAGGGTTATACACAACTTTTGGAAATAGAGAACCTACTTTGTTGGTTGCTTTAAAGCCAACCATAAAAATGATCATCTCCATTTGAATATCAAATAAAACTTTTCTTCTGCAAATCAGCAATCATAACTTATTGTACTTCATACATGAAGCTCAGATCATTTTCACATATCCCGCAAGTGTGGTCTTCGGAATTCGGGCAGCTATTACACTTCATACATGGAGTGAGCCGTTCACCAACCTCCAAAAGAAGAGGAAACTACATGGGAAGAAAAATTCATGTTGCTCCACAAGATTATATGCCCTTTGTTTAAATCTTCTCCACACATCCTTCACTGAGGTATGACAGGCAATTTTTACTGTGAGACCCCCTTTTTTGTGTGAAATTAGGGATGCAAAAGGATCGGATAAAATCCATAATTCGATTCAATCTAATGTTATTGGTTTGGTTTGATTTATCATTTAATGGATCAGATCGAATTGAAAATTTTCAAATCCAATAAAGTGTGGATTGGATAGGATCCATTAGCAAAATGATCCGATCCAATCAAATAATCTATTAACACCAAAATTTATTTGCACCATTCTCAATTTTTTCGTAAAGCCGTAATCAATGACATTCATTCTTCTTTTCATATCAATGATGGATACAAGCCATATTGCCACCACATTCTCTTCTCTTTTGAAAGTCAAATGTTAAAAATCCTAAAAAAATACGATTGTAACTTGTAAAGTTGTAAACCCTATTAGACTATTGCCTTTTCGGTTCTCTCTTCCTCTCATTTCGTTTTTAACCCCCAATATTCCGCTTCCAAATGCCTCTCCCTCTCAGTCCATTTCAACACCATCCCCTCCTGCACAATTTTGACCTCTAGCACAATGCCACCACCCTTCCCTCGCAATGCCGTCAACTCTCCCTCACGATGACATTGCCCGTTTCACACAATCTTGTCCCCTTACTAAGCGAAACCATCTGTCCTAACCGTGTTGCTACTCATAGGATCTTCGTTAAAAGAAAATGGGATTGGGACAACTGCTTTGTACGCCTGTTTTTTATTTTTAGACTTTTTTTTTTGACACTCCAAAAGGGGGAGACACCCGTAGGTGTTCGCCCCAATTTATTGAAAGAAAAAGGGGGAAGTACTTACAGATGGGGAGGGTAGGGAATACGTGGGGGAGAATGGTCACAGCCTGAAACCATTCGCCCCGCAGATACAACTAGATTACCTGATTGACCAATCCGCACACAGGCGGTTCGCGTCGATACAAATATTTTCTAAATAAAACCTCTGTCCTGCAAACAGGAGTTTGTTCCTGGCCAGCCATATACACCAAATTCTCGCTACCGGTGTCGCCTCTCCGTCCGCGAATGACTTTCAGATGTAGCAAGGCTCTCCCAAAACGAAACCATCGACGTACGATTCAGCCATGTAGAGTCCTCCCAAAGTGGCCGCACGAGATCACAATGGAGGAAAAGGTGATCTACCGACTCAACCGCGGAGGAGCACAGCCCACACAAACTGGGCATGTTCGGGAAGATCGGTTGAAGGCGATCGCGAGTAGGAAGTCGGCCCCGCCTCAAGATCCATAAGAAAATGCCAATCCTCTCCGGAAGTTTGAGTGCCCAAATAAGCTTGCAGTGGTTGAGGAACAGGTCATCCGGAGGAGCGCCGCTGGGAAGGAGAGCGGCATTTTTAGACTTTTTATTTCTTACTATTTACTTGTTCCAGCTTGCAACCCAAGAATGAAATTGAATCATTTGTTTCATCAAAGAATTAATGTTCAGATGTATTACATGGTTTTAAAAAACGCACCTTGAGATGCTGAGGCGTATGCCTCAAGGCGATTTTTGAGGCACCTGCCTCAAGCAGCCCAGGTGAGGCATGCGCCTCGAGGCGCTAAGGCAGTCCTCAAGGCACCGAGGCGCTGAAGCATCGTCTCAGGCTGCACATGTTTGGTGCCCAATTTTTTATATTTTTATATTGATTTAATGATATCTTAAGTATGATATTAATTATTACAATTTAAATTGTTAAATAATCATATATATATTTATTCTATATCCAAAATTTTGTGTGTTAATCATATAAAAAATCATTTCGAGATAGTGGTGTTGCCCCTGTAACCCCTGCAGGGGGGAGCACACATGCTCCTCCCTAGCCCTCCCCTCCCCCAAGCTCGTTGACCAAGCAACGAGACCCCTATGCTGGTAGGGTATGGTGTGAAAAGGGGGTGCATACAATGGTTCTTTAACCGGATTTAGCCAATCGGATGGTTAGGATTCAAAGCATATCAATATATGTGTGCGTTAGTCATAACATATATAATACAACATAAACATATTGTATGTTGTGTATGTTAATAATATAGGTTAGTCGCATAGTTTTGCTTCACCCATGCACATAAACAGAGGTATTGTATATCGACAAGAACTTTTCCCCGTCGACATTAATGGAGGTCATAATATGCTTTGCATTGTATATGGATGACAATGTGAGTTAGAATTCAAAGCAAATCATGCAAAGAATATTATATATTCTAATGTTCATAACATATATGGTGCATATGTCGGTGAATATATAAATTTATGACTTTATAAATATATATAATGGTACTTAATTGTATTTATTATATTTTCATATATAAATCGAGGCTTATGCCTCGCCAAGGGAAAACCGCATCGATCCACCTCACATTTTCTAAATTCATAACTACCCATCTAAGAATTAAAAGACATTACTTGAATTCATTAACTTTTAAATTTCATATGCAAATCCGATTCGTATTTTCAAATAAAAGTTGCATAATTTGATTATAGGTATAATCGATCGTATAAATTCTATTTCAAGTCCATTTTAAACTAGAGGCATTCTACCCCATTTGTGAGCTATATTTAAGTTGGCTTTGCTTGGATACTCGATTGAGTGTGATATTTTATGATCTCCATTTGTTAATATATGTTATAAAGCCTTGAAGGGTGTTATTGGGTGTAGTTTGATTTTGGCAGAGCTTAATATTCTAAGTTACACATGTACTTAATCAATATCCGACCACAAAGATCGCATTTTTACTTATCTAACTTGTCATTGGATCCTTCTTTGGTAACTTGTACTATTTTTATTTGAATTATTTGTTGAAAATCAATTAAAAAACATACTAATGTAAACATTTATAAAAAGAAACTCAAATTTCAATTTAAATATTTATAAAGAAACTCATATTCCAATTTAAATATAATCCTTTACTTATGTGTTATCTTCAATTTTTTATTATGTATTAATGGAGTTCTTCAACTTTAATTTGATTGTGTGACATTCAGATACTTTTCTTTACATGTAATCAATATTATTACCTATCAAGTCATAATTCAAATGTTCAGGACTAATGTGCCATAAAGTACAAACATGAGAGTAAACAATTGAGCGAGAATGCATAAGTAAAAAAAATCCGAATCAATCTGATCCAATCTGTAATCTGATGGATTGGATTAGATTGGAGTTATATATTTAATGGATTGGATTGGATTGGATTGGAAATCCCTTAAGGTTGGATTGGGCATGAATTAAGCTAAAATCCGATCCATGTGCACCCCTATGTGAAATCCAGATCAAGTTAATCACCCCACACTTAAGTGCTTGGGATCTTGCACACTCCTCAAACAAAGTTTATGAAGAGAAGCAAATTTCCAATTACCATTACAGTACCAACTCAGTTGCCCGTAGAATATTAGCTCTAGCAACATTACAATGAAGAGAGTCTAGAAGTAATTGATCCCTCCAAATATCAACACTGTCACCTAAGTCAGGGACCCGAGTGGAGTGCTTACACAACAAAATACACACCCTTTGAATTGAGTAAGAATTTTCCAAAGGTAATCACCATACCAGAAATGGAGGCATGTCTTTAGATTTCGTATATGCAGGGTTAAGACTAATTATCTAGAGTGCACATTTGACGAAAAAAAATGGTGAAGGAATCATGGTGAAGATTGGAGACAACAAAATTCAGAAGAAAGATTCTTTTAGATACTTAAGATCTATTTTGCAACATGACGAGGAAATCGATGGAGATGTTACTCATGAAATAAATGCAGGTTGACTAAAGTGGAGATGAGCCTCTATTGTTCTTTGTGATAAGAAAAATTTCCTTTAAAAATCAAAGGAAAGTACTACAAAGCATTCGTGAGGCATGCTATGCTCTATGGGTCTAAATGTTGGCAAGTGAACCATAGATATGTGCATAGAATGACAATACTAGAAATAAAAATGCTAAGGTGGATGTCTAATCATACATGAAAAGATCGGATTCGGAATGGTGCGATCAAAAGGAAAGTTAGTGTAGCTCCGATAGAGGATAAGATGAGAGAAAAACCGCTTAAGATGGTTTGGCCATTTGCAAAGGAGGTCGGTTTGCACCAGTTAAAAGATGCAAAATTTGAAACGTTGCGTCCATTAAGAGAGGGCGAGGAAAGCTCAAGAAGTGTTGGAATGAGGCTATCCAAAGAGATCTTAGTTATTTAGATCTAAGTCCAAGAATGGCCCAAGATAGTTCCGAATGGAGGCAAAGAATCTATGTAGCCGACCCTACTTAATGTGGGCGGGCTTTGTTGTTGTTGTAATCAGCATGTTCAGAAAGAAGTTCCCGGTATCATGCCCCTTGTGATAACATGGGATAAATCCTTCAAGAATAGACAGACTCAGAAACTACTTTATGCTTTGATGGTAGTGTCGTGCGTCTACCACCCAAAAGATCAGAGTTCAAATCCTGTGGCGGACAACCATGCGTATTCCCCCTCACCCACCCACCCCTCATTTCAAAAAAAAAGAATAGGCAGACTCCCAAAACAAGTCTACAAAGTTGCTTGAATAGCGTGGATTGATTCCTTTTTTAAAACCAAAGCATGGACTGAGTCGTTATCTCTACAGTTCTTACCCCCTGAGAACTTTGGACATGCTTTATCAGCACACAATTTGACAATGATGAGCCTTCATTTATCATCACATACCCACCAAGTCTCTCAAAGTTCGCTCGAGCTGCTAGCTAGTTTTTTTATAGATGAGATGCCCTGTAAAGATGAATAAGATTGGAACAGAAAGAAGCAATGAGTAACAGCACCGCCCTCCTGAGATACATCCCTTCCTTTGAATCCACAGGATTGGCTTGAACTATTTTTTTCTATAATGATCAACTTCTGTTGCCCACGACCGCCAAGGAGGGGACAGCTCATATGTTGTCATTAAGCTCCTCGCAAATACCCAGAAAGGCCATAATAGTCATGATGGCTTGATAAGAAACATCATGGCCAACAAAAATCTTGGAGCGGTACCAAAAAATGAGCAATTGTAACTGAGTAACCTTATAATTTATTTGTTAGAGTGAGAACGTATACCTTGTGGAAAAAGGTACATACGAATATGTAGTCACTACAGCTACCATCTAAGTTCGCATGTGATTACATGTGGACAAAATCCGGAAGAAACATCTGAGTATTTCATCTAGATAAGCGAAAAGATCGTGATGTTCCTCTTTGTAGCTGATTAAGCACTAAATGTCGTGTTTGGTCCACGATATCTCCTCGATCTCTCCTCGATCTGGCATGACCTGCCAAATAATATACATTGGGCTTTACTTTTGCCACTAGAGCCGGTGAACTGATCGAAAAGGATTTGACTATTTGTTGCATCCGCTGCCACGATATTTTGATCTAAATAACGGGAGACTATGCGACTACATTTGTCCTCTATCAAGACACCATGAAGATCTGCGACCACCAGACATGTCTCGTCCATCTTGACAATTTGATCAAAGAAATGGTCCGTCATGATATATGTTTGTGAATATATGTATGTATAGGAGAAATCGCAATGAGATTGGGGTTCACCACCCTCATGGTGAGCGATCAATCTCATCCATCTATTTTAAATCACACGGCTGAAATAAATGACCAATTAATTGTATTAATTTAATGATGAGAAATCTATTTTGATTATTTTGTCACATAATAAAAATAAAGTGTGACAACTATATGAGACAACTATATGAACTAATTTATCTCCCCCTCTCCCTCCCTCCCCGCTCTCTCGACGACAGCGGCAGTATGGAGTTCCAGGCAGATCGGCATGGGCAATGGAGGGGATGGCATGGGAGGCAGTGGTGGTGTGTGACGATAGTGGTGGTGGTGCATGTAGACGATGACGGTGGTGGTGGTGGTGCATATAGATGCGACGACGTCGTGTGAAATGAGAGGGGTGGTTGCACCTAAAGGAGGCTACGCGTTCAGGCGGCAATGCGTGGAGTGGGAGGGTGTGCTTCGCGACGACAATGGTAATGCTCAGAGCGGAGGCAATACGTGGAGATGGTTGCATGCAGAGGTAACGGTACATGCGACAACATCGATGTGCAGAGTTGGAGGAGGTGCTTTGCAACGACGGGATGCACGGAGCAGGAGGCGGTGCACGACAACGACGGTTGCGCGTGGAGGCAGCAGTATGTGGAGCAGGAGGACGGTGTGTGGGAGGCAGCACAGAGGACCACCGCCAAGTTTTTGTGTTTTACATAGTTGCAAGTTTTCAGATAATTGATGTGTATATTTACATTACTCTTGTACTAAATTACAAAACTGCATTTATGTTTTACATAATTTTCTTTCTGAGAAATAGTTGTTAAGTAACTAATTTGATTTTTATTTTGCAAGATATCATACGAAATTTACAAAGAAAATGCAGATTTTACAAAATGAATGCAAATATTATAAATTGGATCGTCATTGTCAAACTAAACAAAAATACTAGAAAGTGGCTCTTCATGTTTAAAAAACATGAAATTTACAAAGAAAATACAGATTTTACAAAAGGAATGCAAATATTAAAAATTGGGTTGTCATTGTTAAACTAAACAAAAATACTACAAAGTGGCTCTTCATATTTAAAAAACATCAATAAAATTTACAAACAGGTGATAATTTTTACAAAGAAACTTTTCATTCTACTAAATATCGCGCCAATAACGAATATTAAAAAGTAGTTCTTCGTAATTACACAGCACCGTATAAATTTTACCAATAGAATGTTTAATTTGACAATAAGCATTTTCATTCTGCAAACATATACCAAAATTTCGTCTGCTAAGAATGTAAATAGAAATAAATAAACAAACTATTAAAAAATACTAAATAGGAAATCTGAAAATAGTTAATTGATATCATTAACAATTCGAATTTAATGACAAATGAATGACTAAAATACCTTTTTGGATAAGATTTTCAATGAAATTGTCATACTGAGATATGAGATATGATGGATCTGATTAATGTCTCACTGTGGAAATGGTAAACCTCAATCTCATTTGAAGATGGGGACCCCTTCAAATGAGATTTGAGTTTATCATCTCATGGTCAGCCATCAACGAGATCCATAAGATCTTGATCAAATGAGTGTATCTAAAATGATCTCAAAAAAGGTATTTTCATCATCCGATTTCATTATATTCGAATTTCATTTAATATCTTTGATTTACCATTTGAGTCTTGTCAGGATATTTTTCGTTGATAGCTTTTTATTATTAAATTTCCAATTCCGTTCTCAATAGACTAGGTTTAACCATGTATTTATGACTCCAATGGGATTTTGTATAAATAACTTTCGATTTTGTAAAGATTTTTTCATTCTTTGTAAATTTTACACTCCTTTTGTAAGGATTTGTGTGTAATATGTCATAATTATGCTCTCTTTGTAAAATTCATTCTTTCTTGTAAAAAATAATTATCTATTTATAAATTTTTGTTGGTGTTTTGTTAATACGAAGAAGCATTTTATAATATTTTCTTTAGCTTTAAAACGAAGAACCAATTTGTAATACGCACTCACTTTGTAAAATATATGCACTCTTTATAAAATTTGTCACCTACAAAATAAAAAATCTTTGAGTAATTTTATCAAGGGATTTTTACCCGGCAGACCCTATAATCTTTGTTAATTACCTCCACGACCTTTGAAACATCCAAATTCCTCCCTCAACCTCGTAAACTTGCTAACCCTTACCCTATAAACCCTGTGGTTAACCCTCATCCATTTACCCGCTAAAACTAACCGTATTCCGTTACATTCTTTTATGTTATACCTATTTTATTTATTGAATTTACATTGATTGATACTCCCTCTCACCCTCCTCCTTTTCCCCACCACCCAGCACCCACCATCTCCTCGACCTCCGAGGCACTCGCCCTCCTCCCCGACCTCTGCCCTCGACCTCCTCGGCCCTTCACCTCCAGGTCCTCTGCCACGCCCTCCATCTCCCCAACCTCCGCCCTCGTGTTTGCCCTCCACCTCCCTGATTCCGTCGCAGCAGCAAGGTTTTAAATCTTGATTTCGATTTCGTTTCGAGATGCTGAAAAACGAGACAATTTCCAAAATTTCGACGAAATTTCGACGATTTCGACCAAAATCGGCCAAGATTTGGGAAGGGTATATATTGAGATTTCGATTTCGGTTTCGGTAGGCTGTCGAAACCGAAATTTCGCCGAAATTTCGCAAAATTTGAAACAATGCACAGCAGCACAGGGGCAGTGCCCTCACACCATGCGTCACCCAGCCTCGGCAGCAACACCTCGCCAATACTGGTCCATTGCTCAGCACGTGCCTTCTCCCTCCAGATTCGCGTCTCCATGTGGCGCGCCCTCCTCAAGTCGTCTCTTGCTCGCTCCTCTAGCCCACGTCCCCCCCCCTCCACACCCGCCGCCTAGAAGCCCCACCTCCAGGTCGAGTGCTGCCCTCCCGCCTCCTCCAGCCCAGGTCGAGCCACAGCGCCACGCCCCCTCGCGCACACCTCCTCCAGCCAGGCCAATGCCCTCGTCGAGGGAGGAGAGATGGAAGATGCGGTGCGGTTGGGGGAAAACTGTCAGAGGAGAAAGGAGGGAGGATTTTTTTCTTCTCTTGATTAATTATAGCCGTCCGATCGTGGATTGGTTAGGTTAACTCGTTTTTAACCCAAACAAGTTAACTCTAGATGTGCCAATTTAATGGTAAGGTTCGTGGGGTAAGACGGAGCAAGTTTACAGGATCGAGGGAGGAATTAGGATGTTTCAAAGGTCGTGGAGATAATTGATAAAGATTATAACGTTTGTTGGGTAAAAATCCCCTTTATCAAATAATTTCTAGAGAGGAAATCATGTAAAAAATAAATGCAGATTTGTAAGTTGATCCAAGAATTATGTAAAATACCACTCAATTATGTGAAAAATACTACCGACAATGTAAAACAAAACAAAATGGTGGTCCCTCCTCCACCGCCTCCATCGTGCCTCCCTCTATCATTCATCAACCAACTCCTCCATGATTCCAAATATCCACGCCGCGCCTCCACTCCGCAGCTTACCATGGGATCCGCCTCCGGACACGATCTGGCCAAACCCAAGCACCTCCATTGCCTCCTCCACCTCTCTAAAGATCCATGGGAGGAGGGGCGATGGTTGTGGTGGTTGGAGGAGAGGGATGACGAGTTGAGGGTGGTGGCTTGCGGTTTCGATAGTAGGGAGGTGTGGATTGTTCATGTTCTCAAATTTCAGCAAAATTCGGTCGAATTTCTGTCGAATTTCGATATCCTGTCGAAATCGAAATTCGATCGAAATGGCCGAAATGAGTGAAATATGAGGGCCTTAGTACAAAAAATGACCGAAATTCCATCGAAATTCTGTTTCGGTCGTCACCGAAATGGTGACCGAAACCGACATTTAAGGCCTTGGGATCGTTTGCAACCCCTCTGAACCCTTCGATCTAGTGGCCCTCGACGAGAAGAACAAGAATTTGGAGCAAGTGAGGGATCTGATCGATGTGGTTAGGAGATATAAAGGGCTCCATGTCGTTGTCGCCTCCATATCTCCAAGCTAGACCGTCTCCATATCTCCAAGTTGTGTTACTCTACTCGGATCCCCGTGCCTCTGTCGAGAGAGAGAGAGAGGAGATAAATTATATCATATAGTTGTCACATTTTATATTTACAATATGACGAAATGATCAAAATTAATTTTCAAGTATTGAAATAATAAAGTTCATATACCATTAATTACATCCACGTGATTATAAATAAAGATATGAGATTGAGGGCTCACCACGAGGATGATGAGCCCCAATCTCATTTACATACATGCATGTATGTATATGCACATGTATATGTTGTATATGCATATGCATATGTAAAGGGATGATCCTATGAGAGGAGCCCATTATGAGAGGATGAGAGGAGCTATTGTAGACCTTGTGATTGCAAATGACATCAACGGTCTAGATTAGAATATATAAAATCTAGGGAATCAGCATCTGTTTACCCTCCTTTTTCCTCCACGTTTAATTCCATCCGACCATCCTTGAAATGGCCAACTCTACTTGTGCTCCTCCGTCATTCTCTTGCTCTACAACAGCTCAGGGCACCATCGAGTTCGACTTCATTCGATCTCTTGCTGGCGAACAACGTCGACGAACCATCCTGGTTCATCCACCCACATTCGGCATCCTAAACAGCTTGACCCGCTCCCATTGCACCTCCATCCTCCTACTTGGCAATGCATAGAAGAAAACCTCAAACAGCTTTATATATCCCCACCCTCAGGCTCTCGGCAGCTTGACCCTCCTTAGAAATGCTATCTTTGTTCGTATCCGCATCTGACCATTAAAGTCTGTTAAAAAATAACGATTGCTAAGATTCTCCAACACCAAATTATTGCCAGGTTATGGTGATCTTGCTCATGGCAGCAGTTATCTCCTCACTCCCCACCGTTTACCGATTTGTCAAACTTTTATGCCTATGTTCCGTTCTTCCTCCACTCGTGTTAACTCACAGAACAATATGGTCAATACGCAACCGTCTATGTCAGACAATATATCGCTCCCTATTTACAAATATCGAAGAATGTATCGTGCCGGTATACAGCCTAATATTTAGCTAGAATATGTGGGCTAACATGTTATAGTGTTACAGATGTTCTGCTGCAAAGATAGGGATGCATATGTCCATAAAATTCGATAAAATAGCTGCACATCTCTGGTGGTAACTATCCCTACTTGAGTTGTATGAATATCCAGATTAAATGTTTCAACATGAAGATCCATATAAACGACACCGTCCTAATCAAGGATGTATTCATGCAGGGATTTCCTATATGAAGACTGTATGTACAATTTGGCTACAAGCAACATAGAGAGTAGGTAGCCAGTAAACAACACAGTATACGCAATACGTTATCACATACAAAACCTGTAGGTAATTAGGAATTATATTATTAAAATTGGCATGGTAAAACAACAACATAGTGGAATCGGTATCTTACAATATACTTTGAGGTTCAAGACCTTGACATTATAGTTGACACTTTTATTTCTTTCTTCAGTAGGAAATATATGATTAAGGAACTACATTGGTCATGGAGAAAATTTGATTTGCACGGGGCTGGTGAAATCGGAATCCCGAAGATCTGATGCAGATACGAGAGGAGGTGACGTTACTAAGCAGGGCCTCAAATTTCTGCGAAATTCGGTCGAATTTCTGTCGAAATCGAAATTCGACCGAAATGGATGAAAAGACCGAAACATGGAGGCTCTAGTACAAAAAATGACCGAAATTTCGATTGAATTTTGACCAAAATTTTGTTTCGATCGGTCACCGAAATGCTGACAGAAACCAACATTTAGGGCCTTGTTACTAAGAATGCGGAGGGTCGAGCTGCCGAGAGCCTGAGGATGGCGATATATAGAGCTGTTGGAGGCTTGTTGTTGTTCATCGCCAAGCAGGAGGGCGGAGAAGCAATGGGAGTGGGTCAAACCGTTGAGGACACCGGAATGACGGTGGAAGCACCGGGATGGTTCGTCGACATCATTCGACGGCAAGAGAAAGGAAGGAAAGACTCGATGGTTCACTGAGCTGCTGGAGAGCGAGAAAATGATGGAGGAGCACAGAAAGAGTTTGGTTTAAATGGAGGTCAGATGGAATTAAATGTGGGGGTAAAGGAGGGTAAATGGTCACCAATTCCCAAGATTTTTATATTCTTATCTACATGGTTGACGTCATTTGCAATAAAGAGGTCCACAATAGCTCCTCTCACACTCTCATAATGGGCTACTCTCACAGGATCAACCCTTTGTATATGTATGTGTATATGTATGTGTATGTGCATATGCATATGCATATGCATATGTATGTATATGTCTTATGTGTGTGCACGTGTGTGCGTGTGCACATGTGCGTGTCTTTATGTGATTCTGTGTGTATACATATGTGTGTGTGTGCATGTGTATGTGTATCGTTGATGATGTCTACTCTGGATTGGATATATTGAGCATCTCTTTCAGTGACATAATATCTTAGCATATGATATGTCGGTGATGACCCGATGGATGTCGTGATAGGCTAGGGCTCAAAATGTGAAATTGTGTCAAGGCTGAAAACACTAGGTTGAATGCACAATGCAATAATCAGGTGGTTGAGATGGTTGGATGCATTGAAACAAAATCTGACATTAGTGATTGAAATGATTGATTTAATAGAATAGGCGAGCACCAATGACTCCATTGATATTTAATGGAACTGCATGTTGGAATGGTTGATGATGAAGAGGTCTGTTGTGAGCAGCAATCCAAAGACATGCAGGCGAGCATGCAGTACGCCAAGGTCCAAACACAACATGCGAGCAGCATTGCAATCAGTGGCACTATGATTGCGAGCAAGACTCCGAAGGGGTCTGTTGTGAGTGGATTTGAAAAAAGAACTGTGGGCACAAATGACAGTCATGAAGACGGCATGGGAAATGGAAGACAGACATGCACGGAGCTCCGTTCAGGGATTGTTGTCCCAATACCATATGGAAAGAGAACAATAGATTGATATATTGATAGTGGACCTTAGCCCTCTATATATGTGAGGAAGCTTGGGTTAGGGAGAGTACATAGAAATAGGGATATACAAAAATATCCATGACGGGTATAATTAATCAAGTGTTCTCGGTAGTGAAAACGCTCCGCACCTCCCGTCAAAGGACAAGAAAGAGCACCATGCCCGCAAACATCACTTTCTATTAGTCGATCCCCCTCCCCCGCCTCGACAATTGCGGGCATTTCTAAATGCAATAATCGACTAAAAGCGGTGTCTCGCCTTCTCCCATTCTTGCTTCCTCACAACTGCTAACCGGAGGGGTCAGGCATGCAGGCAGCATCGCCGGCTCTACATAGCTTATATGACATTTGCATCTGTTGGCTTTCCCGTGCAAGGAGGTAGATCAGACTGTCATCACCCCTTGATGACCTCACTTGTCTAATGAGTTTATCGCCACTGACCAAGGCCTTAAATGTCGGTTTCAGTCACCATTTCAGTGACCGACCGAAACGGAATTTTGGTGGAATTTCGATCGACTGTCGACCGAAATTTCGGTCATTTTTTGTACTAGGGCCCCTATATTTTGGTTATTTCGACCATTTCGGTCGAATTTTGATTTCAACTGGATATCAATATTCGACAGAAATTCAACCGAATTTTGTTGAAATTTGAAGCCATGCCACTGACCTCCCATCTTCTAGTATTAGTCGAAGAGTGTAGATCGATATGCTTAGCCACTTCTCGACGCTCTTTCCTAGACTGAGAGTATAGGGCCTAGGAGCCCATTAGGTGAAGGCAGAGGTGATTCGGTTATCAAATAGGGATGGAATCAGCTTAAGCTTGACCCTTGCTCCGTATAGGTCGGCCACGTTGGATTGGCCTCTTCCCAGCAGATAGTAGCCGTGAGTGGGAAGCTAGGGAAGGGTATGGGGTTCTCGTGGTCAGCATGTAAGCCCAAGGAAGTGGCTCTCCAATTGCGTAGAATGATGGATAGGGAATGCACAAAAAATTGCAATGTGAGAGGGGGATGATAATACTTAAAGGTAAGGGTGAAGATGATGCACAGATGAATTTTTATTCATCCAATAACTAACTATGAAGGGAGACGAGTGGCTTCATATAGATAGCTAGCCCATTCAAGAGAAATGCCTCTGGATCCAAAAGACATGTCCCAAAAATGCATATGAAACCTTTTGGACACATTATGTTAAAATAAAAATAGAACATTTCCACTTAAAAATAAGCTGGCCAATAGTTTAAATGCGTTACTTTACCAATAACTAGTTGCACAGTCATTAACAACAAATGCATTAAGAGTTAATTAGACCTAAATTACCTTACAAACATTATAAAAAAACAGCTTCTTCCGAATCAAAATAATCAAGTATGTATTCCTTCGTTTTTTAATTCTTATGTGCATCACAAAGTCAACCATTCCAAACTAAACAATAGAAATGCTTCTTCTCCAAACGCCACCAAGCCTACCAACCTGGAGCATGTTTTAATAATTTACTTCACATGTTGAGAATCATGACCCCCTAGGTACAAGATCTATGAGTCATCCAAAGCCAGTCTATCAAATGGATTGGCTTCTATAGTTCTAAAAAAGAAGATGGCTTTCACCAAGGTCATCAAGTTTACAAGGATGGCAGATGCTTTCTCAAAGAGATCCTAGATGTCTATTTGATAGAGAAGGGAGATGGCTTGTGTATAGATAGAGAATGGAGATGGCTCTCTAGAGGACCTTCAGGATGAGAAAAAAGATGGTGCATGCCAAGGAAACATTTTGGTGATTTCGATACCACATGCAGAAGGGTATACTGGAAATTTCAAAACCAATGTGGCTTGTAGAAGGCTCAATTAGGGGACTCCGACACTGCTTTTCCATGGCACAGCCTTTTGAGTTAAAAATAATGAAAGCAGGATGCTGTCCCATGTGAAGAGACGGCCCTTTTTATTCTTCAAACAACATCGACTATGCTCAAGTGTCAGTGATAATATTACAACATTTCCTGACGCATAGCCATCACATGTATATACATCAGATCGATACACTGAAATTCCATTTTAATGTGTGATATTCATTTCAAAATTACACATGTACTCCAACCTCATATCAACTAAAAGTTATGTTTTTCCATCTAACTTTACTTCACTTCTTGTAATTCCCTTTAAGGGTGCCACTTATAGCTTGGTCATTGGTGTTAATAAAAAGCAATTTCAGGCCCCATAACCCTGGTTTATTAGTATTAGAAAACAAAGAATGGCTTTTGTTCCAATAGTAAACAGATTAGTGTAACTTACAGGAAGCCAACCGCAATACGATTTTCATAACTCAGGCCATCAGACATCCCAAGATCCCCAATATGATCTCCCAGAAGCAAGACATTGGTCCTACTTTTCATGGCAGTATAATCATTTCCTGAACCATTAGGATCTCCAAAATTATCATGCATGGGAGCAGCCATATCCAGCGCATGTTCATTTTTGTTTAAAACATGAATAGTCTTTCCTGCCATTTCATAACAATTGAAAAGTCATTAATCTGCAATAAAATGAACGAGACGAAATACAACATCGGGAAAGGATAATATCTGCATTTTTTCTCCAAGAAATAGGAAAAGGTGTTTACTTATTTGACATAAGCATCAATTTGCACTCTTTGTGGCTAAAATAAAAACATCGGCATTCACCATTGGAGCATGGACCTTCAAACAATAATTTTTTTAGAAGGAAAAGGAGGGTATGGCGTCAAGAAGATGACTACACTGACCTTTGATCAATAATTACCTCTGGATGCTTACAATGTGCATAAGAAAGGTATGGCAAACTACAAACAAAGCACGATAACTTGGCTTCTGCGACAATACCTTTAAAAGCAATAAGTTTTCCATCCTCATTGAAGACCATCCTATTTGACACTATCCGGACATTCTTAAACGATCTATGAAACTTCTGTCTGAAGACCTAGGCAAAGAATGGGATACAAGCATAAGAGTTTTACTATTAGACAATGCCATGCTATTTATAACATAAACCAGAAAAAAAACATGTAAGAAATTGGGATTGTGTAGACCACATATAAGTCTAACCTCCTCAATAATATCTGCCAAGCCTGCAGAAAATACCAAAACGGGAACACCTTTTTCCTGCACGAGTTTGTTCCCATCAAAATCTAGTCATCGTTTTCTTTTCATGTAAGCTAGCATTAACAAATTAGAGAAAAAATGCACAACCAAATTCATAAAGGTGCAAAAAATGAAACACATTCGCAAATGAATGGGACGCAAAGCAAAACAAATGTCCACATGAACAAACTCTAGAAAGATGTAAAACACAATCGTACCAATGGCTGGCTCGAGTAGGCATGGAGGTTTGTGGGTGAAAGTGCGTGTGTGGGTGGGCTGGTGGGCATGTGCTTTCATGGAAATGAGAGTCCTAGTACACATATCTTCCTAGAATCGTATAAAGTGCAACCTATGCATGAAGATCTGGCATGTCAAGGTAATGATCAAAGAACTTTTGTATCTGCAACCTATGCATGAAGATCTGGCATGTCAAGGTAAGGATCAAACCACTTTTGGATATTTGGTTCTGAAAGGCTGGAACTATATTCTATTACTCTGTCCTACTACGATAAGAGTTTTATTAAAATAATAGTTAGAGCTTAATTATGGTCATGGAAGGACATATCGATATCGACAACATATCGATACAATGTCGATACCGATATATCGCCGATATATCGGCGATATATCGACGCATATCGCCGACATCCAATATCCATTGTGCAGTTTTGGCCTATCGATACCCGATATCGTCCATATCGGCGATATATCGGTGACCTGTCGATACCGATATATCGCCGATATATCGACGATATATCGCGATATGGCCGTCCATGATTATGGTAACCAGTGATTTTCGATGCAGGTTGAAGATACAGATCACCTTTCTTCGGGTGCATGGCTTCGATGCGGGTTTGGAAGGAGTCAGCGATCGCTTGGGTGGAGGCCACAGGGTTAGAGCTGTTTCGGAGGTCAGTTCGCGTTGTAGGCATGGGTTCGTCAGATGATTGTTCCAAGCCATTTGCCGTGCTCTGGGCCATTTGAGCGAGGCGAAATGAGCTGATTTTAAAAAATCAGAGGTTCTACTCGGAGAATGTAGTGTCACGTTGTAATGCCCTTTATAATTTTTGGGCTTCATGGTAATGTATCCTATCTTTTTATAAATGAATTATGGTTCTGGTGACTCCCGCCTCGGGAGCGCACCCTCTTTTCAATAAAAAATGGTAACCAGTCATCTTGTGTGGCAAGACGGAATAGGAAGGCAGAAAATAGTACCAAAATGCATAAGTTGACCCCAAAACACCATTTTCTCCTTCCTAATGGTAATCAAAGCCCACCAACTATCACAAAATCTACTTCATTCGCTGATAATAATTATACAATAAGCCATTCACAATACTTTCTATTTTTTTGAATAATTTTGATACTTTTTGAAAATCCAAAGGATGTCCATTAAAGATGAAAGTCCAAAAAGCAACCTAGGCTTTTTTTGCACTCCTCTTGGATCAGAGACTTGTTGAATTTGCGTTGCTGATCATGTTGCCAGAGGGAGTGGCGCTCACAAGCCAAAAGTGGCTCATGAGGTCGAGAAAGGACTTTCCTACGAGTTGTTGCAGGTGAAGCCATCGATCTTTGACCCAATCTTTGCTTTGGATTGCAAGTTGCCATGGGAAGACAAAATATATCTAAATGAGAGATTACATGCTCGAATAGTGTGGAGGGGCATTTGGTTACCTTGCTGCTCATGAGCAAGTAAGAACAATTTTAAATGCATATGAGGACGTGGAACATGTGTTCTTTAAGTACCCGAACGCAACCACAAATTGAGGAGAGTTGAACATCACTTAGGAAACGTGAGAGGTGGACATCTTTTGAGTGAGTTTTAAATCATTTACAATGAGATGTAGAGAGGATGCCTATATCAAGACCTTAAATGTCGATTTTGGTGTCCTTTCACCAAGCTTGAAAACCGACATTTTGATGACATGTCACCATAATCGTTAAAAAGAGTGAAATTGATATAAAATTTGATAATTACTTCTGAAAATTAATGTTTACAAATAACTTTAAGCAATAAATAAGATAGTAATTCACACCTATTTGCTAAATTAAAATTCTAAAGACAAGTTTGTAGTAGTTTTTTGTCATAATCATCGATGCATTGCATATGCCCATATGCAGCACTAAGGCATGCAACCGGAAATTTAGTCATGAGAATGCACAAGTCAAAATTAAAAATCAACAAATGCACCATATTTATATATATATATATTATATTAACCATGTATATCCCGAACTTGTTGAGAATCTTGAGATGCCTCAAATTCTAATCCGTACGCTCAACCGGACATTTTTTGTTAGAAAAGGGAGAAACACATGTTACGAGTGCCCTTCGTAAAATATATCAAAGCGGTAAATTTGCAACAACCAGGTCTCGAGGAGAGATGTCACTAGAATGGTTACATTTTCCACATAATACCGCTCAATTCTAAACAAAACTCCGGTACGTGAAAGCCAGATAGCCCAAAGCAAAGCAATCGACTTCTAAACCTCCACGACATATATGAACAGGGTGGCCACTAGATTGTTCCAATAGGACAAATGAGAGGAAGAATCTAATCGTGCAATACATGTCGTGCCCATACATGTATGCTTGGTCAAGATCTTCAGGCCCCGAGTTACCAACAAGGCAAGAATCATCCATCATGCGTACGTGAAAAGACGTCCAGTGCCTCCTAGTCAGAGTACACTCCCAACGATGGATCCAAAGGAAGACCTTGATTTCCAAAAGGATTAGCAACGTCCACAAACTTTGCAGTCTCGTTCGCTATCAATTGAGGACGAACCCTAAGAAGCTTAGAGCCACATAAGCCTTCTTAACAGAACAGGTGACTAAAGTTCCCTATAGGAAGCAAATATGTCGACATGGTCGTATGCCTTTGAAAAGTTAGTCTTCCATAGCATCATGTACATTCCAATGCATCCAACAATCTATGTTGCCATAACAACACTGCCATCATCAAGCGATCAGAGATAAAAGCAGTTTGGACCTCATCCACTAGCCCACCAATGATTTCACGCAAACAATTAGTCAAGATCTTTACAATAATCCAATAAATCGCATTGGAAAGAGCGATCAGTCTAAAGTCTTCAATCAGCATAGCAACGTCCTTCGGGAGGAGGAAGAGTAGTAGTCGATTCAGTCTACCAAATCCAAGATTGCCCGTGGGGAACTCCCTCAACATGTCCATAATGTCAACACACACCAGAGGCCAAAACGAAGACCCATCTACAATGAGATCCCAAACCGCAGATCAAACCTCGTCAATTGAGAAATCCTTAATAAATGCACTTCTCTGCACTTCATTCAGTTGTTACGCCCACGCACCTCTCCATTGCCAAGTGCAACTAGATCCATGTCGAATCTGGCTATGACAGAAATCACCATCACTTTGTCAACCTCTTTATCCACCTCAAAGTGCTCGTCTCCCACTGCTACCAAGCTAATGTGGTTGTGACATCTCCCTCCATTGGCTATAGAATGGAAAAACTTCATGTTGGCATCCCTCTCTCTAATCCAATTTTGCCTAACCCTCTAGTGCCAATCAGTTTCTCTCTTCATTTTCTACTCTTGAATGATATTTTGATGATCACTTCTCTCTATCAGCTTAGATGGAGAAAGATCCCTCACATCTTATGCTCGATCCAAGAGAGTAAATACAGATTGTGCTGCCTCCAGATGAGCCCATATGACGCTCGAATCCACTTCCTAAATTCGCAAAGCCTTGACCTCAGGGCTACAGGTTTGTGGGCTAACAATGCAGTTTGCGGAGCCCTTGCTATGAAAAGATGACCAGAAGTCCCTGATCAACTCTCTGAACCCCTCATCCAATAACCAAGCCTTCTCAAATCGAAAGAAAGTTCGCGGAATGAAACCCTCGCCCAAATTCCACACTAGAGGTGTATGATCAGAGCATGAGAAGGGATCACACTAACCTAAGAGCAACTGACAAATAGATCAAGCATGGGAAGCGGTAAATTCTCGATCTTGATCCAGAGTTTCGCCAAGTGTGACAACACTCCATCGCATCTAGCACTTCCAACTGTAGTTCTTGCATTGTGTCCGCAAAAGCCACAGAATTTGGATCATGGCCTCCAAGTAAGCAGGGACGAACAATGGCATAAAGAGTAACATTGAAAGCTCCTCCAATTAGCCAAGGCTCCTAGGCAAACTGCAGGCAGGTCTCTCAAAGGTCTTCCCAAAAGCAGAGTATCAAATATCACGATATATCGTTGACATATCGTTATCGATGGGAGGATGGTATCAAAAGTCGAAACTACCTCTTCTTTCATTTTCAATGATATCGGGCGATAAGGTCCGATATATCAGCGATATATTGGGTATCAGCGATAAATCGCCAACATTTGGAATCCTACTACAATCTTTTCTTGCAAGTGGACGTTATGGCCAAAATTGATGCGAAATGCACCTCATTTCACCGAACACTACAACTCTCCTCCTTTTCACTTCCTCCAAACCATTCCCTTGAGGTATGCTTCCAATCTCCTCAAATTTGTTGATGTATGAGTTACTTTTTTAAGAGTTTTTACTTATCCCGTTCCAGTATTGCATCCTCTCAAGTTTTTTTTGAAAGATTTGCATTATTTAGTGAGATATAGGAAGAATTAATTTGGGGTTTTAAAGTTTTGTTGTGGAATCAAGTTAAGTTTTGAAATGAGAAACTCGGATTGCATGTTCTAGACATACAAAATAAGATTTTAAGAACTTTGATCTTAATAAAAATTTAATTATTTATTAACTCCGTGAATTAAACATTAGTGATATAATTTATTTTCGTGTTTTGTATATCATGCGAGTTTTTCATCAAATTAATCACCTCTACTCTAGATCTAAGATGTTTTTTCTTAAAAATCGAAACACAGAAACCTAATCAATATGTTAACACTAAATATTCAAGACTTTATGCATATTAAACGTATTAAAAATAATAAATATAATAAATTTGAATATAAAAATAAAAAATAAGTAGCAAATAATTGATTGTCCTCATCTCAGGATATAATGGATTTGCCATAGTTCAAGCCAAGCCGGGCATTTCTCCAAAGATCTCGAGAGTGAGGGACAAGTCGCGAACCTCCTCCTTGCCTCCCTCAATAAACAGGATCGTGTTATCTGCATATTGAAGCATGGGAGTACGGATCTCCCCGCATCCGAAACCAGAACAAAGCTCGTCGGTCCGTACCCGCTCCACCATGCAAGCAAGAACATCCGCCGCAAGAACAAAAAGCATGGGGGCCAGTGGACACCCTTGTCTAACCCCCCTCTGCGGCTGAAGAAAACCTCCCTCAGGACGTCCATTAACCAGAACCGACAGCAAGGCCGTTGTGATGCAGCGCTTCATCCAAGAAATCCGAGTGTCTGGGGAGCCCCTCCTATGCAAGACCGCCCAGAAAAATTGCCAATCCAAAGTATCATAAGCCTTGGAGAAGTCTACCATCCAAAGCATGTCATGTTTGACACTTCCAGTCAGGGATAATTTCAGAGGCCATCACTACACTGTCTTCAATCGGACAGCCCGGAACGAATGCCGGGGAGATCATGTAGTCAATGACCCTGCTAAGACGAACCGCTAAGACTTTAGCCACTATGAGGTAAATGGCATTCGAAAGTGTGATTGGCATGTAGTCTACTATCCTCTCCGCCACCCCAGTCTTGGGAAGAAGAAAGATCAGCGTTCTGTTAAGCTTATCAAACCCCGCATTACACCAGCAGAAATCCTCCACCACATCCAGGACCTCACCACCCACCAAATCCCAGAATTCTTTGTAAAAGCAAATCAAAAAGCCGTTAGATTCTGAGGCCCCCTCAGAATTCAAGCTCCATACTATCGCCTTAACCTCCTCCGAGGTAACATGTAAAATCAAGTTATCCACATGAACCGGAGAAAGGCGCGTAGCCCCAAGACCACTCCATCTCCAGCGTCTAAAAGTAGCCGTCTCGAGAATACACGAAAATGAGCAGCCATCACATTGCCCAGCTCCCTATCTCCCACAACTATGTTGCCATCAATAATCATAGATCTGAAAGCATTGGTCCTACGCCTGCCACTAAACCACCCTATGGAAGAAAGTGGTGTTTGTGTCTCCCTCCTTCAGCAAGTTAACCCGCGACCTCGGTTTCCACTCCACGATCCGATTGTTATCTTCCTCCTCAACAACTTTTTGGGCAATCGCCTTTAGCCCCAACTCCTCAACATCCAGTTGGCTGTCATGCTCAACTATGTCAATTCTCCGGATTTCCATCTCCACCAAAGCCCTCCGGCCTCTCCTAGTCTCTCTAACCTCTTTCTTATACGCACAGAGTCTCTGACGCATATCAAACAGCTTCGCCGCAAACCTCGACACTGCCGAGCCTGAAACATTTGAGGACTAGTAGGAAGCCACCAACTCCCTAAAGAAGTTCTCCAAAAGCCACGCTCTCACAAACCTAAAAAATCCCCTCGTCGGAGATTTGGTCGTCGGAGTGCCAAACCAGAGGGGTATGATCTGATCTAGTATGGGGTCTGCTTGAAGCAAACGAGAGGGAACGCTTCCATGAATTTCGTCGAAGCAAGAAAACGGTTTACGCGTGAGCGAGACTTCGAACTAAACCGGGTATACTTTGTATCTGCAATGTACAAAACCTCCAGCTCCAAGTCATCAATCACGTCAACAAAATCAGAAGAACCCTGGTCCTACCCCCCCCCCACAGATGTAGGCAGACAGAAGAGAGCAGCGAGACATTAAAATCTCCCCCAACAAGCCACGCACAATTCGGGAAAGCATGTCTCGCAACGCAGATATCCATCCAAAGCTCATGGCGCAGCATCGACTGACAAGGACCATAAACCGACGAGAAGGCAAATAGAGCCAAGGTACTGGAACACTCTAAAAAAAACGAGAGGACGTGGGAGCCCTTCACCTCCGAACGAAACCAAAAAGATGAGTCTTTCCAAGCAACAAGACCTCCCGAGCTCCCTGAGGCATCAATCACCCGATAGTTAGACAGACCATTTGTACCAAAAGAATTCCAAACACCTGCATCGCAAGAATCTAGCTTTCTTTCTTGAAGAAGCGCTACATTGCAGTCCCACTCCACAAATCTCCCCCCCCTCCCAACGCCCTTCCTTTTTCAAGGTCACCCAGACCTCTAACATTCCATGAAAGGATCTTCATCCAGAAACAACATGTGCACCCACAAGCCTCATGGCTCCAATTATTTTCACTACTTAGGCCTTTCGCTCTGAAATTATCTGATCCTCCACGCTGTTCATTTTTTGTTTCCGCCTTCTCATATATCTTTTCGCAGTTCCTTTTTCGATTCCCGAAGACGAAATGTGGTGGCCCCTGTCGCAGAAGCTTCATTCTTCACATCCCCATCAGAAATAGCAGATAGACTTAATACACCTGTAACTTTCGTCTCATCCTTGTGCTCTTCGTGTTGAATCCTGGTTGAAAAGGGGTCGTTCTCAGAAGGCTGTCATCCGAAAGACGCATTGACCAAGAAGCCTGGGTCCCCAGACAAGCATTCCAGGAAGAGAGGCCCTGAGGAGTGCCTCAAAGGGAAAAGGGATAACTCTCTATGAGTATCAAGTTGGCGACATAGATCCAGCAGAGAAGGCCCAACGTCAGGACACGATCCAGAAGAGGAGCCAGGAAATCCATTGCAAGTCGAAATTAGATCAAGCAGATGAAAAACGGGTCCATTGGATGCCGATCACAAACTCGGATCCGGGTCCAAGACCAAAACTCCTTTTTGCCATCTCAATAGACCAAGTACCTTGGCCCGTCAGGCTACAGTAAGGGGGCACTCAACTCCTCCTTGGAGATCCAAAAACGCAAACCCGATAAAATGGACTCCCCCTTTTCCGAATACTTCCCCACGGTTGCACCTTTCCCAAAAGGCGGATCAGGAAAGGAAAGGTCGCAATGAAAGGAGAGGTGCACCGACTCCGCCACTTCCTGAGGGGCCACCTCGGCATCCAGGGAAGGTGAACGGTCTTCTTGCTGACGTGTCTCGAAGGCGGCAAAGGGGACGTAGAGACCTCCTTCTCTGCAAGCCTCGGTGGCAGCGGCGATCACAAGAACTTGATGGAGACATTGAAGGCGGTACGACCAACACGCAATGCGACCTCCTGTGGATGATCCAAGAGATCTTCTCGGCAATCCAGCAAGACGAGGGTGACACCGCATTCGAGCCTGGATTGCAGCCATCCGCCAGCACCTTCCTCACGAACCAAATCGACCTAAGCGCCGCACCCAGTGCCTCGACGTTGCGGGAGTGGAAGGGAAGAGTTCGCACAGTTGAGTCACCCGCCTGCAGTGCGAAACCCCCACCCCCCTCTCCACAACGTGCGGAGATCGCCAGTGGACATCGCACTTGCCCATCGGGTTCAAGAGTGTGGACATATGGGTGCTTGTCAACCTGCAGGCGCAGCACTTCTTTGGGCCCAGTGCTACCACATCGCCCCCAAAACTTTTTCCGACGAGCAGCATGACTCCTACCCAGATCGACAACGAGTCCTTCTCCCATTCCCCTATCAGCAGGCGAACCCTCGACTCCGAGGCAGACTTTCCGGCCACGATAGCTACAAACGACCAGCCCAACCTTACCACACCTCTAGTATCAATAATCGCACATCCAGTATCCATCATCTTACCCTCCATAGTCGACCCTCTTATTTTCCCTGCCTGTGCACGACCCAAACTCGCATCAGGGCATAGCTCCTGGTGGCGTCCAGCCTTCCCACACTTAAAGCGGTGTGGTGCCTTCGAGCAGCTCGAAGCAAGGTGTCCCGTTACGCATTGCGATGGGATATGGCGATCCATTCACCCCCCACTTCGTCGCTCGTGTTTCCAGTCCGACGTCGCCAAACGCTAATCCTTGATGCAATCTTCCAATGATCCCTCTCCTGCCTATCATTCTCTCGCCTCATCGCTATGAAAGATTTTCTTCGTTATATAAGAAATCTTGTCCCATGAATAAAATTCATTCCATTGCATTCTCAACTTTTTCCCACATTATATCATAGCGATAGTCTTAAATCAGGGTTCGTATCAAGATCCCTACAACAACCACAAGCCCCTCAACCTCATGCAGGAGTCCTCTTGCATGCCAGCTTCCTCGCATGGGCCTTCTATCATGCCAAATCCCTCCCCCATGCAGCAGTCGGGCCCCTTCTGCACACAACAGCCCCTTACGTGGGGCATCTCATTAGGGTGTTGCAACCCCGTGTAGGCCTGAAAAGCCGCTGAAAACCCTAGCTAATTCATGTGAATTAGTAACGTGTCATTTCATTGTAGGCAAACAAGTGTGGTTTCTCAAAAAACCACTTAAATGATTAATAACGATCAGTTAAATGCAAGCGGTCAAATTTATATTTTACTTGCACAAGCCCAAGGTCAAACACAGCAAGGCAACTTTTTCCTTCGGTTAATTTTCAGATCGATTAGCGATTATATTTTTAGGGAATTTTTTTGTATTTTTATATGCAAAAAAACGTGCAATGCAAGTGTGGATAAGTTCGAGGTGTTTTTGTAAAATATCAGTCAAATCAAGTCCAAAAATTCTCAAACTTAGCAAAAATATGAAATCATGGCCATGGTAACTTTTTGAAATTTTCAGACAAGCATTTTAAATAAATAAAATGATGCAAACAGGGATATTCGTAAATAAATTTTAATAAATATCAACACTTAATATTTTTCTGATCCGAAATTATCCTAAATAACTATAATGAGAAGGAATCTGGGACAAGTTCAATTTCTTAAAAATACTAAGTGTGATGGTAATTATAAACTTGTTACTTTAATCATCGAATAATTTATTCAAAGAATACTATGCATGCAAATGACATGAACTTTGGGCACAAGATAGAGGATACTTAATTCTACAACTCTAATTTTTAATGAATTTTTGGAGCAAGGATTATTTAATATGAATTACAGATCACATAATGGATAAAATATCAATTCTACCACAATACTAAAATAAAATTCACCACAAATCATAAAAAATCCATTAAATGTTCACAAGATAGAGAATTATTAGTTCTATAAAATGCATTTTTGAAGAAAAAAAACATGACATGAAATGAAGGTCCAAAATAATACTCCAATGCAGGGGTATTGATGCAAATTACAAAATTAAATTAACTGAAATAAATGCATGCATGGACTACAAGGGAATTACCTATTCCCGCTAAGGGAATTTAAGCAATTATTCTAGAGGAGAAGACTTGGGTGGAATACATTGAGGCTTTAAGGTTCGCTCTGCAATTATCCACCCCACCTCATGTGGAATGCACGTGATGAGATGGTTCGGTCGAGGCTTGGTACCGTGCCTCCACGTGACAGACTTCTGCAACTCAGATGGACGGCTCAGGACTCCAAGGTTGGAGGCTAGCAAGCAGTTAGGTGTGAGGCTTGATCGGGTGATAGGGATCGCCGGATCAAGGCTCAAGTGACCCTATCCACAGGTACATGTAGGTGGGACCTTCTCATATGTTGGTGTCACTACAAGTCCACATTGAAGGAGTCGAGGGATGAAGAAGCTTGTAGTTGCAGAGTTCTTGGAGTTTTGAAGTTGCTCTTGGGCTCGGAGGTGGACTCCAGTGGACAGTCGATGTAGACGAGGATGCGGTGAGTCGAGGTGATGCTCATGTTGAGGGTCAACATGCTGCTTGAGGATGGAGATGTGTTCTCCAATCGATACACAACCTGGAGGATGAACGATTTCTGAAGGTCGATGTGGCTCAAATGGATTGATGCTCAGTGGTGGTGGTCTCCGCAAGTGTTGTAGAGGAGTCGAAGAAGGAACCTCCGATGGAGGTGTTCAGACTCATGAGATGAAGTGGATCGTGGTCTCAGCCAACATATGGTCGAGCCACGAAGGATTGATGGCCGAGGTCGAAGGATGGACTTGAATGAGGGATGGCGATGGAGATGGGTGTTACGACTCGTAGGGTCCTTTGTATAGGTCACGATGTCGATGCAACAATAGCTGGAAGCGGCTTGATGTCCACAAGCTTCGTTGATCAAGTCAATGGCTACACGAGAACAATGTTGTAAAAGTCACCCGACTAGCCTGACTAGTAGGTCCGACTAGTCTAGTCAGTGGGGTGACCGACTGAGTACCGACTAATTCCGACTAGGTCCATTAGTCAACCAATTTTTTCTTGGAGATACCATATTTTCTTACTTTTTTAAAAGCAAATTTATTCTAATATCCTTAATGTTTTATTTAAAATCAATCACTTATTTTGATTGATTCTGATGGTAAAAAAAATATAAATCTATGTAAATATATTATAATATATGTATAAAAATGACATATATTTAAAAAATCAAAACTGATTAAAGCCCGACTAAATCCGATTAATCATCCAACTACCAATTAATGCTTAGTCAGTGACACGACCGACCGAGTATCGACTACCGACTTTTGCAATCTTGCACGAGAATGCGTTCTATTGTGTTCTGCTGAAGGTCGAAGTACCTGCACTTGCTATGGAGCTCGTGGGGCTCGAGCCGAAGCTCGATAATGGAGATGAAGGGAAATGGAAGGGTCATGATCAAATCGAAGAAGGTGGAGGACCTGGCGAGCTCACCTCTTGTAAAGCCGAGGTGGGTTGGGATGGATGAGAGATGACAAAGAGAAGAATATGATTTAGGTGATGCCGAAAGAAGAAGAAGAAGAAGAGGTTGGGGACTTGAAATAGCATAGAGGAAGCAAGGAGAACCAGATAATGAAATTGAAGAGGAAGAAGAAGGGATGGGTTCGGTTACCTGCAGTTAGATGAAGGGAGGTCGCCTGGGAAGAATGAAGGAGCACACGAGCCTCCGGACGTCGCTCAAAGCTATGGCGAGAGCTGAGCCAAGCAGCCCCTCAGGATGGCTATGACGACAATCAGATCTCGCCTCGAAGGTGGAGGTCCTCGCTCAATGGGAAGGGCCCTCGCTGCCACCAGCGACCCTTGCTTCCAAAGCTCTCTCTCAACTCACGCTAGTGGTGGATGATGATGAACGAAGGCGGAGCTGGGTTTTTATGGTGGATCCCATTAGGGTTAGCAGAAGAGATCGGTAAGGTGGCGATGTGGAGTGAGAGGGGGATCTATGAAATCAACCGACGGAGGATGGTCGAGACATGCGGAGGTGTTGATGGTGCCACTGTTGGAGCGGAGTGGTCAGGAAGAATATTCTTCCTGGTTCTCTATCGTTCAATCGACCGAGATCGAGTGCCGAAAATGCACCATGTGGAAGGGTGAATGAAATAAATAAAAGGAAAAATAAAAGAAAAAGGAGTAAGAGGGGAAATGATACGAGCCGTTGGATGAAGGGGTACTCCATCCAACGGCCCACAAAGGGGTGACTAAGGGAGTAAGTGGGAGCGACGTGTGCGGCTCCAGGAGTTGCGACATGTCGATCCCAGAAAAAATCAGAAATAAAAAGAAAGAAAAATTCAAAGTAAAATAGAAATGAAGCAAATCAAAAAGTGTTCTTCATGAAAGTTGCTCATCACGACGAGATCTACAAATTTTGTGAAGAGACCAAAACAAAAAGAAGTTGTACAAAGTGAATTTTTTGTGATATTTTATGTACATAAAATACTGTATTTTTATATTTTTACCATTTTTATGATTTTTTAAAATAAAGAAAAAATAAATATAATAGAATAGAATAGAAAAGAAATATTTATATATTAATGCAATTTTTGGGGCAATTTTAATATTTGAGAAAATAAATAAGAAACTTATGTGTAGACCATATGTACATACTCACAATACTCCAATTTCTTTGATTTTTAAGTCTAGATTTGGATTTTTACGTACTTTAGTAAAACATAAATCAAAGAAATCAAATGAAAAGGAAATAAATTAAAAAGAGATAATTCTATACATAAAATAATGGGTCAGAGTTAGTAAATATATACAATATACAATGCGGACCCAAAACCCAAGTTTCATATATGAACTTTGATTCTTTTGAATTTGGTCTTGTTTTGTAGGTATTTGATTATACATTAATTCAAAAGTAAGTAGGCATCCATAGGAGACTATATGTGAGAGATATTTGACTTTACATTTTTTGTCTCAAAACTAAGGTTTGGATTCACTTGACAAATATACAAGTTAGTATTTTTCTGATATTAAGTTTAGTAATATGTGCACAATGGAGTTGACATTATTTGATGGGATTTTTACCCGGCAGACCCTATAATCTTTGCCAATTACCTCTACGACATTTGAAACAACGTATTTCCTCCTTCGACCCCGTAAACTAGTTAACCCTTATCCCACAGACCCTGTGGTTAACTCTCATCCATTGGGCCGTTAAAAGTAACCGGATTCCGTTAAAATCAGATACATAACACCCATTTCGTTTATCAAAATTACAATGAATGCCCTTCTTCTTCCCCCCTCACCACCCCCAACGTAACAGCAAAAACCCAAGAGGTCATATACCTTCACTTCCCAGGAGGAAGGGTAGGGGTTGCGGGCGGAAGAGCTGGAGCGGCAGGCGCGGAGGACAGAAGAAGAGGCGTGGTTGGAGAACGAAGGGAGCTGGAGGGGAAGATATCGGGTCCGATCGATGCGAGCTGCCAGAGACCATAATGGTGGTACGTGAAACCGTGGATGGGGAACTTCATGTACTTAGGGTAGAAAAATGGAACGTAAGTGCAAGCTCTGATGGAGAGATTGTAGTTCATGCCATGATTGCGGGTGCAGGCGACAGAGCTCCCGAGGCAGGCCGTGGTGTGCGCCAGGTACGTGTCGACGAATCGCTGATCGGAGATGATGGCACGCCATTCCCGGCAGACGAGCTCTGCGCTTGGGAGAGACGTCGCCGGAAGTCTAAGGAAAATTTGGAAGAGGACGTCGGTGGGGATGCTGTGGAATTTTCCTCCGTTCTTAGTGGTATTGGAGATGTCATGTGACGAGAGAGACGGAAGATCTTGATTTCCGTTTGAGATTGAAATGGAGCCATGATTGTTAGTTTATTACCGTAACTAAACAATTCTGGTAACGATCACGCGTAATTTCGGAATAGGGCTGTGCTTGTTGCCGTTTATATGAGATATTCCTTATTAATATTTCGAAATATTTTTGCGTAATAAAGCATAAAAGAGTATACGACTGTAATCCCAATTGACCAAATCCACTAAATATGCTATACAGAAAAAAAATCTGTAAATATTTTGAAAGAACAGGATTAAGGGTATAGCCACCGCCATAATCTAGTTGTTATCTGTAAACAGATATTAAAAGGGTTTTTTACCCGGAACTCCTCAGGAGAAGGGGTTGGGGTTGCGGGCGGAGGAGCTGGAGGGACAGGCGCGGAGGACGGAATATGGGGCGTGGTTGGAGAACGGATGGGGCTGGAAGGTATCGGGTCCAATCGATGCGAGCTGCTAGAGATGATCTTGCTTCGTCTCCACGAATGCTTATCGACCCTGGAGGTGGTCGATCTCCATGGGTTCGTCTTCTTTTTGCTATAGTTTGTGTTGCATAAGCTCCGATGAGGTGTTGAAGGCGTCGTTGGGAGGGAGAGGACGCCTGCGAAAAGGGTGACGAGGACGTCGACGGGGAGGGAGGGGGATTGGGGTTTGAGTCCATGGAAGTGGGGCGGGGAAGAGAGGCGGATGGGGGAGGAAGGGAAAGGGTACATGGCCTCCTTCTCCTCCTATTTGTTTAGTAGCATTAAATGTTTAATTAATCGATTTAAGAATTCATCTCAAAAAAAATTTAAAAATCATTTTCATGATCATAAGATAGGATTTATCCGTGAAAATAGAAAAAAATCTGTGATTTGGTGGACGGATGAAGATGTGGTGAAGAGAGAGAAAATAAAGAGTAGGGAGGAGAAGATGAATGGAGAAGAAGAAGATGAATAGGAAGAAGGAGATGAGGAGGTAGAAGATCCACCGTCCAATGCTCCTCTGGTTAGATTAACACAAGCCATTGACTCAAGTAAAAGTAAATTTAACGGCGAGGTTCGTGGGGTAAGACGGAGCAAGTTTACGGGGTCGAGGGAGGAATTAGTTTGTTTCAAAGGTCGTGGAAGTAATTGACAAAGATTATAGGGTCTGTCGGGTAAAAATCCCTTATTTGATTTGGAATCAGTGTAAAATAATGAAAATATGGAAAGTTAAGTTATTATACATGCGACTATATACACAAAATTTGTAGTTTCTTATTAATGCAAAATATAAATGATAATATACGGATATAATCTACACATGCATGAATGGTAATCATGCAATGTTAATTTCTAAATATAATTAATTACTTGAGAAGGGAGCTCAATTTTCAGCTTTTAAAGTGATGAATCACATATTCATCATGGCCCTTAGCGTAGTAGCCCTCACGCGTGGGTCCCTTCCTTGTTCAATAGAGGGTTGTTGCCCTAGCAAGATCCCTACACCTTCTTCCATCTTGTACAGGCCCCTCGCGGTCGAGGTTTGTTGTCCTAGTCGTCCTCCAAATGCTAGAAAAGGTTATCTCAACTCAACACTTTGTTGATCTTTCTCCCAAACCACAATTGCCACAACTCTGGTCGAAACGAAGCCCCTAATATCCCATCTTCTATGATGATTCAAGGGATCTCTATCAAATTCAAGGTGTTGACAACTATTTCTATGGTCTCAAGCCTTTAGGGTATTCATCGATGGTCAGAAGTAGATATATGTTATAAAAAAGGAACCTCTGAAGGAAACAGACAAAGACTACGATTTCTGGTTGGTTGACAATTATCACACCATGACATGGATAACCAACAATATCGAACACAACATTACTACCAATCTCTTTTTTACAAGGAAATTGCTAAGGACATGTGGGATGAATTGTCCTAGACATGTTCGCAGCAAACTACTAAGTTACGACTTACGAATATCTACATGTGGACTTGATCGGCTTCTCAGGGAGATTCCTCTCTCATAGAATACTATTGGCATCTCACTTACCTATATGAGAAACTTCTCATATTCCAGCCAGCATGTTGTGTGAAATAGGTGGTAGAGCCATCTGAATGGCAAGCTTATAGAAGCATTGCTAGTCTTCATCCTCGTTATCAGACATTGAAAGACCAGTTCCTCCTTTTGATACTCATACCTCCATCAAGGTCATCATCGGTCGACGATAGCATCTCAAGACTTCCCTCAAGCAAAGACATCCTACAATTGCTGCAAGAATTCTGCTTTTCTAGTGGCATCTGAACGAGGTACCGCTACAGCTCTTGAGGAGTCCGAGAATGTGACTCTGATCGTGGCCATGGTTGCACCTACTCTCCTTGTATACAGTGACACAGATCCAACTACTCTAAGAGGTATTGGGCGAAATTTGAGAAACCACCACACGTCGAAGTATCATCATCGTCTGAATATGATACATCTACAACGGAGATGAACCTAGATCAGGAACCAACCAAGGTTTGAAAAAATGAAAAACGAAACGAGTTGGTTTCCCTGGAATCCAGACGAGACGTGGCTTCAAGGCGATCGAGGTGTAAGCCTCGTTTTCTTCCAAAAAATACAATTTAAGTAAAAGTATGATATAAAATTAAAAAAAAGTACAGTAGAACACAATTCCTGCACATAAAAGTAATTAGATGACTTTTAGTATAATCATATGATGTCAAAGCTGAATAATAGCTCGGATATAATAACTTAAGGATCCTCTTATATGACATTTAAATCTCTCATGTGAAAAATTTCCAATGCTTCACTCAAATTCTTAAAGTCAATGTTGTGGTTGAGTGGAATTCTTAGAGTTTATTTTCAACAATTATCTCTTCTAATATCGTATTGTATATCATGTATACTAAAAGTTAATATATATACATACCTTTTTGGAGGTGGGTCTTAAATTGGGATGCCACCCGATTTTCTTTCAAAAAAATATCATATTGTATAACATATTTAATACCTACAAGAATCTATAGTAATTTGAAATTCAAATCTATTTTTTACAGTCTTCATTTGTTAGTTTTCATTTGTTAGTTCGAATGGGAATTTGTGCAAAAAAATCAACTAAAGAACCACAATTACAGCTTTCTTTTTGGTGAGAAATGCTAGAAGAGAAAAGGTAATGGAAAGGTGGCTCAAATTTTTGAGATGGAAGAAGAAAAGAACAAAAAACATATTGCATCCGAGGTGCATGCCTCGCTCTCACCTCGCAGTCTCAGGATCGTCTCAATCCTCTAAGACGTATACCTTGCAAAAACTACCTGAGTTGTCCACGTCAAGGCTAAAAAGGTGTGCCTCGCCACAAGGCTAGCTTTTTCGAACAATGGAGCCAAGACGACAGATTCTCCAAGTTTATGTTAAAGACTACTCCAGCCTCATACATCTATTATAGAGTTTTGCTTAATCTGATTATGATCTCGACTATTGAAGCCAATTCTGCTTCTACCCCAGCATCAGTATGGATAACTGACTCCATCATATTTACTCGATTGAATGGAGAAGATAGCTTCTAATTTCTTCAGAATCTCCATCCACTGATTTGCTTAGCTAATGATGCACCTTCACCGATTATTGTTATTGTTGGGACTATGGAGATAACCTTTAAACTCAGGGTATCTAGAATTTTTTGTGCTCAAGGCTTTCCCTTGAGCTTACTGTCTATTCGTAGATTATGTGTAGAGTTGAACTGCAGGATGATTTTTTACTAATGTTATTTTTATCTTCATGACATTTGTACGATGCAGATCTTTGGCAAGGGCCAAGACATGAAAGCCCAATACTATATTGATATCCCTACAAATTCTAGTTTTGTTAGTGTAGCCTCTATTCTGTTCACTCATTCCAATGGCATCTGCGCCTTAGTCATTCTTCTGCCATAGCTCTCTCTTAGATGTTTTTTGAACTGACCGCACTGAAAACTATTGAGTTTGAAGCATTCCAGTTTAGCAAACATCATTGAGCTTTTTCTCCATAAAGGATTGCGCCTCGTCATGTCTTGTCTTTTTCTTTACTCCATTGTGACATTTAAGAATCATGTCTACTTCGTATTGTAGGAGATCGTAAGTACTTTGTCGTCTTCATAGATGATTATAGAAGATCTTTTTGGGTGCATTTAATGAAAAACGGTCATAGATAAATAAAATTGTTAAGTCCTTTTTTGAGTTCATAAAAACATATTTTTCTTAATGGATTAAGACTTTCATACTAACAATGCTCTTGAGTTTGTTCAACAGGATTTGGTCACTTTCTTTGTCATGCAGGGTATCCTTCATCAGACTTCATGTATGTATACCTCACAGCAAGCGGGGTAGTGAAATGAAACTTTGTTATTTTCTAGACATTGTTCATATCCACCTTGCTCACATGAAAGTCCTTAAAAACTTTTGAGGTGATGACATCCTTGTTGCTACATACCTTATCAATAGGGTACCAACGTCGATCATCAAATGAGATAACTCCCTTACACCTTCTATAAAAATAGGGTGGATCGATTACTGTTGTTAGGATTTTTGGTTGCATCACCTTACTTATAATTTTCATCATACAGATAAACTATTTGCATGTGCCATAAAGTGCTTCTTCCTCGGGTATTCTCGAACATAGAAGGGGTACAAGTGTTAAACCGTGTTGGTTATCGCTACCACATTTCGATTGATATTACCTTCATCGAAGAATCTAGTTACTTCGCTAAGTCGGCCAATGATATTCCATTGAAATTCCCTCTACCTCTCCATGTTTATAAAGGGAAGCACATTATACAACCACAGTCGGTTCCTTTACATGTTCCTTCCTTACAGGATAATAAACCTTCTTCAAGTGGTCATACCACTACAAATTCAGATGCTCCTTTAGAACTCCACATTGTGTTATGAAAGTCTAAAAGCAATGTAAAATTGTAAACTATATCCCTTGTCACATTTTATTTCTATCAACAGTTAGGAATCTCATATGCTTTTACAATGATTAATCTTCCTTGTGATCATAACAATGCTCTTCAAGATCACGATTAGAAACATGTCATAGATGAGGAGATAGATGTGCTTACTTCTTAGGGGCATGTGGGGCCTTATACCATGTCCGCCACTCATGACCCATGTTGCCTCCATATGGGTCCTTACGATAAAACGCCCACATGATGGCTCCATTGTCTAATTGAAAGCCAGACTTATAGCGACAGGATTTACTGAAACATATAGCATTGACTATTTTGAGGCCTCTCATATGTCAAGGATAGGATGTACTCGCACAATTTTATCCATTTACAGCCATCAAAAATTGGCTCGTCTCTGAACTAGATATAAAGAACACCTCCCTCTATGGTGACCTTGAGGAGGAGATATACATGACACATCCACCAAGTTACTCGATCGAGGTATGCCAACTACGTAAAGTTGTCTATGGCCTAAAGTAGAGTCCACAAGCATGGTTCAACGTACTTACTTCTGAAATCAGCTCTCATGGTTTCCACATAACATCATCTGACTATTCGGTATCCATTAGACAAAGGCCATCGGGTACCGTGATACTTGTTTATGTTGATGATATGGTTATCAATGATGATGACAGCACAGGTATTCTTGAAACTAAGGCCTTCCTTCATAAGTTATTCGTCATCAAGACCTTGGTCAACTCTGTTACTTCCTACGATTGAGGTGATATGCAAGACAGAAGGATTACACTTGTCACAGAGGAAGTATTAATTCGATATTCTTATGGAAGATGGCTTACTTCGATGCAAGCCATCAACTATCCCTATCCCTGTTGAATTACAAAAACATGTCAACTACATCTACTGACACGACGTTCTTTTAATACTTTGATACCTAAAGAACTCTCCAGTAAAAGGCCTCTTTTACAGGACTAACAGCACAACTGGCATCACCTCCTATGCAGATGATGATTATACTAGTTCTCACGAGGATAAGTGATCCACTGCTGATTTCACCACATTTGTTGATGGAAACCTTGTAGCATGATAAAGCATGAATCAGATACATCCTCCAAATCAAGTGTAAAAGCAGAATACATAGCATTGCTTAAGCAACATGCAAGATAACAAGGTTCCTCTCCTTTCTACAAGAATTAGACTCCCTGCTACAACTTGTGTTCCTTTCTACTATGACAACAAGTCCATGATGTACATTACCAGTAATCATATCTTCCATGAGCAAACCACGCATATTGAGGTGGACTGCACTTTATCCAAAATGTTGCAGGAAGAGAGATCACTACTCCATACATTTCCACATAATTCCAACTTGTTGATATATTTACCAATGCACTTCCAAAGAAATGCATATCGATGTTGACTTTCAAATTCGACATGATCAATAGATATGCTCCAACTTGAGGAGAACTATTGATGTCATTTCGCAATTATAGCCAATAACATGGTTTCTATTTTATTTTATTTTCGAATTCACTTTTTAAAAAAAAATGTTCACTATTTATATTTGTAACCCTTCATCTACTATTATGTAATTGCCACAAATTGGACCGAAGACTTTCACACTATATAAAAAACCCACCCTGTGAATAACATTCATTCAAATGCATTCTTAAGTTTCTCTACATCTCCAATTTACCTATTTGTTCTAGATAGGGTGTGATTCACCTCAGGCTCACACTCAAGGTTTAAAAGAAAGTGAGGCAGACCGAGGTGGTTTGCATGTAGATGAGGCAAGGGGTAAACCTCGAAGTGATCGAGCCGAAAGCCTCGAGTTTTAGAGGAAAAATAAAAGTTAAGGTAAAATAAGAAGGAAGATCCATATACTATGTCTCCAAGAGACAAAATGGGTTGGAGAGAAAGCAAGGGAGATCGACAAGGTGGGCTTTAAACTTTGGTATTCATGTAAAGATAAGGGCAGAAATGTTGTTGGAGTGGTTGTTCATAATGATTTGAATGATTGTACGGTTGAGGTGTAAAGATTTGGGGATCGGATTATTTTGCTAAAAGTGGTGCTCGACGAAGAAATTCTGAATATCATCTTAGTTTATGCACCGCGAATTGGTTTAGATGATAGTATTAAACACGCTTTTGGGAAGGATTTGGATAAGATTATGCAAGGAATCCCACAAAGAGAGATGATTTGCATAGGTGGAGATCTTCTGGACATGTGGGAAAGGATGCTTCAGAGTAAGCTAGTGTTTATGAAGGACATAGCCTTGGGGATATAAATGAAGAGGGAAAAGTCATTCGGTATTTTGTAACGGCTTATGATCTTCTCATAGCAAATACTCTCCTTAAGAAGAGGGATGAACATTTAATTACTTATAAGAATGGCTCGACTAGAACACAGATAGATTACTTTACATTGAGTAGAGTACTCACAAGAGAGAGTTTTACCACCCAACATCGCTTGTTTTTGTGCAAAAATCTAGACTCTAAGGAGGGCCAGAAGAATATATTCAAGTTGTCTAAAGTGAGAGAGAAAGACCGAAAATCTTTCTTAAGTGAAATGCATTAAGGATGATGAAGGTCGCATGCTTGTTACTCGAAAGAATATAGGGACTAGATGGAGATAGTACTTCCGTAAGCTTTTCATTGAGGAAGGAAATAGAGAGATCGTTTTGGGAGATCTAGCTAGTAGTGAAATTTACTTGATTTGTGCAAGCTATAAATGAATACAAAGGAATGAAGTAGATGAGGCTTTGAAAATTATTAGACCTGGGAAAGGTGTAGGAGATGATAACATTCCTATAGAAGTTTGGAGAGTTTTAGGTGAGTGTGGTTTGATTTGGCTTACAAATTTATTCAATGCTATTTGGCGAAGCAAGAAAATGCCTGAATATTGGAGTAGAAGCATCATGATGCATCTTTATAAGAATAAAGGAGATATTTAAAATTGTTCAAATTACAGAGGTATCAAGTTAATGAGTCACGGTATGAAAATTTGGGAACGTGTGATCAAAAGAAGGTTGAGGCAAGTTTTCAAGGTAAAAAAACAATTCGGGTCCATGTCAGGGCGCTCAACTATTGAAGCCATCTACTTACTGAGGAGAACGATGGAGATTTATACAGTTAAAAGGAAGAACATCCATATGATTTTTATTAATTTGAAGAAGGCTTATGATTTTGTCTCGCGGGAGATATTGTGGAGAGTTTTGGAGAAGAGACAAGTACATGTCATATACAATAACATCATAAAAGGTATGTATGATAGGACTTCAACTTGTGTAAGGATACAGTCTAGGAATACTAACTATTTTGACATCAACATTGGTCAGCATCAAGGTTCAACTTTGAGTTCGTTCCTTTTTACTTTGATTATGGATGAGTTGACAAGTCACATTCAGGATGAGAAACCTCGGTGCATGTTATTCGTTGATGATATTGTGTTGATTGATGAGATTAGAAAATGGAGTAAATGAGAAGCTTGAGGTCTAGAGACATGCACATGTACTGGAGACTAAAGGATTTCGTATAAGCATGGCTAAGATTGAATATATGGAGTTCACTTTGATGGAAGCAATAGTGAAGGAATCGACGTGAAGATTGGTGACGATAACATTTAGAAGAGATATTCTTTTAGATACTTGAGATATACGTTGCAACATGATGGGGAAATTGGTGGAGATGCTACTAACAGAATAAATGCAGGTTGGCTAACGTGGAAAGGATCATCTACTATCTCTATGATAAGAAAATTCCTTTGAAAATCAAAGAAAAGCTTTACAAAGCAATCGTGATACATGCTATGCTCTATGGATCTGAATGTTGGCTTGTGAACCATAGACATGTGCAGAGAATGGCAATATGGACCATGGATGTGTGGACACACGCGTAAAGATTGGATTCGGAATGATGCAATCAGAAGGAAAGTAAATATATCTCTAATCGATGATAATATGCGAGAAAATCAATTAAAATGGTTTGATCATTTGCAAAGGAGGTCGGTCGATACACCAAAAAAGAGATGTTTTGGGATGTTGAACCAGCTAAGAGCGGGCGAGGAAGGCCCAAGAAGTGTTGGAATGAGACTATACGAAGGGATCTTAGTTTTTTGGATCAAGCCTGAGAATGACCCAAGATAATCTGAATGGAGGCAAAGAATCCAAGTAACTAACCCTACTTAATATAGGAAAAAGCTTTGTTGTTGTTGATTAAATTTTTGTTGGAAACACATTCAAAACAATTCCACACTAAAAAGGCATCACATACCAGTAATTCAAGTATTTGAGTTGAAAAATACTAATAGCACAATGCAAAATTATCTATAATAACATATCAAGATTCATTTTTTAAGTATATATAGGTATGAGCTATAGCATATTTTTTTCAAGATTCACAACTCACAATGTCACACATCAATCAACTAGAATGAAGGAATCTATCACTATTCGTTGTTTACTAAAAAAATTGGAATGTAGATATCATTTAATACTTGCTAATAAATATTAAACAATAAAAAATAGATATTATGAATCATATGATATTATAAGATAATATTATGAAACAAAGATGATATTATTAAACAATGAATAGTGAATATTATTAAATGAGAAAAAGAAAAATGTGTCCATAGGTACACAAATGTATGTGTTCCCATAGCTATAAATTAGATATTTTAATACTAAAACATAAAGAAAAGATGGTGATTTCGATTCATATTATAAATACATGTATTAAAATTTTAAGTCATTGGAGCTCTATAAAACAACCATCAAGCGATGTTGAATTCATCCCACATGAGCCGTTGATTTTTTATTATTGCTTAACATTGTTGACACTAGGGATTTGAAATTTCTAACTTAGTAGTTACACAAAGTCGTGTGTACCCATCGGCACATACTTGTTGCCCTCTTATTAAATGGATAATGTTAATGGCATTGAGTGAGCATACCACTTGATATTTTTTAGAGTGAATAAGCATAAATTGTATGTCTATCACTACCAAATCACATTACTAAATATAATTGGTTACAATTTTTATGACCAATACCATATAGGAACTGCAGACGTGCAAGCATCTCTCTTACAAGCATTGAGAAACTTGAAATCATCAAAACTTTATAAAAACATATTAATCTAAGGGCGTGTATTTGAAGTTTGATTAGATTAGTAACTTCATAAGTAGATTCTACCTATGACCGAAAAAACATAGTAAAACAATGTCTTCGTATTTTAGAAAGTGTTAATACCATAACAAAAATGCCATCACCATGTGAACTTTTTCAATCATGACTATGATTTATGTGGTGAAGTCTTCTCCCAATTTAAGTAAGGTCGGTTACATAGATTCATGCTCAAATCCATATTGAAAGAGTATTTTTTACATTGGTTATCAACGACTTAACTCGCAACCCCCATAAGGAGGGGATTTGAACCCTGATCTTCACACTGCACTACTACCAGACCATTAAAGTGGCACCATATATGTTGGTTTACAAAATAACAGCACCAGATCATTGAAGTATGTACCACCATACTACTGAAGTGGGTACCCAAAGTGGATACCTTTTTGGGTGGTAGGCACACTGCACTACCAATCCATGTCCATTATTTATGTAAGTTTACAAAATAACAACTCAATTAACCTTCTTTGGAGGATCGAATAAAGTCATTATTAAAGAAAATGCGTATAAAATACCATATTAATGAGGTATGTGCCTCGACGCCTCAGCATCTTGGCACCGCCTCACAGAGATGAGGTGCACGCCTCACAACAAAGGGTTGAGGCGCACGCCTCGAGATGTAAAGGTTACACCTCATTTCGAGGCATAAGTCTCAACACCTCAAGGCGATGCCTTTTAAAACTATGTACATGCTCCCATTCCTCTTTCAAAAAAATGTTGGCGGCGACATATTGCCAATAGCCCAGAAAAAGATAATATGAGGTTTTCAAAAATGTCAATCTGACAATAGCGACATCGACGAAATACTACCAATATGTCACAAAATTTACGGTCATGGACTTTGCATGAGAAGCAAGGATAGGAGCAGACCTCTTGCAATTGTTTGGTGCCAAAGACACACGATGGTCAACCTGATTGAAAATTTTTATTATGTTGAGAACATGGTGTACACCTGAAGGCATTCTACACATCATGGGTGAACATACGTCTTTGAGATGTTCTTATAAAAGGTTGTGGTGTTTGTTTAGAGGACCATCCTTCGGCTTCTCACAGAATATAACCATTTTTTTACATGCAAGAGGATGAGCTCCCGAGTTGGGAGTCACCACAGATTGTATTAATAATTGGAAATAAAGGTTACATTACATAGATGTCCAAAAACTATATAAGACCATGTAGAGGGAAACAACATTCTCCCAGTAAAATCTCTGATTTTTTAATATCACATCATTCCGCCCCAACCAAATGGCCCAATACACCGCAAACGGCTTAGAGCAATCATCCGACAAACCCCCACCTATAGCGCGGATCGATCTCCAAAAAGCATCAGTCGCAGTGGGTTCCACCCATGCGAGCTCCGTGCCTTGCGTCGAAGTAGTGCACCCAAAGAAGAGGTGATTTGCATCTTCCGTAGAGTCCTCACATCGGTCGCATCTCGCGTCATCAATGCCAAATATTCTTCCTCTCCTACCTTTATCACAAATCAGTTTCTTCTGAGGCACCATAGAAAAATTTTCACCCTTAAAGGGATCAGTGCCGCTCAGATGATCTTCATATCCTGGCACAGTTCCTCATCCCGCCCCTCCGTCGCCGCCGACCCTCTCAGAGACAAGTACACCTTCTTGACCGAGAATCTTCCCCCATCCCAATCGAAATGGTCCACCACCTGAGACCGCTCCCCTGGTGGAGGTATCTCCGCCAGCATCCTCGTGAACTCCTCAATCCGTTGGTCTGAGAGGTTGGCGATGAAATGCGGCCCCCACGCCCCATGTGCAAGATTTGCATCTTTCTCTGCCGCCAAAGCCTCCGGTCTAGGAAATCTTTCTCCCAAAGTACCCTCACTTGTCCAGTCATCTCTCCAAAATCTGAACGTCTGGTCGTTCCCCATGTGTGCAATGGTCGGTAGAACCACACAAATATCGGTCCATAGCGGCGACTCGAACCTTCTTCTTCTGGCAACCAACTCCCCGTTGACGTCATAAATGGTTCTCACCAGCCTAGCAGCCAAAGACGTCGACGAACCCAAATCCGATATATCAACTTTGCAATCAAGGCCTTGTTTATGAGCTCCAAATCACGAACGCCAAGGCCACCATCACATATTCCTTTGGTGACATCTTCCCAGCTCACCAGATGTAACCATGCTCTCTCTTGTCTGCCATCCGACCAAAAGATCATGGTCTCTACCTTCTTCCTCACACCAACCAGCATCAACCGCGTGGAATAGAAGAAGACAGAAATGGTTGCGAGAACATGCTTGAGGAGCGTCAGTTTTCCCCATCTAGACAAAGTAATTGCTTTCCAGCCAGCTAGCCATTCCTCCATTCTGATCACCATATGTCCCAGACAGACCTCTTAAGCTTGCCATCCACCAGCGGCAGGCCAAGGTACGAAATAGGAAACTCCCCCATAGGGCAACCCACCACATCCGTGATCCTGCCGCGCTCCCCCAAGTCCAAACCAAAGCTCACAATCACTGATTTCTGCCAGTTAATCTCAAGCCCATATAGCTTGCCAAAAATATCGACAAGGTGTGTCGCATTTCTAGTCTGCTCCTCCGAGCCACCTAGAAACAAGATCGTATCATCCGCATATTGCAACACTGGGATAGACAGTGAGCCCATTCTAAAACCCTCACACCATCCAGTTTCTACCGCCTGCACAATACTGCCAGTGTGTCTGCCACAAGAATGAAGAGCATGGGTGCTAATGGACAGCCCTGGCGGACCCCCAGTTGCGGTTGGACGAGGCCACCCTCCGGCTTGTCGTTCACCAAGAAGGAGTGTGAAGAAGTCGTGATGCATCTCTTCATCCATTGTATCCAAATGTCAGGGAAGCCCCTTCGATGCAATGAGATTCACAAAAAAGTTCCAGTCAACACAGTCATAGGCTTTGGCGAAATCAATCTTCCATAGAGTTGCCTTTCTCCTCGATCTCTTCCATTCGAGGCAAATTTCCGATGCTGCCACCAAGCCATCTGTCATTTGTCATCCTGGGATGAAGCGGATTGACCCTGAAGCACAACTGAATCCATAACAAGCCTCATTCTGTTCGCAAGTACCTTTGCCACAATTAAATAAATGGCATTCGAGATTGCAATCGGCCTAAAATCATCCACACTGACAGGATTCTCCTTCTTCGGCAAGAGGAAGATCAGCGCCTTGTTAATCTTGTCGAAGCCTCTATTGCCCACATTGAACTCCTTGATAACTTCCAGAACATCCTCTTTTAGCGCGTCCCAAAACTCACGATAGAAGAACACCGGAAACCCATCCGGTCCAGGAGCCCCCTCCACATTCAGTCCCCAGACAGCTCTCCTCATTTCCTCCTCCATAAAGTCTGCCACCAGGACCTCCTTTTGCACCCCACTCAGAATATAACCATTAGAGATTAATCATTAAGATATCTATTATATTTGCTGATAATAATCGCATGGTGGTTTCATATTAATTTTGAATTTTTTAAGCCTGAACTATCTGGTGCATTTCAGAAATAATTACAATGGGCTGTTCACATTAATTTTTATTTTTATTTTTGAAAAGCAAAAGAATGTCAATTGGAGATTAATGTTTTACCAAGGAGTTGTTCACATTAAAATTACATGTTTGAAATAAAGGCATATTACCTCAAGAAATTCGAACATTTCAGCTACACCATCTCTGAATTCGATGACTGCATTTGATACAGATTCTTTTATTGCATCATAAGTCAAACCTCCCTCAACAAGAAGAGCGTGAGTCTTCTCCCACCTGCAGACAAACAACTTTTGTCATATGATATAAATTACATTATTTTGTCTAAAATATTAAGCAATATCTGCAAAGACTTGTATCACGAGAAGTTCAGATATGGTTGTTTTCATGTTTTAAAGTGTAAGACGCGAAGAAAACCGTTTTTTATCTTGATGAAAATAATGAAATGTAAATATTAGTACTGGAAGCAACATAATATAACATGTCCAGCATGATATATCAGCCAGTCCTGTCCCTTCATTAACAATGCATGTAGGGATCAAATCTTGGCAAAATAAAGCATGTGTTAATAATCCCTTCATTGTGACTTAAGTCGGGAAGGCTTGGTGTCAAGTCTATTTTTTACAGGACCTTGTCAGGTTGCTTGCATTAAGAAGCGACAGACTGAGATCTGTTTTTCCCTGCACCACAATGTTGATTTGGTTCGATTAATCTCCTGATTTCAGGAGGCAGAAACTGTACATTGGCATAGCAGAAGCAGAAGTGGTGTAGATTGGTGCATGTGACAACCTAGTTTGTAGATTGCCGCAGATTATCTATGGTATTCAGGTAAATATGGATGGAAAATAGGTTTTATGAATAATCCCTCGGGATTCAGAAGGGGAATTTGTGCTACCGTGAAAGATACCAACTCGTATTTTAGCTCAGTGTTGGGTGATGGCATGCCCTTCCGCTTCTGGTGGGACAGCTGGGCAGAAGTGGAAGAGCTCAAGCATAGTTGCCCGAGAACTTTCGCTGGCAGACAATGAGGCATCTGTAGCAGACTATTGGTCATCGACGAATGCGGAGGCGGGATCTTGGCTTCTGACATTTGGTCCGATCTATCTGATGCACAGGCTCATCACCGTGGAAGATTGCTGTTGAAGCTGCATGGTGAGGGCCCCTGGGCATGGTGTGACAATTAGGGTGACAATGGCCTTTCTTCGTGAACAAAAGTCTATAGTGTTCTTGTATCTTGTGTTGTTGTGGTAGATATGGGCGTGGTCAGAGATTGTAAGTTGATCCGGAGGTTCAAGTCCCCTCTTAAAGTCTAGATCTTTATGTGGTCCTTTCATTGGAAAGATGTCGATGACAAGGGCCTCTAGGGCATGCTTCATTCCGAACCTTTGGTGCTTCCTGCCTGATAAGTGATGCAGAGAGTGAAGACGTTAATTACTTGTTCTTAAGATGTGATGGCTCTGGGGAGGTCTGGTCGTTGGCTAATATAAAGTGGTTGGATATTTCTGGCCATCCTTTTTTGAGCAGTTTTGGCACCCCGTCATATCATTCCAGAGCAGATTGGACCAAAATCCTTGCAATATGTTTGTAGCTAGGAATGCATTAATTTTCAGACAGGAGAGACATTATGCGGAAAATGTTTTTTGTTCATGCATCTCACTTGTGTAAACTATGGAAACTACACTTGTTAGTTTATATTGAATAGAAGATTTTTTGGATCTAAGTTCGAGATTGATCCAAGATAGATCTGAATGGAGGCAAAGAATCCATGCCGACCCTACTTAATGTGGGAAACGGATGTGTTGTTGTTGTAGAAGGTTCTTTCGGTGATCACCTACTCAAGGTGGCTCGCCCTCTTTAATTTCAAAAAATAACTAATTCATCTAGTTTCAATTGAATAGACCACAAAGATAGTATCTTGATAACTCCAAGAACGGCAGAAAAGGAAAGACTACACTGGTACCAACGTACTTTAGTGGTATAGAAGGTATTTCTATACCCATATCATTCTATACTTTCATAAATACAAATTTAACCCTTTATAGTTGTGAACTACAGGTGGAACCCTGAACAGTTGTTATGGCTCATGCCATAACCTATGTTAACTTCCGTAAACGATCAAGGATTGAATATCATGTCATATCTATGGCCAGTTCTTTGGTGATGAATCGGAAAACCAAAAGCCACAAAGTCAAGCGATTGACTCGGATCCCATGTGAAATTGAGGATACCTTATTTACTCATGTTCGGTTAGATGACTACATTAAACATCCTTCCCAGATCCGTCTTTGACCAACTCAAACTCGAACAACTAAAAAAGACTAGGATGATTGTTCAATTGCCCGATCGATCTACCAAAAGACCATGGCGGATTGTTTCTGTCATCGTAAATTTCCGAGGTGACAAACACAAAGGGGACTTTATTGTCCTCGACATTGAGCACCACGAAACATTGTCTGAGTCTCCTCTCATTTTGGGACAACCGTTCTTAGCATCTGTTAAGGCAATTGTCGATTGTGATACTCAAGAAATAAAGCTTCCGAACTCTGACCACAATGCACAAAACCTCGGTAACACGACCTGCTCTGAGGGAACCCAACTTGAAACCGACAGTCGTGATCAGAAGACAAACACTTCACATAATCAAACCTCTCCTTATGAAATACATACCCTGAACAGTTGTTATGGCTCATGCCATAACCTATGTTAACTTCCGTCAACACCTCTCCGTTGATGGAACCCTTTGAAATCCATCAAATTTGTAAATGTTGCCCCTCAGTTTTTCTCCTCACATCTCCCACATCCTCGACCTCGATTCGTCCTCCACTTAGCCATCGCCCTCTGTTGGTCACCATGTCAACACCGCACCTCCGCTACGGAGTGACCTACAAGTTCCTCCGCCACAACCCATGTCCGACCAAATCAAACTTCGTTGTTGAAGGACATGCGAACAGAAGGTGAATCCCTCATCACCGGCTCACGAGCTCAGGTAGCTACGATGTTCTCTCTCAACAAATACCAACTTTCATATCCTCGTGATGATTATTGATGGCAAGGACAAACTATAGTTCTAAATCTTCAAAAACTATGGGGCGCAGGAGGAGACGACATGGTCCCGGTCTGTCATCACCGTGAACTGCCTTAACAAGACCCTGCAATCATGCTAATTGTCACGCCTCAAAATCAGTGATTGCAAAATGTATTGCGTGCATGTACATGGTTAAAGTTGGAGCTTCATACCAAAGATACACGAGCCGGTAGCGCATAAGCCACATCCACAAGTCTCAGAAGGATTGTGTTGATCATCGATCGCATGACCAAGGGCGGGCACAGTACACGTAAGGTCATATGGTATGACTAGGCTTTCAGTGGAGCCAACACGCAACATATGCAATAGCATTGCAAAGCATGGCTCAAGATGTGCGTACGAACACATACACGCCTATGGCAGAGGTGTGCAAAGGAGGGCATCAAGAAAGTTTAACAAGCAACAAATGCAATCGTGAGCATGCACGCACGAAGATGCATGAAGGTGTGATGATACATGATGATCGAGAAAAAGCCAATGGAAATATATGCGGATACGTGGCACAAATTCGAGTGTGCATGCTCGGTGTAGCACGCACCCACATTGAGTATACGGAAAATTGTTGTGATGCAATTGCAAGTGATGGATGTGGTCCGAAGCCCGGAGGCCACAAATGCATGTCTAGGAAGACTCGGTCAAATAGCATATGCACAATTAAAGCGGCAGGCCGCACGTAAAATAGAGACATTTGATGATGCACGTGTGGGTGGTACACCCTTTTTGACAAAAAGGAAGCGTGGCACCAACACAAAACCAAGTACCACATAATATTGGTTGGACCAATATTAATGGAAGCCATTAATGCTTTAAATCCAAGAGATGAGTTAGTAGATATTGATTACCCTCCACTAATCTCACAATGAGAGAAAGGGAAGGATGCGTCCATTTTAAGGGTAAAATGGAGAACACCACCATGGCGTCTCTCGGATATTCGAATGGAGGCATCTCATTGATTGGAACCAGTATGATTGTCCATATTGAAGTAAAGGTGAGCTTCACCCATGATTAATGGAGGACATTATTGTCCTTGAAAAGAACTCCCCATTGGTCCCTTAATGGTGGCATTCTCATTGGTTGAGAAATAAGACGAGCCAAGGTCGTGCCTCTTCTCTATAAATAGAGGACCGATGCCATTTGTTTTCGAGAGAGACATAAGCATATTCTAAAGAGGAAACAAAAAGGGGATCTCTGAGTAGAGATATCCAAAAAAGAGGATGGTTACTCATAGAAGGAGAGAAGTGCTTGGAGGCTCCATCTCCATACGAACCAAAGAGGATATCAAGGGAAGTGTAATCAAGGACAACATCCATGAGGATCATCTTTTTCTAAAAACTAAAAAGGGTGTTCCCCCGTTGCGGGGGTCACTGCCATAAAGATTTCAATAAAAGAGTTTTAGAGTACATTACCGTGAGATCCAGAAATTATAAAGTGCATTACAGTGTGTCAAAATATTCTCAACATAAAACCTCTGGTTGTTGAAGATCACATCATTTCTTCCGACCCAAATGCCCCAGAGCACAACAAACGGTTTCGAGCAGTCATCATTAGAATTGGAGCCGACCATTCTAATTGATCTCCAGAATTCCGATGTCCCAGTACACACCACCCATGCTAGCCCAGCCTCTCTTCATACTCGTGCAGATGTCATGCATTTGAAAAACAAGTGGTCTGAATCCTCTTCCGCCTCCTCGCATCTGTCGCATTGTGTATCTGTCAGACCTCAATCTCCCCATCCATACTTTATCACATAAGAGGTTCCTTCTTAAGCACCAAAGGAAAATCTTTACTCTGTTCAGGATCTTCGCCGCCCATATAACTCTCATGTCCTGGCACAGCTCTCTGTCGTGCTCCTCCTTCCTCGTCCTCAGCTCATTGTATGCTTTCTTCATTGATAATTTATTGTCCACATAAAGAGGGACCCCAGATGCGGATCACCCATTTGGCGATGAACGCCTTGTTCATACAATCAATATCCCGAACGCCAAGGCCACCTTCGTTGCACCCCCTCGTAATCTCATCCCACTTAACCAGATGCATCCCATGACCTAGCTGCTTTCCATCAGACCAGAAGAATCTCTTCATCAAAGACTCAATTTTCCTTCAAACCCCCATTGGCATAAGTCTAATAGAGTATAAGAAGATAGGAATAGCCGAGAGGATGTGTTTCGGAAGAACCAGCTTTCCTCCTCTAGATAGAGTGACTGCTTTCCATCCTGCCAACCATTGCTCTATCCTCTGCACTACCTCTTCCCAATCTACATTCTTTAGCTTCCCTGCGGCTAGTGGGAGCCTCAAATAAGGAATGGGAAGCTCCCCCAATGTGTAATCACATATCTCGACGATGTTGAGATGCTCCGTCTCATCCATCCTGAAGGTAATGATCGTCGACTTACTCTTGTTAACCTCTAAGCTCGAAAGCTTCCCAAAAATACCCACCAGTTGCACCGCATTAGTAATCAAGGCCCTAAATGTCGGTTTCGGTCACCATTTCGGTATGGACCAAAACAAAATTTCGGTGGAATTTCGATCGGAATTTCGGTCATTTCGGTCATTTTTTGTACTAGGACCCCCATATTTCGGTCATTTCGGTCGAATTTTGATTTCGACTGGATATCGATATTCAATCGAATTTCGCTGAAATTTGAGGCCAGGGTTAGTATTCTGACCTTTCGTGCCACCCATAAAGAGGATTGTATCTTATGCATACCGTAACAGAGGGATGGAGATGTCATCCTTGCAAAATCCCTCTCACCAGCTCGCCTCGATGGCATGCTTGAAAAGGACCCCCAAGGCATCTGCCGCTAGGACGAACATAGGGGCAAGCAGGCAACCCCGTCTCACTCCACGCTGTGGTTGAAAAAAATCTCTCTCAGGTTTGCCATTCACTAGGATCGAGTAAGAAGAGGTAATGACACATCTCTTCATCCGGTCCACCCGCATATCCAGGAAACCTCTCCTCTGTAAAGACTGCCAAAGGAATTTCCAATCTACACAATCATAAGCCTTGGAGTAATCGATCTTCCATAGGGCCCCTTTCACCTTTGTCTGTTTCCAATCGAGACAAATCTCAGACGCCATCACTAATCCATCTGCCTTCTAGGGATGAAGGCTGACTGTCCCTGGAGCACCATTGATTCCATGACCTACTTCATCCTATTTGCCAGAACCTTTGCAATTATAAGGTAAATTGCGTTTGATAGCGCAATAGGCCTAAAATCTTCCACCCTCACAGGGGTGTCCTTCTTGGGCAGCAGGAATATTAGCGACCGATCGATCTTTTCCAACCCATAGTTACCTGCCCTAAATTCATTCAGAACGTCCAACACGTCCTCCTTCGACAAGTCCCAGAACTCATGGTAGAACAACACCGGGAAGCCGTCCGATCCAGGAGAGCCATCTACATTCAAACACCACACCGCCCTCTTCAACTCCTCCTCATAAAAAGGAGCCAGCATGCCCTCCGCCTGTACATCCCATTTTTCTTTCCCATTTTTCCTCTATTCACAACATGTGTGTGATGTGTGAATTGTAAATGTGTATTAAAGAGTAATACAACGTTCTTGTGTTATTTCCTCTCTTCATTTGGAGAGTATGCTTTGAGAAGCTTGGTTGTAATTTTGGGGATTGCAAGTGTTTGGGGTTGTTGAACCCATCAGTACTCTATATGATATAGTAAAGCTTTGTGGCTTGCCTCCTAACCCGTGGGAAGTGTTCGGCTCGGCTCTATAGTCGTCCCACGAAAGTTTGTATGTCTATGCCAATACTCTCATCGAGAAGAGTATCGACAATGCCGCCCATTGCACTAAGAAAAAGATTTGGTTAATATACGGTACACTAACATCCTGCAAAAATAATCTCATGGGAAATCTTAGGGTAAAACACCTATGACAAACCAATATCAAAGCTAGAAGGAGCTGAAAGAGATACCATTTGAATGGTAAGGAATTGGTATCGATAGAACAAACCACTCTTCTGCTACTGTAAGTGATAACAAGTCGAAGATATACCCATTCGTTGGCACGAACCGATATCGAAGCAAGTCACATGGTTCTTTGGTGTGAACCGTAACTTAAGTCGCGATAAGATGGCATCGTCCACTTCAAAAAGAGTTACAGAGATGGAGAAAATCGTGATGGGTATTGAATCCATACTCAGTACCAATGCCACAGGGATTGCTCACTTGGAGGAGCAAGCAACCGTGGTGGAGCCCAGGATCGAGGGGGAACGTGCATCCCCTTCCGAACATATCAAGACACTGATGAAAAAAGGGACCCTCTCACAAACTTGATGGAGGATTTTCACATCGAGCTCTCCATGGTTGAGAGAGTCACTGCTAACGATAATGGCTTCCCAAAGGCAAGGCTCCCCAAAGTACCAAATGACAGCTTTCGTAAGAGATATATGTGCTAATGAACTGGAGAACTTCCTATGGGACCTTGGGCACTATTTCAAGGTCATCAAGACACCTGAAGAGGAGAAGAAAACTCTAACATCCATGTATTTCATCGGGGATGCAAAGATATGAAGACGAAGGAAGGTAAAGTAATTCTATGTCAGAGGAAATTGTTCGAGATAACAAAGAACAATTCCTACCCCCAAAGTTGAAGATTGTGCCATCCTCAGGCATCCCCTCGATGCCAAGCATCAGCGGAAAGAATTGCTTGGTGTACCCTCGTACCATCCTCATCTAATTTAGGCGACGAACGCCTCTCAACCAGAACCAAAAGCTTTCATAAGAGAGAGGAGTGCTAAGGAACTAGAGAATTTCCTATGAGACTTTGAGCACTATTTCAAGGTCATCAAGACAACTGAAGAGGAGAAAATAACTCTCGCATCCATGTTTTTTAGCGGGGGGATGCAAAGCTGTGGTGGTAAAGCCACGCTAAGGTCCTTAAGGATAAATGAAGGCTGGTATCTCCACATTGAAGGAATTTGTTAGAGAACTCAAAGAACAATTCCAACCCACAAATACATCATGGATGGCTTGAGAAGCATCGCATCGCCTCAAACTGTTAAGGATGGTAGAAGACTACGCTAAGCAATTCTCTTCGTTGATACTTGACATCAAGGGGGTGCCCGAGGAAAACAAATACTTCAACTTTGTGGCGGGGGTACAAAGTTGGGCTCAGCAGAGCTACAAAGGCAAGTATTCAAAGACTTATAAGGAGCATTTGCAACAGTTGAGGATTTGATTGACTATAAAACACAAGCATCTACCTTCAAGCAGAACAAGGCAGATATAGGAAGGGGAAAATGAAAGACAAAGGCAAGTGTGGTACTTATGGGCCACCAATGGAGGAAGTGGAGTAATCCAAAAAAGGTGAGCAACCTAATAATAATGGCAACTTCATCTGCAATGGATCACACCAGGTGCAGGAGTACCTAAAATGGGAAAAGCTTAACTCCCTTTGTATGGAAGACGGAGAAGAAGGGGTGCAACTAGGGGCTATCAGTGCCCACCGCAACATCTACCTCACCACACTTTGTGTTGAGAAGACCATGTCTCCACGACGTAGAACCCTCATCATGCTCCAGTGTATTAGTGCACAAGGATGGAGCGACAATGATCGCAGTAGAGGAACAGACCTCTACACTAAAAGACATGTCTACCACGAGACCAATAAGCTTTGGAGATGCCAAAGTTCAGCCAAAGAAGCATAGGAGCGCAAAGGTGCATAACTAGCACAAAAATGTGCAAAGGCCTTGCACGTAAGAAGCTGAGGAAACGAACAAATCGTGCATGAAGCAATGGTGTGCAACTCGGGATCGCACCACAAAACCATGAGTAAACCAATACCCACCCGTAACAACAGGCAAGTCGCCTCGCCGAAAATCTTGCTCGAGGCGAGACTGAAGAGGAAAATAGAGTATAGCAGTCGTCGATCCCTTGCGCTACGAGGACACCAAAGCAAATAACGGGGACCATCTACCACACACTGGTTGCGGGATCGATGGGCCTTCTTATGAAGACGAGCATGCAGCAGAAGGAGCGAATGCAAAGATTCCACCTCTTCCCACAACATCAGCCAAACCATGAGGGATTGTAAAGACCGTGAGGAGAACAATGAAGGAAAGGAGGTAGTGCATGCATGCACTACCCTCCCTCCTACTAAACAAAGTACAAAGAAGCATCATCATGGAGGATCATGACAAACCGAAGGATGGATACCCAACCGATGATGACTGAATCTTCGAGTAGAGGATTGTCACACCTCTAAAATACATGATCACAAATGCGCATGGAGTGTGATAGGAGTGCATGTGCATGGTCAAAGTTAGAGCTTCATCCCGAATATATGAGCATGGGTAGCATGGAAGCCACTAGCATGTTGGCTCAAGTCTCGAAAGGATTGTATTGGCCATCGATCACAAGGCCAAGGAAGAATGTGGTACACATTTGGTCATATGGTAATGCACAGCTCTCGGTGGAGCCAACACAACGTATGCAAGCAATACCGCAAAGCACAGCTCAAGATGTGGGTACCAACACGTATGTGTGTTTGACAAAGGTACGCAAAGGAGGGCATTGTAAAAGTTGACGAGCAACAGATGTAACCGACAACACGCACGGAGACGTATGAAGGCACGATTGTACGAGACAATCGAGAAAAAACTAATGGAAGTATATGCAGATACGAAGCACAATTTGGGTGTGCATGTTCAGTGATGCACGCACCCACATCGATCGTACAAAAAAATACCCTACCACAATGCAAATGACGGATGTGGATGGAACTGTGGAGGACACAATTACGGGTCATGAAGGACTCAACTTGATAGCAATTGTACAATTAAGGTAGGAGGACATGCACGATGTGGTGGCATTCGATGATGCACGCATGAGTGGCACGCCCTTTTTGACACAAGGGAAGCGTGGAACCAGAACAATGCATGATTAACTAGGTACCATATAATATGTTGGTCAGATCAATATTAATGGAAGTCATCAATGCTTTAAATCCGATAGATAAGTTAGTAAATACTAATAACCTCCACTAATATCATAATGGAAGAACGAGAAGTCTACGTCCATTTTAATGGTAAAATGGAGAAAACCACCATGGCAATTCTCGGATATTGAAATGGATGCATTTCATTAGTTAGAACCAACATGACCGTTCATATTGAAGTAAATATGGGCTTCACTCATGGTTAATGGAGGATATTAATGTCCTTGAAAAGAACCCCCATTGTCCATGCGATGGACCGATGGTGGCATTCTGATTGTTTGATAAATAAGAATAGCTATGATCGTGTCTCTCGTCTATAAATAAAGGAGGGATGCCAAAAGAGAGGAGGGCCACTCATAGAAGGAGAGAAGTGCTTGTATGAGTTGTAAATGTGTACTAAAGAGTAAAACAACATTCCGGTGTCATCTCCACTCTTCCTTTGGGGTGTATGCTTTAGGACGCTTGGTTGTAATTTGGGGATAGCAAGTGTATGGTGTTGTCAACCCATCTGTACTTTATATGATATAGCAAAGCTTTGAGGCTTGCCGCCTGACCCGTGGGAAGTGTTCGGCTCTTCCGACCATCTAATGAAGATCTTGTTTAGCTACGTCGGTACACTCTCGTCAAGAATAGTAGAGGCCTTGAAACTCGTTCCATAAGAAAAAGGTTGGTTAGTATATGATATATTAACACCATATAGTCACAAGAAATCTTGGGGTGAAACACACATTACACAAGCCATAATGACGTCGTGGAAGGCTTGCTCGTAGTGGAAAAACAAGGCAGTGGTCATTTTTGGGTAAGAACAAGGTGGAGGGGTGTACAGGATAGAGGGCATCGTTTGCATAATGCCCACGAGCCTTGGGATGGCCCTGGACCAGTTGGGTAGCTCCAAGGAGATCGACAAGTGTGAGTTCATGATCTGTAGCTTCGATTTGTAAGGTCGTAGTGTTGTAAGTGATCTGTAAATAATTTTCGATTATGGGTAGATGGAGGGGAACATTGTTTGCATTTACATCTTTACTTTTAAATTCCTCTCTGTCCGTCTTTGGTACGCTTGGATCCTTGTTTGTTGTTTTCTCCGCATGTATTTAGCACGTTTGATTTTGCTCAAATTCTTTGAATCGTTGTGGTTTGGTGATAGTGGTAATCTTGAAGTGGAGGACAAAGATGAGCCCTCAGAACCATATGTCAACGAAGCTTCTCTTGATGCGAGTAAGAACAAGTTGCTCTATTCTGCTAAAAATTACACCATTCTGATTTTTAGAATGTGATTTGCGAGAAAAAATGTGAACATGAGATATCCAAATCCAATTGGAGATTTTGATTTTACAACATGGGTTTCGAGTTACAGATGGTTTTGTTGCGGAGGGGAGAGAATAAGAGGTGAGGACGGAGGTGTTCGAGGTGGTGTTGTACATAAAATTTGGCGAGGAGGAGGTGGAGGAGACAACCGACAAATTTGATGCTTAGAATCTCGTAGAAGAAATGAACACCAAAAAGGTAAGGCCGTTATAAAGTCAACATATGGGGTTGAAAAGGAGGGAAGGATGTGGATGAGTTGGAGGATGGAGGGAAGCAGTGGTGGCGGAGATTAGGAAAGAAGGAGTTGCTGGAGGAAGGAGGGAATGGTGGTGGCAAAGGTCGAGGGAGGAGAAAATGCTGGAGTAGGAAGGGATGGGGTGACAATGGCAATGACGGCAGTGGTGATTGGAGAAAGAGGTGTTGGAGAAGGGAGGAAGTAGATGAGGTCGATGGCTACGATGGTAGAGGTCGTGGGAGGAGGGAGGGAAGATATGGTGGGAGGGGGAGAGGAATTGGGTTTGTGAGATGAATGTCGACCATTGGATCCATCCTAGTTAGATTAACTCGATGGAGTAGTTGAGTTAATAATCTAAAATAACTGAGTGGCTTACGTATAAACATAAGTCACTATCTATATATAATCCGCATCTATAGAGGGTTCAACATGTAACTATAAGAATATAGAGCATTGTATGCGTAAAAATCCCTAAATAGAAATAGATTCGTATAATATGATCTATATCTCACTGTAGGTAAGATCTTATACCCTTCTACCGTTATGAACAGCCGTGAGTCTTGGATACAAATTGGTCCACATATAACGACTGATCAGAGAGGTCAGAGTACTCGCAAACAGACAGTCCATTCAATAGCATGAAGGAAACTCTCACGTGAGAAGATGGATCATGACCCTGTCTAGATTTCGTCTCACTATTATATCACCACATCAATCATTTTGTCTGCTCTGTGATTAAATCATACACTAACCATTCATTTAGTCCTGTAAAAGGAATCATATCTAGCTCAAGTGTATTAACTCACAAGAACATGTTACATTGGAAAAAGAACCTTACAGTCGAAGACTATCCGCAGGTGATGGGAAAACATTTGCTAAAATTTATCAACTTATTTGGAACTACACCTGAATATAACTCACGACAGATACCAAACAATCCCTGCAGAAAAAAACCCATTTATATACATGATTACGTATATGTGCATGCGTCTATAATCGACGAGTTACATCCACCGACAAGCTTTCGTTATTACACACATACCATTCCTCCATGAGCTTCGTCTTCTCCTCGATCGGGATTGTCGGCGAGTACTCCAGCGGATGATAATGTTCGAACAGCTTCTGCCTCTTCGCGTCGTACTCCTCGTTCCCCTGCTGCAGTAGATTGTGACTCGCTGCTCAAAATTCAAACCAAAAACAACAACGTCATCACAATCAGCAACACAGACACCATTTCCACCAAAAGCACCACAACACAAGGCCCGAACTCTGCCCGCGCTGCCCGCCGATACGATATCGCGTGAGCGTCCCATCAAAGTCGGCGATCACCTGCGATCCACATTGTATGAGGGAAGGGAGGGATCGTCACGTGGAGAGGGAGGCGGGGGCAGACCTGGAGCTTGGAGGTTCCCGCGAGGCGGACGGCGGCAATCTTGGGGAGGAGAGAGGAGGGGTCGCAGATGGAGGAGGAGAGGGAGGGGAGTGGCATGGCGGGGGAGGAGAGGCGGGTGGATAGGCGGAGACGGCGGAGAGGAGGGGAAGAGTGGAGGGGAGGGATGCGAGTGAGGACGCACGTGCTGGTGCGGACCGATGCCATTTTGGGGTTTTGGTGGGGGTTTGGTTGGGCGCGGTTAGGGAGGGTGGGTTGTGTTGGAAAGGTGGGGCGAGGGTGGGCCTGTTGGTAGTTCGATGGGACCTCTATGTAGACCTCCCTCACCGGTCTTCTTGTCATACTTGGGTTAGGAGATTTGAGAATAGGTCGGTTTAACATGACTCGGAAAAAATAATATGTAAATATAAGTTGAATAATACATATATTAATATATTATACTTCAAAACTTTCATATATGATACTGGTTTTAAATAAAAATTAACAGTTTATATGTCAAGTAACATGTAAGGTAATTATATTAATTATATAAAGTATAAATGGTATTAATAAAATCATTTGTACATATTAAATACCATCAAAAAATTCAATGGATAAAGAAAGAAATGGGTCATTGACCGGTCCGTGGACGAGCTTTGGACAGGTTTTTGAACCTTGGCCCATTCGGCCAAGCCCTTGGGACGACCTAGCCCTTGGCCAGGTCTACCTCTATGTGATAAATTAAATGTATATTATGCCCAAATTACCTCTGACATTAGTATAACATCCTCATTTTTAATGCTTAAATAGAGAGACAAAGTTGTTGAACTTTAGATAATCACAGTAGAATCGTGATAAAGCAATAACCAAAACTATGCAAGAGATGACATGGAGGATAAATAAAATGAAAGTTGTGAATCGTCGTTAAAGGCGTCCTCCGACAGTGTCTGATGTGTTGGAGGATACATACATATTTTTCATGATGATAAAAAGTTTTGCTTTGTGTTTTTTATATTCATATTTTGAAGTATATAAGGAGAGATGAGAAGAGAATGTAAACATGAAGATTGAGCCTATGAGAACTCATCGAGGAGTTGCATCTAATGAAGATTTCATAAGAATATTATAAATTAAGATATATGTGCAAAAAAACAATAGAATATAGATATCAAAGTGAAGTGGAAGCGGCGCTAGAAGGGATATTGAATTATTACATAGATTAAAATTTAACAATAGAAAAATCTAAGTCACAAATGCTCAGGGGTGTTTACGTGGAAATCCAAGCAAGTGGAAACTATGATTGCATCTAATGAAGATTTCATAAGAATATTATAAATTAAGATATATGTGCAAAAAAACAATAGAATATAGATATCAAAGTGAAGTGGAAGCGGCGCTAGAAGGGATATTGAATTATTACATAGATTAAAATTTAACAATAGAAAAATCTAAGTCACAAATGCTCAGGGGTGTTTACGTGGAAATCCAAGCAAGTGGAAACTATGACTCAATCATTTGTTCTGAGATTTACTTCTCTTCTTCATAGAAGTAAGGGCACACTTATCATGTATCTACTTTATAACAATCTAGTGAAGCCTTGATTGGCGGAAAATTACATCCTTGAAAAACACAATTGATTGTGCAAACGGATGGAAGCTAATTGACATCTCAAGATTGTTCGAGAGGAGAGATCGATAATTTTGAAGTACTCTCGAGGGTTGGAGAATGAGCGCAAGTGATGGGGAAAATGCAAAAGCGATTATCTTTGAGATTGGAATGGAAGAAAAGTGACTTCTCATGTTATAAAGTAGACAGAGAGAAGTTTCCTATTTGAAGAAAGGTGTTAGAAATCATGGGGATGTGCCAATATTTGTGGATAAACATTTCGAATCCAACATCTGCAAAAGATAACAAATCATCCAGCTGAAAAATAAGAGCAGATGAATGAAAGGTGTTTAGTCGACATCAATGAATCCGATCTTTCAACATTCAAAATAATGATACTAATTATGAGAATAAATAGTAAGTTGACTGTGTAGAATGGTCGGATCAAAGAAGGTCAATTAGAAGTAGTAGAAGAATAAGAAGAGGAATTAATTGGCTAGAACGATTATGGATACTCACCAATCGGCTTACTCGTCAAGGAGTCCACCGTTTGCCCTAGTCGGTTGACTGGTCGGAATTATCAGTTGGACAAAGGTATTTTTTGGTAAGACATTTGTGTTTCTGTTTAAATTTAGTTCTTATCTCCTTTATACATATATTATTGAAAAAAACGTTCAACACTTTATAAAGATTTTTTGCAGGGGTGTATGTGCAATTTTCTTATGTCGATAGATTATTTGAAGTATATTAGTTCTACGGGCATGTCATAGAATGTAGAGCTATCCATTGTTTGAATAACACATGGATGTAATCACCAACCATAGTTTGTGTCTTGGAGATGAATAGTGCACACTTTGGGAAAAAATCATAATACTTTAATTCTTTCGATAATAGTAGATGCAAAATTTTATTTCACGATCAAAATGAAGAAAAATAAATATAAGGAGAATGATTATCAAAATTAATCATAAATAGTAGTTTTAGTCGCAAATATAACTATATGAATTATGTACTCTCTTTATGATAGAGGCGTAATCTAACCGTTATGTGCATCACTCGCCATCTCCACTTCATGCTTGATATCTTAGTCCAACTAGTCGATGCATTGGCTTTTTAAATGTTTGTTCGCTTTTTTTAATCGACTCAACTTTACCTCTGAATGATTATATTGTAAAGTAATGTGCGTCTTCCAACAATTATTTTAATGTCCATATCCTATATATTTACTTATATATAACTATTCATCTGAATGATGATTTCAACCGGTAAATTAGTCTTCAGTTACCTGACTTACAATTGGTTACAATCAACTAACTAGTTTAGTTCGAAAATCCCTGGAACGCTACTCTTTGTTGAACTTTGCCCAATTGACTCCAAGCTAATTTAGTCAACTTATATGTTGTGTCGGTCAATCAATTTTCTGCTTTGGAATTGATTATTCTCAATGCCTACAATCTGGTGTACTAGTTGTTCATTTTGATATAATTTCCAACTGTCTCATTTCCCATTGATTGATTGATTGATTTTGCAGCACTTTATGAACATATGCATGAACCATTTCCATTTTTTGATTGAAATCTTTGGCTGGAAAGACCCTGATTTAAATGTTTACCTTGCTTGGGTTTTATGTCAAATTCTGTTTATCTTTTTATTTTTATTTGTTTTTTTGCTTTTTTATGATTGATACATATGCACTTCTAGTTGGTGCGACGATAAAGGATTTGTGCTAATCCTCCATTAGTGGAGGGACATGCATCGGGGACGGGCTCTCAGACAACTCTTTTCAATGTCGTGAACCCTCTGGTGATGAGCAAAGAAGGAGATCGAAGAAAGCTTTGGGTTTCTGCTCATCCTTGCGTGGTTGACCCCATTGTCCCACTTGAGGAGCTCCATCTTCACCCCTACATTGAAACTTGAAGGAAGGAGAAGAGAGGAGCTCCTCGAAGGAGCCGTTGAGATCAGAGGGAGCCCCTAAATCCATCATTGAGGTATGAACCCATGACAATTTGTCAATCTAAGAAACTCAACCTCATCTCATTCGCCTATCTTCGACATCTAAGATTAACCAACCTCGAGAGGCATCTTCGATTCAGTCATGCCCATGTGATGCCTTAACCTATTTGGTTGCCATGCTACCTCGAGATAACATGGCATACCCTATGTTCTATCTATGCATTCTTGAGTTGGAATTAGTTGTGTGAACCACTTAATTTCTTTATTATAATTTTTTAATAATATTTAAATGAATTTTTAATATAAAAGAATATTATAATCATTAAAAAATTAATATAATACATAATCAATATCACGTCACATTTATCATTCCAACCCTCTCCAACCCTCTCAACGATCCAAACAACTACTATTCACAGAAGGATACCCCAACCCAACCCAACCCAACATGGTTACCAAATAATCCCTATTTGTTGCTGGATTATTGACTCATTTCACGTCTAGATCCCATTAATATCTAAGCGTGCGCTACACGCTTTCTACACGTGGCACGAAAATTTCCAAGAATACCTTTTATTAATCGCAAGATACCCCAATGCATGGAAGATACACTCATCGCACGTAATGATATGTGGTTGGGGAGATTGTACTAAGGCGCGTGTAACTTTACATGCACCAATGCAACAAGTATCCACTTTTTTAGTTTTTTTAATAAAATCATGTAGGATTTTTTCATTGTATATCACCATGACAACATTCAAAAATCAACTTAATTCGAGACTTCTAACCCATCAATTAAGATTGCCAAATTTTTAAGATATCAGAATAGCTGAAATTGTGCTCTTCCAGATGGACATGTTAGGAATGTTTATTTTATACGAAATTTGAAACATATATTCCACTCATCCTTCCAAGTAAAAACGACAATGTTTCATTTCTAAAAAATAAAAGGCGGATATTTAGTGACATTGGTGCAAGCTCCCCCCGCCCTTCTTTATATGTAGAAAAATGGGGATGCCTCGCCCTATTTTTCAGCTATTTTTTTTCTTCACTTATATAATAGCAAATTAACTACGCGATCTAGATCAAGTTCGGGGGCTTTCTGATTAGTATTTTATTCTTCTTTTATTGTAGTTCTTGTAAAAGTCTAGTTTGTTTTCTTCTATTGTTCTTGATTGGCAATAATTTTCTCAAGTAATTAGAAGTTTCATTGTTTTACTGCTTGTTCCTAGATATAGTTCAATTTTTCCTCTCTTTGTAAGTTATAAATGACATTTATTTATTTTCATTCCATAGATTCAATTGTTGCATGTTGTAAGTCCTTATGTATATCCAAAAAAATTGTAAAAAAATGACATCAATATTAATAATATTAGGATCTTGTCTTCATAGTTTATCTTTCCATGGATTTGGACCTGGATGAATGATAGAATTTTTATTAGTTTTTTATTATAATTTGTAAGAATTTTCCCACTTGTGACATGTAGGGCATAGTAGAAATTTTCGTTATTATATAATATCTTAGATTCCAAAAACATTCGATTGGTGAATTCAACCTTGACAAACGCCTTCATGATATCAATATATATATATATGTATGATTTTATGTAGATATGAAGAATAGGTTTATATAATCGCCTTATTCATCGCCTTTTTTTACATCATCACAGATCTACAATACTAAAAAATCATCTCATAGATATCACATTCACATTCGGAAAATACGTTGAACATATATCACATGTATGGAAAATAAGCAAAGAAAGTGAGGAAGGAATTGCACTATTAAAATTCATTACTTGAGAGCATGATAACAACTACAATAATAAAAAAAACACAATTTCCAACAATTTAGAAAACATGTATGATGTATATGTCCATAAGAGTATGGGTACAAAACACAGTTGCTCAAAAGTACAAAAGCATGAGTGAAATAATCACTAAAAAATGACAATTATGCACCCTGTATGGTGCATGATATGGTGCATGATGCCCTGTAGGCTCCTCGGCAACAAAACCACCCTATTGTAACAGTGAGTCCTACGAACGCAATGAACCTATTGGACCACAAGGAAGATGGTACATTATGAGGAAGGTTGCTGGTATAGATATATTCAAATAAAAAGCGAAGCAGTAACATTAGACGAGAAGAAGTAGCTAGCTGTGGTAACTAGAGAAACAAAAACCAAAAGGACAACTGAAGGACAACAGAAGTATGGTAGGATCAGCTGAAGCAACTCACATGGCAACCACTAAACGTCTATGAAAATCTCCGACAATATGCACAACTTAAGTAAGATATGAGATTTATGATATAATTTTCAACTCAAACTATAGTCGGATCTGTGACTACCTTCTTTTTTCCCCTCTGGACATAGGGCAAACTAGTAAGAACATCTCCTTTGCTGTCCACGTCCCGAAACTCTCTTTATAAAATCAATGCGAGCAACCAATCGAGTTACCAGCTCTCTTTAGCCGCTCGTGTTTATCCTACGATGAAAAAGTGAAGACCAAACTACCAATCGCGTACCTCAATAGAGCAACGTATCACGTCAACCCCACGAGCATATCAGGGTGACATCGAGAGCTACCAATCACCCGACCAACACAAATGAGGTCGCAAAACATCTAGCCTTCTACTTGGGGACCCAAGGGTTGCTAGTCCATCCCTTGGGTCACTAACTCTAATCACCCAAGCAACACACGAAACTGCCTCTTGTGCCACAACCCTTAACACAAGAGAACACCTCGGGCGTGGAGACCACCAAAGCACCAAGCACATAGGGCAAGGGTTCCAACTGCGACATGATAGGATGCCATATAATCATCATAGATTTGAAGTACCCAGATACGGAGTTAGATAATACACCGACAATGGAATTCACTTGATTACTCACTTCATTTCTTACTTGGTTAGAATACATATCATTTCCCTTGTTTTCTAGATTAACTGCTTAGGATTTAGTTACAGAGGGTCTCTTGTTATAGTTAGGTAATTAGTCGATATAGTTAATCAATATCCATTGTGACTGATTCATTTCATCAATCAGACCACTTGTATATGCTCGATTACAACCATGGTTCATCCTCTTTTAATATATATATTGATCCATGATCTATGTCTTCACACGTTCTTTTGTCTCACTATAGTTGGGAAGATTGATAAACAACATCATACCCTATTCATCTAAAAAGAAGAGTGAACATGAGCAAAGAGCGAATATAAACTTAACAAAATTTTTTACGGAATTAGCTCATTCACTCCCATGACAATGTTAATACCATTTTCATCATCTACATAAACACAATAAAAGACCTTTTTCCTCCCTTAACCCACATCTCCAATCACTATTATTCAACATGGAATGAAAATCATGGCATGCAAGAGGATTAACTGTCAAAAGTTGGGATGCAAACGGTTACGGATATATCCGTATCCGATCCGTCACTGTATCCGTTTTATACAAATTTTGACATTCGTATCCGTATCTGTTTTAAAATGGATACGGATATGGATCTCATTTTGATATCTGCAAACATCCGTATCCGTATATCCGTTTTTTTATACAAACATAGTGAAAGATTTTTTTAACCCTACACAACATAATTCTATACCTTCTTTTACTACATTCGTATAATTTTTACGGTATAAACACATTTAGTAAATTTATATCATGTGTTTTCTATCCAATTCATATATATTAAGTTGATTCTATAGAGTATTTTTAACATTACTCGTATGCGATCAGTATCCATTTTACATCCGTATCTATTTTTTAAGGATATAGTAAGATAGTTTTAATACCCGTCAATATCCGTATCTGCATCCGTATTCGTATTAAAAACAGATAAGAATATGATAACACCTATATTTGTACCCGAATCCGACTTTTTACAAGCATAGTCAAAAGCGTTCCCTATCCAAAGTAGAAATAAAATAATAATTCTCTCACGTCCAACAACTCCGAGAGCTCGGGCGAAATAGAATCAAATCCACCAACGAGAAAAGGGCAGGAAAGCAAGTAGGCGGCTCCGCATAAAACGTGGCACCTTTCCGGTACCTTCCCCCTCCGCCTCTATATTAATGAAGTCGCGGGAGCGGCGAAAACACACATCCCGCACGCGTTCTGCGCACACACACAGTCAGATCAAGAGCGGAGCTCGCAGAAGGCGGAGACCGGGAAATTGCCGCCGCGATGTCGTCGAGCTCCGCCCCCGACAGGTCGGCGAGCTCCACCACCGTCGTCGAGCTCCCCGCGCCGCCGGGCTGGCGGAAGAAGGTCCCTCTCTCTGCTCCATCTTATCCGTAGCGTTCCCATCTCTCCATCCTTCCGCACTCAAATGCTGTGTCTTTAGGGATTTGGAGTTGCTTGTTTTATTCTAACTGCTTGGATGCTGGGGTGGGTAGGTGGGATGGGGTTGTTGAAGGCTGAGCTCGGGTGGTTGTTGTGTCTAGGGTTGCCATTGGATCGCGGACGTTGACTTCCGTTGCTTGCGCCTTGAAATGCCGTGAGATGAATGCAATGCTTCAATAAATTATACTGTATCTCTTCATGGTTGTCACAAATGCATAATTTGGGAGTGGCATCGCAACCGAGTGTATTTTTTTTCTTCGAAAGATAAAGTAAGGAAAAGAAGGAATTTGTGTGTTTTTTCCCGAAGGCAAATAAGGAAAAAAGAATGAAGATTATATATGTCGACTTAGACTTTGGATCGCTTTTGTCGCAAACTTGCCTTCAAAATTTGAGTAATAGTCTTTTGGCTTTGGTCCTCTTTGTTTACTTGATGGTAAGTGGCTCATAATTTCTCTTCCCCTTTCTTCTGTGATGAGAGTAACCTTAGACCACCCACCAATGTCAAGCTTATTTACTTCATGCCTTCTATTTCGGCCAACTTAATGAATGTCAATGTCATTATGAACGGTGGAACTTCAACTACAAGATTGCTCCAGTCTCCTCCAAGTCAACCCTCTTGCTCACCTTACCTTTAGTAATCAAATGCCTAGAGGCACTTAAAATAATAATACCCTAACAAGTATCTTATTGCATTCGATAACTGAGAGACATAGCATCAATTGGATTTTTCCTATGTATTTCTTTTGACAGGAGGTATGTTACACGAGGTGAGAGACGATGAAGGAGAGATGGGGAGAGGTGATCTTTTGGAGAGAATGGGATGGCGCCTTCCTTCAGTGTTGCAACTATACGATTTGGAGATGAGAAGGGTTGGACCACTGTTTGATCTTAAGTGTAGAACAAGCACGGTGAAGGTAACTTCATTAGTCGTGATGCCACGCAGGCTTGTTTTTCCTACAGTGTATTTGGGAGTGAGCTAGGCTCTTCCCAAGGTTCTAAAGTTGCTTTACCAACATGGGTAGTAGCCGGCAACACATGGAGATCAAGGTGAAAAAAGCCTATACTAGACGGAAATAGGAGATGTCTCGTATGAAGTTCCATGGTAAAAAATAGACTTAGCCTTGTGTAGTTAATTGCATCTCAGGGTGACGAGCGAAAGGTGCAAGGCAGGGAAAACATTGTGAATTAATCAAATTGTAACATATAGTTGCAAACAAGGTTTGAAAAAACTAAAAACGGAACGAGACGTTTTCCTTGGAATCGAGGCGAGGCGTAGCCTCGAGGTGGTCGAGGCGTAAGCCTCAGTTTACAAGGACAAATATCTATAAAACTATAATAAATATATACTAAATGAAATTATATATATTCTGACTAACATATGATATATATCACTGTAATATATGATACAATTTTAAAGATAAAAACATCGAAAGAAAGATACACAAATGTATGAGAACGCATCTGTTGGTATTCATCAGAATTCTAACTATGTAACCCAAGTTGAAGAACTAGTGTATGCAACATACCCCAACAAGACGGGGGTCTCGCTTATTGCATAGCTTATTGTGTAACAACCCCTTAAAACTAAGTTTACAAGCAACGATTTAAATGATATTGGCGGATTTGTATGTTTAAGGGTATAAATTAAGAGTTTTTGACATAATTGGACATGTTTAATGGCAAATATGAACATGAAAGTGGCCAAATTTAAGCATTCATCTTGTATATTTATATCCTAAACAACTAGACTTTTATAAACATATGAAATTACTAATAGGATAAATGATTAACATAAAAAATAATTTGAAAAATAAGAAAACGCCTCAGGGACCGCCTCGACCAATTGAGGCGCTCGCCTCTTAAAGGCCCCCTGAGGCGGCCGTTCTGGGGCGGTTTTAGGCCACCTTACCTCAAGGCGTACGCCTCGTGCGCCTCGAGGCGCGTTTTTTGAACCATGGTTGCAAAGCCATCCCAATGGAACCTCATCTTCATTGGGATGGGTGGTTCGATGTTTTTGTTGTGTATCTCAATGTCATTTTACTCGCAACATCAGAGATTCCGTGGTCCGCTTCAAGTGCGTTGGCATTGATCATCGTCGATGGGGATTGCGAGAACGAGTGCAATGGAGGAGGCGACTCCATCTTCAATGACTGATTATCGTCTCCTAAAAGTGGTTGTTGAGGAGACGACTTTCTTGTTAGTTGTCAATGGTATCAAGGTGGTCTTGGGGGAGGAATTCAGTGGTGATATCTTTTTATTTGGCATAACACCATTTATGATAAGGGGGCTGATCTAGAGTCTCGAAGTGGTTAGAGGGATTAGAACTTCTCTTGAGACAACCATAGATTTAAGATGGGTTGCATAGTTAAACCACCTCTGCAACACTGACACTTGATTGTCTTAGATATTTCTTCGCAATGTTGGGATGTTGCAATAATGTTCACATACCTAGGAGCATTAAGGAGCCTTGCTAAGATAATATTTTTTTGTCGTGGGTGTCCTCCCCTAGAGGCGATTGATGTCATTGATGCTCCAACCTTCTTTCACATGCCTTTGGTAATAAGAACTCCATGTCGATGGATCTAAGCATGCAATTATGATGAAGAAGAAAAGTTGTTAGAAAAATGAAATGTACAAAGAACTAGGCAAAGTTAACTGTAGACTCTGGTAAATCATGACTAATGCGGTGCTTGAGGAGGAGCATTAGAGAGTTGCATGGCATGATGATGTATCAACCAATCTATTTGTTAAACTAGAAGGTTGCTGCTCAAGGGGTATGCAACTACTTCTCTTGTTACCTTTATATAGCAGGTGACAATTTTGCCAAGCAATTTCCTTACATTGCCTTTGAGAGATGCATATCCAAGTTGAGTATGATGGTTCTCTATGCTCTAGCTTGAGGAGTTCTATTATTTAAGGAATTCTATAAAGTCCTTGTATATTTCTTGGATCTCCGTGTAATTGTCGCATTGATATCCACTATACAAGAGACGATTGGACCTCTATTGTCATTATGAAATTCATTCCTTCCTATTTTTTAGCAATCATCAAAGAAATGGATTCATTTCTTTGCATCGATATGGCCGACCTTCCTTTTAGAGAGCTCCCATTCCTATGAGACAACATCCTTCTTTTGTCTCAACCTTGGGCTTCCCTATAGAGATAGATCTCTTTCCCATAGGTTTCGTATAGGCTCGACTCTTGCGATTCTTGCATTGGGAGTGACATGAGAGGCAAAGCTGCGGGTTTGGGTGTAGTCTTGGACCCTCAGTCTCGAGCAATATAATCTAGTTGCCTTAAGTGAATCCATTCACATTATTCAGAGAATCCGGAGCATGCAAAGAGTAGAAGAGGAAGCATCTGACCTCCGTTCTTATATTATTTAGACCACAGTCTAGGGAAAAGAGAAAGAGATCCCCTCAGACTCACTCAGGCTGCTATAGGAAATCCCACAAAAAATGATCATGGTCAAAGATTTGTCACGTAGATTAGATATCAATAAAGATCACATACCCTCTTCGTAGGTAGTCAGAGCTGCTTGAGGACCCGAAGGTGAAATCTCATCCGCATGTCCAGAAGTAGATATTATATCCGGTTGACAAGGTCTGAATCAGACACGGGTCTTCCTTGAGTTTCATAGGAGAAGAGGGCTGACATTGCGCAAACTAGCCATCCGAAGATGGAGGCACGTGCTTGTTGACTCGTCATAGAGTTGGAGAGGAAGGACACCTTATAGTCTAGTTGGTCTCTCTCTCAAAAATCAATGGAAGAGAATATAACCTCAATCCAATGGTAAGCCAGAAAGGAAGCTGAGACTCCTAGCATTTATGATACTAATGGACTGGAGTAAGGGATTTAAGGAAAAAATAGAGACTATAGACTAGACTTTATTAATAATAAATATTTGTAGTGTTGACAATAAAGAAAAGTGGAAGACTTTATTATATTTTCCCACCTCAACTCTTTACGAGGAAGGACAAATCCTTTTGGTCCATTTGCAAGCTCTCCAGAGATATTCTTATATCTTCCTTGCAAACTTCTGAATTAGATATGCATATTCTGGATTGCCCAGTTTTTTTGGAAACAACTACTGTCTCCTCACAAACTGTGGACACATTACAAAATGGATAATAAATGTCAAAGTGATTATTGTGGAAGGAAACAAATGGATCAATCAGGGACTAAAATTCTGACTTTCTTGGGGGTGGATGGCGACTCGGAGGGCGACCGGGAAGGCGATCGTGCACTTTGCTCCTAGCGGGAGGGACAAGGGGAAGGGCTGTGCTTCGTCCTCACAGGACGTCACTGCTGAAGGGGAGGAGAAGCTTCTTTCGGATGAAGGTTGGGTGACGGTCTCTCGCAAGAAGCATGGTCGCACATGTTGGCGGTGTGGGGTGAAGGGTCACCTGGCTTCGGTCTGTGCGGCGAGGCCTCGCTGCTTCTCTTGCGGTGGCCTGGGGCACAAGCAAGCGGGGTGTGGTGCGCATTCTCGGGGGGCTGTCGGTGGGTTGGGGCGCTCGAGCGGGTTCTCTCTCGGTGGTCATTCCCAACGAGGGGTTGCTGCTGGCTCGGGAGGGCCTCATGCAGAAGGTTTTGCCTCGGGCGCTGCATGCAGGTCTTTCGCGCAGGTGGTCGCAGGGCGAGGACCGCGTTCTTCGGCGGAGGGTGGCGGGTGCTTTGGGCGAAGTGCTTTTGGTGGAGGGGCTGCTCCCTCGTCTAGGGTGAGCTTCGAAGCTGGGAGGGTGGTGGGTGCTTCTGGGGGCGTCTCGATGGAGGGGGCGGGGGGAGCGGGGGGTGCAGCTCTTTCGGAAGGGGGGCCTGGTGTGTCGCGACAAGGTCGGGTGCTGGTAGGGGTCTTCCTCGACCGGTGCCCCTCCTTGGAGGAGGTCCGCAACGGTCTGCTCGAGCTTCTGGGGTCGAGCTTCTCGGGCGACCTGTTCTTGCTGAATTCGAAAAGATGCGGCGTTCGAGGCCTTCTTGGGGACCAGCGTTCTCGATTGATTCAAGCAGGTCCTCATAGAGGCATCGTGTGGAGGGATCTGCGGTTTGCAGACGGTGCCTGCTCGGACCTGGAGGTTTGTGTGGCTGAGGTCAGGGGGGTCCCTTTCTTATCTAGATCCGTTCATTGCCTTCGGCGTCCTCTACGAAGGTGGGGTGAGGTTCTAGCCGTTACCAGCGACGGCCTTGCACCTGGAGATGATCCTGCGGCAATGAAGATCCTTATGGAGTGCAACAAGGCCTTCCTCGACCGGGCGGTAGGGCAGGTGTTCTTTGAAGTGTTAAATTTGGGAAGATTCTTCTGTAGAATCGAGCTCTCTGTGGTGCTGCCGCCGCCGCCTCCCTCGCTGCCGGAGCGGCAGGCTCCGGGGGGGGGGGACCGACAACAGAGTCGTTTCGTTTTCCGAGGAGTCGCGGCCACGGTGGGGGTTCGAATCGATTTTCTCGCCGCAGCTGGGGACGCCTCTCGAGGGTGCACCTTGCTATGATGTTTACGTAAGGCCCTCTCCCTCTGGTGTACGTGATGGCCATCCCACCGCATGGCATCGTTGCATGGTAGCCGCCCTCGGGAGTACGCGGGGGGACGTGGCAGGCGGTTGGGATGATGTGGAGGGTAGGTGCACGGGGTTCGGTGCGGATATGACATTCTCGGTGGGGTCGCAAGGCTCTGTCTTTCGGATCTTCTCTCCTGGCGCTTCCATTCTTGGGCGTGCCGCCTCGCCATCATTCGGTACCGTGCGTCATTTGGCTTCTCGGGGTGCTGACGCAACCATGATTCATCTTTCCAAGGCGGATCCATCCTTTGCGCCGGGTCGGGCGGGTGCGATTTCGGGTTCGGGGCACCCTCTGGACTCTCTTCCGCAGTCGGACCCGGGCGCCCTGCTCCTCTCCTCTCCTTTGCTCCATGTCCCGCTCTCAGGTTCTTTGTCTTTCAACCAGCAGCCGGGCTCTTCCTCGTCTCAGGCTGGGGCTTCGGCTATGGTGGGGGGCCCTCATGGGGCTTCGGCTGTGCTGGGGGACGCTCTTGACCTGGAGTCCCTCGTTGACATGGCTCCTGCCATCGATTCGTCGAAGAGATCTTGCAAGCGTTACAGAAGAAGGCGGAGCGCTCGCTCGCGATCTAGGGAGCACCACACCTGCCAGTCCTTCGAAGAGGCGGTGGCGGAAGCAGCGGGGGTGGTTCCTTCAGGGGGTCTCAACGAGGTTTCTAAATGAAGGTCCTCTTCTGGAACGTTCGGGGCATGGGGGATGCGGGTAAGAGAAATACCCTGGGCTCCAGATTCAGGGAATGGGGGTGCGACGCGGTCCTGCTTCAAGAAACCAAGTTGGCCTCTCTGGACGATGATGTTTGGCGCTCCCTCATGGCGGGGGATCTTGATCAGTTCTCTGCTCTTCCTGCGGCGGGGAGTGCTGGAGGGTTGCTTATCGCCTGGAAGTCTTCTCGGTTCTCCCTTGTCTCTGCTGTGAAGGGTAACCATTCCATTTCGGTTCTGCTCTCAAGGAAGGACGACTCTCTTTCCTTGGTTCTCTCTTGCGCCTACGGCCCTTGCGACGCGGCGAGAAGGAAGGAGTTATGGGATGAGCTTCGCAGCATCTCCGTGGATTTCGCGGGGTTGCCTTGGCTTATCGGAGGAGATTTTAATGTCACGCTTCTTTCGTCGGATAGACCCCGGTTCATGGGAGGTTCGGACCCGGGCTCGGCGGAGTTCAAGGCCTTCGTCAATGACCTGGCTCTTCAGGACTTAACGGCGGCGGACGTCAGGTTCACATGGAGGAGCTCTTCTTCGAAATCATGCATTGATAGGTTTCTCGCGTCGATGGCTCTCATGGATCTATTCCCTTTGGCGTCGGTCCTCTCGCGTCCTCGCGCGTTCTCCGACCACTCTCCGATCGTCTGGGAGTCACAGGTGTCTTCCCCACGGGCTGGGTTCTTCAGATACGAGAGATGTTGGATGCTGGAGGAGGATTTCCGCGTGCTGGTGGCTTCTTCTTGGGCGGAACCTTGCGAGGGCCGATCGGCGGTCGTCAGGTTCCGCAAGAAATTAGAGCGGCTGAGGGGCGTCCTGTCCCACTTCAAGAAAAGATCGCGGGAGGCTAGGCTGTCGGCGAGGAAGGAGGCGGAGGCTATCGTCAGCGAGCTGGACTCCTTGGAGGGGCTGAGGGAGCTATGTGCTGACGAGTTGGCTTCCAGGTCGGCGGCGATGGCTACGATTGAGAAGGAGGAGAGGAAGAGGGTCACGGAATGGCGCCAGCGTGCGAAGTTGAGGTGGATCAAAGAAGGAGACGCAAATTCCTCCTTCTTTCACAGAGCGGCTTCAAACAGGAGGCGGTCAAATTTGGTTCGCTCGATGCCGTTTGGGGGGCGCGAGGTGGTGGGCGAGGACGCGATTGGGAATGCGGTGGCGGACTACTTCAGGGACTTCTCGTCGGTTCCTTTGCCTAGGCGCTGGCGCTGGCTGGGGGAGGAGGTTCCTACCCTTTGCTCCGCGCAATGTGCGGAGTTGTCTCGTGGCTTCTCCATCGCTGAGATAAAGGATGCTGTGTGGGATCTCAATGTCGATGCCTCGCCGGGCCCCGATGGCTTCCCTATTGCTTTCTACAAGGACTTTTGGGACGTGGTGGGGCATGAGGTTTGGGAGGTTATCGTGGAATTCTCTTCGGGGAACTTTGGCTTCGATGGGATTAACAGGGCTCTTATTGTTCTTATCCCGAAATCTCTATCTCCAATTGCTATTGATGACTATCGCCCTATTGCAATCTCCAATGCTCTATATGTAGACCCCTCAGGATCCGGGTACCCGTTTACGCGCAATTCGCAAGATATCATTCGCAATTATATCGCACAAGTTGTAAAAATACAGGGAAAATTTTTTCTCGACTATGACATTCATTTTCAACACATGACCACAAGTAAAAGAGACAGACATCACCAAAATTTCTTTTCATTACTATTCATATCCATTGACAACATGTACAAGCATATTCCATGTTACAACATATATCCCAAAATGTGACAAAAGAGATAGCATTTACATCATCATCTGAACAAAAACTAAGGCAAAGTAAATCATACCGTCGGGTATACACTATATCTCCTGGAAGCATGTATATACTGAGCGGCTACTAAACTGCAGGCTGTTTGCCTGCCACACACAATAGGAAGAAAAGGCGTCAGCGGTTGCTGGTACCTCCCAAAAACTTATATAAAATAACGGGCATTTATTATTTACAAAAGAAACAAGCAGAAAGGCGAGAGTAACTCAAATTAAGATTAAATTCTACTTGCAAATGAAAACGGTTTTTCAGGTTACTTGTAAGCATCTCAAATGTTCGTAATGCATTTCTAATGACTTTCCCCTGAACCCGGCATTTCCCATATGTAACATTATTTCGATAGCAGTTGCGTAATCATGAGTGTGTGAGGGGGAATGCATATATCATTTTCCTTAGAGATCATGTTGGTTAGTGAAAGAATGGAAAAATTGAGATTGTAGAGATCTATTAATGTATTTAAATTCTTGGGTAGAGAGAATGGTCTTTTGATCTTAACTTCTCAATTCCTCAATCTTCAATGTTTCAGATATAACTCCAGATGTTGTAGATGTAGATGTGGATGATCTAGATATAGAATCGCCAAGTCTGTTTGGCGAAGTAACTCAAGCGGTGAAGAAGCCTGCAAATGGCTCTTCCGTCTCGCCCTCTAATTGGAAGTGCGGTCCAATAGAGGGATAGGTCTATTCCCCAACTACGCCACTGAGACGGGTGAGAGAGACTTCCTAGGAAAAGTCGCTCTAGAAAAACAGTCCGACTAGTACAGACAACCGAGCTCGTACGTAAAGCTGAAAAACCAGGATCCCCCGCCTGGGCATCCTAAAACAGGGTCAACGGAATGGTCTAAAGTCGGGATCCCAACGAAGGCGTAAAAACACTGCGAGCTCGCGTAAAAACCGTGTAAAAGACTGGGATCCTAGACCCGCGCATTAAGCGGCCGCTGCCCTAACTGGGCTTCCTTTCCTCCGCCCAGTTGAGGGTCACCGCCCCCTCGCACGATCAGGTGCAAGGATCACCATGACCGGCATTAATATTATCAGTCATCATTGATTCCCAATATTTCACTTATTTGATTACTCAATACCTTCTCGATCTTTTCTATGGTCAACTAAACCAATTTAGGTATTTTGCGATATCTTATCATTAATGATTTATGTATTTGGTAGATTGGATGGGATGTCTCAGTACCCTAACAGTGGCTCTAACTTGTTATTTCTATTCTGATAGCAATAACATATGGCTCTTTATCACTGGGCTGCCTATAACTATAAGTTATGATGAAAGGCAACAATTATTGCCACTGCAACTGCACCGTAATGGCAATATGAAAAAGGTTTCTTCTAAATGATTTTGGTATTTATCGCGTTTATAGCTTTAATAGCCTCCTCTACAGTGGAAATTGTTATAAAACTACAATTCTTACTCCGTCCTTGATGATCAATCATTATCTTACAAGAAATATACCTAACCCAAAAAAAATAGTTACTTCATCTTTCTGTTATCAATGTAGTCACCAAGATTTTTCTTTTATTCTTATGTTGGCTCCTTTTGTCTTCTCTAACATGACTTTTCTTTCATGTTTGTGCTCGGCCCTAATCCCAACATCTCTCTTTCTCTCTGCTCTAGTTTGGCTCTTCCAGCAGGCCAAACTTTATTACCATAAGAAGTACTTTCGATGAGTGTCTACAGCATCAGTATTTCTCTGTACAGTAGTTGATTATAAATTAAGCATTGCCCTACGCCTCACTATATTGAAGAGTTTGATGGATTCCATGAACTCCTCTTTGATTTGTGTAACCCTCCATTATAACATTGTAGGAAATCAAAGCCTATATCTGGATAGCATCATAATTTTCCCTTGCATTTGACTATGTAATTACTATTAGCATACATATCAATTATGCCATTCTTTACACAGGTATCGCCTACCAGATTAGATCTTACAACATATGCATGAACTTATTTTCTTTGTTCCGATGCCATCATGTTTTCTCATGAGATCATTATACAAGTGCAGGCAAATGCATCTGCATGCTATCATAAGTAGCTATAATCATACGAATTCTACATGAAATCTGCAATCATTATAACTTTATAATCGTAAGAGTTCTGTATATAACTTGCAATCATTATGGTCCATGAGACAATGTTCCTCCTAAAATTCTTATCCAACACTTTCTCTGTTACTTGCATTCGAGAACACTTGGCATAGAATTCAATAAGCATATTGTTTACAGAATTATCCAGATCCTATTGTCGTCCATGCAATTAAATTTTTGATATGCATTTTCAACAAATAATATCTTTTCCCATTCCATGCATCCTATAATTATAAATTCACTAAGGTTTATTGTATCCTATAAAATACTAGAGTTCCCACACAGGGAAATTAGTTCTACGGAACCCATGCATTACAGTAATCCCATATGTTTAGATGAACCACAAAAATTAAGTATATGTATATATTTTAGAAGCAACAGCCTGTAGCCTTTTTAAAATTTTTATTTTTAACGATGATATTCAGACATAAATGTTCTTATTCTTTTCATTTTTTTTTTTTTACAAAGCAATGATAAAGGTAACAAGAGAAGTCCTAATTTGTTCATGCATGGCAGCAAGGGGAATAATGGAGTGTACCTTGATCTCTTTAAGATTGACGAAAATCCTGCATGCAATAGCTCTGATTTGTAGAAGAACAACAGCTTGATGAAGAAGAAGGCTTCAAACCCAGTTCTGGCTGCAGTCCATAGAGGAAGAACAATGGTTTTGGTTCCTCACGGCTGGAGAAATTGAAGAAGAAGAGGCTACAGCTGGGCGTCTTTTAAATACGAAGAGGATTGTGATTAAGAGAGGGGAGAAGTGTCGTTGAGGTTGGGATACAAGAGGGAGAGGGCTGTGTTTTTATATAGCAAGGGTTAGTCTTTGTTATTGGACAAGTGTAATTAAGAATTATCCAAATGGAAGGAGAAAGAAAAAACCAAGTGGCTATTCCAGACAGCCGTCTGTTCTGTGTTGACTGTACTAAAAATATATTTTAGTTATTTATTTTTTTTTTCATTTGAGATTTTTAAAATATCCGCATGCGCACATCGAGATTTCGATTTCGACGCGCAATATCTTGAATTGATCGTATCGAGACGACGATCAATTCGAGTATAATGTTGACATACTTTCGGTCGAGTTTTGAATACCCGAAATTTTCGGATACGGCTTTTGTCTAAGACTAAATTTTGTAATTTTAAATATCATATGACCTCCAATTGACGAACGGTCGATTCCGTTGGTCTCGTGTCATCGAATCAGATCTAATGACGGTCTCGGTTCGTTTCGCGGTTTCCGAATTTGCGTCGCGGCTTTTCACGGCACGCATTACGAAGGGACCGATTTTTGGTCGATTTCGTCCGAACGACTTTTGATTCATTATTGATTGATCGTTTTAGGTTGTTCAGTATTGACCGACAACGTTTTTGAGTCCATCAGACCCAAAATCGGACGACTTCGGGTTTGATTGGATTCCGGATGTTACAAATATAAAAACCTCAAAGGGAGTCTCGTCCTCGAGACTCGAGTTAAGGCTATTCGGTGACTTGTTTGAATTTCATATGTCCATAAAAACTTCAAAGGGTTTTGAACCCATAAAAACCTCAAAGGGAAAACAAGTCATATATTTATAACGCTTCTAATTACAAAAGCTTGTTGTGTTGATTACATCAGAATAGCTGCGGGTATCGTGCCCGCATGTCGGCTTCAGTCTCCCATGTCGCTTCCTTGACGCCGTGTCGGTGCCACAAAACCTTGACCAATGAAATCTCTTTGTTGCGAAGCTTCTTCACAGCACGATCAAGTATCCGGACAGGCTTCTCCTCATAGGTCAGATCCGGCTCTACATCGAGATTCTCGTAACTGATGATGTGGCGAGGGTCATGAACATATTTCCTCAGGTTGGATATGTGGAAGACATCATGAATAGCAGAAAGATGTGGAGGAAGAGCTACTCGGTAAGCAACCTTCCCCACTCTAGCCAGAATCTCGAACGGTCCAACATATCGCGGCGCCAACTTGCCACGAACACCGAATCTCTGTACTCCCTTCATGGGAGATACTCGCAAAAATACCCAATCTCCAACCTATAATTTATAGGAATGTCATTAGTATGAGATTAAGTTGGATATATATATATAGATCATAGACGAAGAAGAAATAATTAGATTACCTGGAACTCTAAGTCTCTCCTTCGACGATCAGCATAGCTCTTCTGGCGACTCTGTGCCGTCAGAAGCCTCCGTCGCACAAGATCAACAGCTCTCGCAGTCTCCTCCAAGAGATCCACGGAATATAAAGCATGATCACCTACCTCACGCCAACTGAGAGGTGTGAGGCATCTCCGCCCGTATAGGGCCTCGAATGGTGCCATGCCAATACTGGAGTGATAGCTGTTGTTGTACGTGAATTCCACCAAAGGCAAATAGTCCTTCCAGGACCCTTTCCACTCCAATGTGCATGCGCGAAGGAGATCCTCAAGCGTCTGAATGGTGCGCTCACTCTGCCCGTCTGTCTGCGGATGATAAGCAGAACTCATCTTCAGCTCTGTCTGTAGTGCTGACATGAACTGCTGCCAATAGTGAGATGTAAATCTCGAATCCCTGTCAGACACCACCTCTCGTGGTATACCATGTAGCCTGATAATGTTCTGCACATAGAGCTTGGCTAATCTGGATGGAGTATATGTCGTGTGGACAGGTATGAAATGGGCTGACTTGGTCAACCTATCAACAACGACCCATATAGAATCATGGCCACCTGGCGTCTTCGGCAATCCTGTGACAAAATCCATAGAAATGCTCTCCCACTTCCACTCAGGAATGGGGAGAGACTGCAGTAATCCTGGCGGTCTCCTGTGCTCAGCCTTGACCATTTGACAGGTCATGCATCTGCTAACATGTAGGGCCACATCGCGCTTCATCCCATCCCACCAGAAATGTCGACGCAGATCACGGTACATCTTCGTACTGCCTGGATGGATAGATAACCGTGAACTGTGTGCCTCGTCCAAAATGTCTCTGCGAAGCTGCTCGTCATTGGGTACAACTACCCGTCCTGCCTTCCATAAAATAGACTCCATCACAACAAAGTCGTCAAACTCGTCCTTGATGGCGCGCATGTATCTATCATGAATCCAAGGATCGGTCTTCTGGCCCTCAACAATACGATCCCAAAGACTGCTGTATCGTGGAGGCACGGCGGTAGAAATGGCTGTGCTCTCCTGAGGATGCCAATCACTCAAAGCTGCAAGCGTATCCCACGTGTATAGCCAGTTCGCCGTACCATCAGCATGCGCTCTCCTGCTAAGTGCATCAGCTACTACGTTTCCCTTACCGGGATGGTAAGAGATCGTGCAATCATAGTCCTTCAGCAATTCGAGCCATCTACGCTGCCTCATGTTCAGCTCCTTCTGATCAAAGATGTACTTCAGACTCTTGTGGTCTGTGAAAATCTCGAAGTTCACCCCATATAGATAGTGGCGCCAGATCTTCAAAGCGAAGACAACTGCCGCCAACTCTAAGTCATGTGTGGGGTAGTTCCGCTCGTGCGGTCTCAACTGTCGTGATGCATAAGCAATCACCTGTCCTCTCTGCATCAACACTGCTCCTAGACCTTCTCCAGATGCATCTGTGTAAACTGCATAGTCCTGAGTGCCTGAAGGAAGAGCAAGAATATGCGCTGTAGTCAACCTCTCCTTCAGTGTCTGGAAGGCCTGCTCACATGAATCGTCCCAAATGAATGGAACTCCCTTCTGCGTCAATCGTGTCAATGGACGGACGATGCGTGAAAATCCGCTGACAAAGCGTCTGTAATAGCCCGCTAATCCGAGGAAGCTCCGAATCTGAGTGACTGTCTTGGGCTGCTCCCAAGACATAACTGCATCTATCTTCGCGGGATCAACCGCAATGCCTGCTCCAGAAATAATATGCCCGAGAAATGAGACCTGGGATAACCAGAACTCACACTTGCTCAACTTGGCATATAGCTTGTGCTCTCGTAATGTGTCTAAGACGATCCGCAGATTATTAGCATGATCCTCTTCATTCCGTGAATAGATGAGCACATCATCGATGAACACTACTACAAACTTGTCCAAGTATGGACGGAAGGTACGGTTCATCATATCCATGAAAGCCGCAGGTGCATTGGTGAGCCCAAACGGCATCACCACAAACTCGTAGTGTCCATAGCGAGTCCTGAAGGCTGTCTTCGGAATGTCCGACTCGCGAATCCTCAGCTGATGGTAGCCTGAGCGAAGGTCGATCTTCGAGAAAACCGAAGATCCCTGGAGCTGGTCAAACAAATCATCGATACGTGGCAAGGGATAACGGTTCTTCACCGTTCTCTTGTTCAGCTGCCTGTAATCGATGCATAACCTCATGGATCCATCCTTCTTCTTGACAAATAGAACCGGAGCACCCCAAGGTGAAGTGCTCGGCCTCACGAATCCCAAGTCAAGCAACTCCTGCAACTGCACCTTCAGCTCCCTCAACTCGGCTGGTGCCATGCGATATGGTGCCATAGAAATCGGCTGTGTATCTGGCAACAATGTGATCTCGAACTCAATCTCCCTCTCAGGAGGTAGCCCTGGTAGCTCATCAGGAAATACGTCAGGGTATTCTGAGACTACTCGGATGTCCTGAATCATCGGCTCCTGATCAGACACCTCTCGAATAAAAGCAAGGTAAGAATCGCAACCCTGATCAACAAGTCGCTGGGCTCGCAATACTGAAATATACTCCATGGTGGAGTCATGTGTAGTACCCTCAAAGGTGAACTCGGGTAGATCTGGAATCCTGAAGACAACCGTCTTCCTAAAGCAATCTACAAGTGCATGATGAGTGGATAGCCAATCCATGCCCAATATCAAGTCGAACTCATCAAGCTGCAGAAGTAGGCAATCTGCGATCATCTCATGACCTCCTATCAGTATGGGCAAGTGCCTGACTATCAGAGATATGACAAATAACTGGCCACCTGGCCCTCGGATGTGATATGGAGACGATAGCGTCTCTGTAACTCTATCTAAAGAAACAAGCAACCTCGAAGCAAGGAAAGAGTGTGTCGCGCCGGAATCAAATAAAACATGGAAAGGTCGGCCCAAGACTGAGACCATACCTTTCACCACTGTAGCCGCTGAACGTGCCTGCTCCTCAGTAACGGCATGTAACTGTCCCTGCCTGGCTGATGCAGCACTAGAACCTGCCACACTCTGCGTCTGTCTCTGCTGCTGCGGTCGCCTGAAGCTGGAGTTCCTGCCACGGAAACTCCCTGAACGCTGTGTCTGAGGCTGTGGCTGTGAAGGCTCGCCAGAAGCCTGTGGGCACTGAGCTCGGTAGTGTCCCCACTCGTGACATCGGTAGCACCGGACTGGTCGAGTAGAGGGAGTAGCTGTGTCCGTGCTCCGAGCTGGTCCTGCAGGTGGTCTATCTGCTCGCTGCAACCCAGATGGTCGAGCGGACTCTGTACCTCGTCCGGCAAGTGCTCCTCCTAGAGTAGTCGATGGAGAAGAGCGAGCACTGCCAGAGAACGCCGAACCTGTAGGTCGGAACCGTCTGGCTGACCTCTGCTGCTGAAACGGTCGACGTATCGGCCCAAAATATCGCCGCGGTCTAGGCGGTGCTCCAGACGAGCTCCCGTAACGTCTCCCTCTGATGTCCTCGAACTTCTCCGCAGCATCGGTAGCCTCGGAGATAGAAGTGATGTGTAGTCCAGCCAGCTTCTCCTGCACCTCCTCTCGCATGCCGCCAATGAACTTCTCCAGATTCTCCTCTGGAAATGCGCCAGCTGCTCGTGTGTGTCGTGACAGCTCTGTGTATCGGATAAAGTAATCCCGGGCTGTCATCTGTCCCTGACGAAGCTCTGCAAACAGTCGACGCTGGGACTCCCTCCACTTCGCAGAAAAGAAGTGGGCTCTGAACTTCGTCACAAAATCGTTCCAAGTAGGCTCTCGGCCTAACTCGGACACTACGGCCATCCACCATCGCTCGGCGAAGTCTATCAGTGAGTACTCTACGAAAGATAGCCACGTGTTTCGTGGCGCATTAATCGCCCTGAGTACTTTCATTACTCTCATCAGCCACTGCTCAGCGTCATCTGGTGGACCTGTGCCCTCGAACAAGGGTATGTTGGCCCGCTGATAAGAAGTGAAGACTGACTGGTGCCTGTGAATGGCTGCAAACTCGTGTGTATCCTCGTCAGCAAAGTCAACAGGGTCCTGCTCCCTGCCTAAGTCTGCATCCTCCTCAGCTCCATGCTCTGGAATGGCCTCTAGTGGATCATCAGGATGAGGCTGCTCCACCTCAACGGACTGGTGCTGGTCCTGCCGTATCCCATCCTGGGATGGATAGTACGTGAAATCTGACAGGTCCTCGAATCTCATCTCTATGTCCGTCTGCCTGTCAGCAATCTCAGTCTGCTGGGCCAATATCTGCTCCTGCTGGCCTCTCATAGCAGCCTGCTGCTGCTGAAGATCAGTAAGTGCGCTCAGTATGCGTGCCAGCTGATCAGAAGTATCTTGACCTGGTCGAGATGCCATGGCTCTGCATAAGAACCATAATTAGTCATAGAAGTACCATTTGAAGATACTTATAATATATGCCTTTTTCTCTTCTTGGGATATATTATGAAAATTAATGAAATTGGTGACATCTGTGCTAATTGAATTCGAATGTCATATTTCCCTTCTCGAACTCACGACAAGTCGGAAGACTGCCGCTATCCGAGACATAATGCGACCGGAATTGCAATACTGCGAATGTGTGTATCGGGGTACCACTGCTCTGATACCAAACTGTTGACCCCTCAGGATCCGGGTACCCGTTTACGCGCAATTCGCAAGATATCATTCGCAATTATATCGCACAAGTTGTAAAAATACAGGGAAAATTTTTTCTCGACTATGACATTCATTTTCAACACATGACCACAAGTAAAAGAGACAGACATCACCAAAATTTCTTTTCATTACTATTCATATCCATTGACAACATGTACAAGCATATTCCATGTTACAACATATATCCCAAAATGTGACAAAAGAGATAGCATTTACATCATCATCTGAACAAAAACTAAGGCAAAGTAAATCATACCGTCGGGTATACACTATATCTCCTGGAAGCATGTATATACTGAGCGGCTACTAAACTGCAGGCTGTTTGCCTGCCACACACAATAGGAAGAAAAGGCGTCAGCGGTTGCTGGTACCTCCCAAAAACTTATATAAAATAACGGGCATTTATTATTTACAAAAGAAACAAGCAGAAAGGCGAGAGTAACTCAAATTAAGATTAAATTCTACTTGCAAATGAAAACGGTTTTTCAGGTTACTTGTAAGCATCTCAAATGTTCGTAATGCATTTCTAATGACTTTCCCCTGAACCCGGCATTTCCCATATGTAACATTATTTCGATAGCAGTTGCGTAATCATGAGTGTGTGAGGGGGAATGCATATATCATTTTCCTTAGAGATCATGTTGGTTAGTGAAAGAATGGAAAAATTGAGATTGTAGAGATCTATTAATGTATTTAAATTCTTGGGTAGAGAGAATGGTCTTTTGATCTTAACTTCTCAATTCCTCAATCTTCAATGTTTCAGATATAACTCCAGATGTTGTAGATGTAGATGTGGATGATCTAGATATAGAATCGCCAAGTCTGTTTGGCGAAGTAACTCAAGCGGTGAAGAAGCCTGCAAATGGCTCTTCCGTCTCGCCCTCTAATTGGAAGTGCGGTCCAATAGAGGGATAGGTCTATTCCCCAACTACGCCACTGAGACGGGTGAGAGAGACTTCCTAGGAAAAGTCGCTCTAGAAAAACAGTCCGACTAGTACAGACAACCGAGCTCGTACGTAAAGCTGAAAAACCAGGATCCCCCGCCTGGGCATCCTAAAACAGGGTCAACGGAATGGTCTAAAGTCGGGATCCCAACGAAGGCGTAAAAACACTGCGAGCTCGCGTAAAAACCGTGTAAAAGACTGGGATCCTAGACCCGCGCATTAAGCGGCCGCTGCCCTAACTGGGCTTCCTTTCCTCCGCCCAGTTGAGGGTCACCGCCCCCTCGCACGATCAGGTGCAAGGATCACCATGACCGGCATTAATATTATCAGTCATCATTGATTCCCAATATTTCACTTATTTGATTACTCAATACCTTCTCGATCTTTTCTATGGTCAACTAAACCAATTTAGGTATTTTGCGATATCTTATCATTAATGATTTATGTATTTGGTAGATTGGATGGGATGTCTCAGTACCCTAACAGTGGCTCTAACTTGTTATTTCTATTCTGATAGCAATAACATAGGGCTCTTTATCACTGGGCTGCCTATAACTATAAGTTATGATGAAAGGCAACAATTATTGCCACTGCAACTGCACCGTAATGGCAATATGAAAAAGGTTTCTTCTCAATGATTTTGGTATTTATCGCGTTTATAGCTTTAATAGCCTCCTCTACAGTGGAAATTGTTATAAAACTACAATTCTTACTCCGTCCTTGATGATCAATCATTATCTTACAAGAAATATACCTAACCCAAAAAAAATAGTTACTTCATCTTTCTGTTATCAATGTAGTCACCAAGATTTTTCTTTTATTCTTATGTTGGCTCCTTTTGTCTTCTCTAACATGACTTTTCTTTCATGTTTGTGCTCGGCCCTAATCCCAACATCTCTCTTTCTCTCTGCTCTAGTTTGGCTCTTCCAGCAGGCCAAACTTTATTACCATAAGAAGTACTTTCGATGAGTGTCTACAGCATCAGTATTTCTCTGTACAGTAGTTGATTATAAATTAAGCATTGCCCTACGCCTCACTATATTGAAGAGTTTGATGGATTCCATGAACTCCTCTTTGATTTGTGTAACCCTCCATTATAACATTGTAGGAAATCAAAGCCTATATCTGGATAGCATCATAATTTTCCCTTGCATTTGACTATGTAATTACTATTAGCATACATATCAATTATGCCATTCTTTACACAGGTATCGCCTACCAGATTAGATCTTACAACATATGCATGAACTTATTTTCTTTGTTCCGATGCCATCATGTTTTCTCATGAGATCATTATACAAGTGCAGGCAAATGCATCTGCATGCTATCATAAGTAGCTATAATCATACGAATTCTACATGAAATCTGCAATCATTATAACTTTATAATCGTAAGAGTTCTGTATATAACTTGCAATCATTATGGTCCATGAGACAATGTTCCTCCTAAAATTCTTATCCAACACTTTCTCTGTTACTTGCATTCGAGAACACTTGGCATAGAATTCAATAAGCATATTGTTTACAGAATTATCCAGATCCTATTGTCGTCCATGCAATTAAATTTTTGATATGCATTTTCAACAAATAATATCTTTTCCCATTCCATGCATCCTATAATTATAAATTCACTAAGGTTTATTGTATCCTATAAAATACTAGAGTTCCCACACAGGGAAATTAGTTCTACGGAACCCATGCATTACAGTAATCCCATATGTTTAGATGAACCACAAAAATTAAGTATATGTATATATTTTAGAAGCAACAGCCTGTAGCCTTTTTAAAATTTTTATTTTTAACGATGATATTCAGACATAAATGTTCTTATTCTTTTCATTTTTTTTTTTTACAAAGCAATGATAAAGGTAACAAGAGAAGTCCTAATTTGTTCATGCATGGCAGCAAGGGGAATAATGGAGTGTACCTTGATCTCTTTAAGATTGACGAAAATCCTGCATGCAATAGCTCTGATTTGTAGAAGAACAACAGCTTGATGAAGAAGAAGGCTTCAAACCCAGTTCTGGCTGCAGTCCATAGAGGAAGAACAGTGGTTTTGGTTCCTCACGGCTGGAGAAATTGAAGAAGAAGAGGCTACAGCTGGGCGTCTTTTAAATACGAAGAGGATTGTGATTAAGAGAGGGGAGAAGTGTCGTTGAGGTTGGGATACAAGAGGGAGAGGGCTGTGTTTTTATATAGCAAGGGTTAGTCTTTGTTATTGGACAAGTGTAATTAAGAATTATCCAAATGGAAGGAGAAAGAAAAAACCAAGTGGCTATTCCAGACAGCCGTCTGTTCTGTGTTGACTGTACTAAAAATATATTTTAGTTATTTATTTTTTTTTCATTTGAGATTTTTAAAATATCCGCATACGCACATCGAGATTTCGATTTCGACGCGCAATATCTTGAATTGATCGTATCGAGACGACGATCAATTCGAGTATAATGTTGACATACTTTCGGTCGAGTTTTGAATACCCGAAATTTTCGGATACGGCTTTTGTCTAAGACTAAATTTTGTAATTTTAAATATCATATGACCTCCAATTGACGAACGGTCGATTCCGTTGGTCTCGTGTCATCGAATCAGATCTAATGACGGTCTCGGTTCGTTTCGCGGTTTCCGAATTTGCGTCGCGGCTTTTCACGGCACGCATTACGAAGGGACCGATTTTTGGTCGATTTCGTCCGAACGACTTTTGATTCATTATTGATTGATCGTTTTAGGTTGTTCAGTATTGACCGACAACGTTTTTGAGTCCATCAGACCCAAAATCGGACGACTTCGGGTTTGATTGGATTCCGGATGTTACACTATACTTGATTGTTGCGAAAGTTCTTGCGAGGAGGCTGGCGGTGGTTTTGGATGGTCTGATCCATCCCTCTCTGGTGGCCTTCATCCCCGGCCGTTCGATCTCTGATGTGTCGGCCCTTGCCTCTGAGATGGTTGACAGCTGGCTGAGGCGGGGGAAGCAGGGCTTTCTTTGGAAGGTGGACTTCGCAAAGGCGTATGACTCCTTGGACTGGAGCTTCCTCTGGTCTGTGCTGCGTGCTCGCGGGTTCCCAAATTTATGGACCTCCTGGATGCGCCGATGCGTTTCTACGGCATCCTTTTCAATCATGTTGAATGGCCGTGTCGTTGGTAGTCGGTTTCAGCCAAGGAGGGGTGTTCGGCAGGGGTGCCCTCTGGCACCCATGCTCTTCGTCATTGCCGCCGACGTGCTCCCGAGAATGGCGGATAGGGTGATCGCGAGGGGCTTCTCCTCCGGCTTCTCGTGTAACTACAACAACTCTCCAACCCTCCAGTATGCGGACGACACAATCGCCTTCATTGAGGGGGGTCTGGAGGAGGTTAGAGGTATGGCGGTCACTTTCGCCATCTTTTCCGAGCTCTCGGGGTTGCGAATCAACCATTCCAAGTCCAAGTTGATTCCTTTCGCGTCGGATGATCGGTCTGCGGCGGCTTGTGGCGTGGTTCTGGGGTGCTCCCCCTCTGCCCTTCCAATCGATTACCTGTGTCTACCGCTGGGCGCGAGAAGGCCGAGATTGTCCCATTGGAAGAGGGTCATGGAGAGGGCGGAAAGAAGGCTTGCGGGGTGGAGTGCGGCGATGCTTTCCAAGGGTGGGCGTCTTGTGCTCATCAGGTCGGTTTTGGCGGCTATTCCAATCTATTTTTTGTCCAACTGGGCTATTCCGGTGGGGGTTAAGAGGAGGCTTGAGGGCCTTATGCGGACATTTCTATGGGGAAGAAGGGGCTCCGCGTCGCGGGGCATCCATCTGGTGCCCTGGAAGGATGTGGCGAAAAGGAAGTGCGATGGTGGGCTCGGCATTCGTAGCCTGGATCTGGTCAACAATGCACTGATGCTTAAATGGGTCAACAAGCTTTGGGGTAGCGCCTCCGGCTTCTTTCCCTCTATGCTGCGTGATATTCTCTCCATCGGTGCGGACTTGCTGCGAGACGCCGACGCTTCGCGTTCTGGGATGCCTTTTTGGAGGGGGATCGCCTCGGCGGCTAGGCGGTTCTCTCATCTGTTCAAGCAGGTTCTGGGTGATGGCAACTCGTTTCTTTTTTGGCACGACGCTTGGGCGGGGGACGCCACTCTCGGTAGCTCCTTCCCTCGTCTCTGTGCCTTGGCGTCCAACTCTGGTGCTTCGGTGGCTTCCGCTTGGGGCGGGGACAGCTGGTTCCCTTCCTTTGCGGCCAACCTCTCCGACGAGCGCTTCGATGACCTCTTATGCCTCCTGCAGCAGCTTAGGGATGCGCCATCGCCATCCAGTGGCAGGGATCACTGGATCTGGCGTGACGGCGCCTTCTCTTCGAGGAGGGCTTTCAAGGTGATCTCACAGCAGCCTACCTCTGATCGTACCCCCCTTTGCAACGATTTGGGGTGGTTGTGGACTTTAAATTTGCCAGAGAAGGTGGCCTTTTTCCTGTGGCTTTTGCGCCGCGGTAGGGTATTGACCCGCGATAGATGTGCTATGTTTCTATCGGGGGTTGGCTCCATGGATTGTGTGCTGTGTTCCGGCGAGCTGGAGACTTTGCAACATCTTTTCTTCTGTTGTCCGTGCTCGACCTCCATTTGGGAGTGCCTCAATGTGCCCTGGTTGGACGCTTCTTCGGCCGACTCGTTCTGGATCTCTTTGCGCTCTTGTGCTGATTGGCCAAGGAGGGAGTTGCTCCGCCCGCTCGCTTGCACCTGGGCTTTATGGCTCGCTAGGAACGCCAAGATCTTCAGGGGCCAAAGATTCTACAGGGAAAACGTTTTAGAGCATGTGGAGTTAATTCTGAATGATTGGATGCTGCGGTAATGCTGTTGTCGCATGTGGATGTTTGGGTTGTGGACTGGGATATTGACAGGGATCTTCTCGATCCCTGGTGTTTGTATCACTTTGTACCTCTCTTCTCCTCTCCCTCTTCTCGTTTTTAATAAATTTTTGGGGCGAACACATCCATGTGTCTCCCCCGAACCGTTCTGATTTCAAAAAAAAAAAAAATTCTGACTTTCTTTTTGATGCTGCGATCACATAAAAACAAAAACTTTGAAGCTCAATAGCTAAATGCGGAGCAGTTAGATCATGAGCTAGGATGCAACTGACATGACACAACCACTAGCCATCTTTTGAAGTTAGAAAGTTCTCCTTCTGCTTAATATGAGAAGCCTTCCACTCAGGAAGGCCTTTCGGCTGTGCTTCATTCAATCAAAAAAGTCTTTCTTGGACAGAGCTGCCGTCCTTTTTTACTGTAGGCTCTCTTAAATATAGAGGAGAAAACCTAGAGGGTAAGTTACATAGGAAAGGCATAAACCCCCTCAAAATGAAGCACACATATCAGTTATGCTCAGCTTGAAACATCTTTAAGTGATGCTTTGGCTAGGGTCTTGATGAAAACATCTGCTGTTTGTTCCCCTGATCTACTCCAATATGTTTGATCCTCTCATGGAAATCTGGATTGTTGACAATGAAATAAGCAACGTGGTTGTCGTAAAGAAGCTACACGGGAAGAGGCATGCCAATATCTAAGTCTGTCAGAACGGATCCGAACCACATCATCGTGCTTCCCTGCACCATATCTCTGTATTCAGACTCATCACTAGATCTAGCAACCACAATCTGCTTCTTGCTTTTCCATAAGATTAAAGAACTCCACACGAAGGTTGTAAAACCAATAGTAGATTTCCTGTCTTTAGGTTATCCTATATAGTCAACATTTAGATTTCAACAGAGGTTCTTTTCTTCTATTTTATCTATGATTATGCATTTCTTAAATAAATGGACCAATAACTACACTATTCTAATACCATATGCAAGTTTTTTGTGCCATATATGTAGTCCAAGTCAGTTCTCCCTTGTATCTGTGATCAGAAAGAAAGTCTCTCATGTGCGAAGCGAAGTGAGCATTTCGAGCTTAGTCCGAGATATTATTATTCGGATGTAAGCGGGGTCTGCTACCTTCTTCTTGACTGCATGCTTTCCACTTAGCTTTTATGTATATTTATACACGGCAAGAGATGTCCCTCTACTAAATAGCAATCATGTACTTGGAAAAGACTTTGACTATTAGGATCATATAAATGCATCCATGTGAGCATGTCGTGGTTGCTCCATTAATTCGGCTGATTTTGCTTGCTGAAAAGGAGATATATGGCCTGGTAATAGTCATGTGCACGAGCTTACCAACGAGCGCCCTGTATCCCCTCTTGTCCACTTAATCTATATCATCATCGTAGAGCTTCATTCTAGGATCCATGGGAGTAGTGGCTAGTTTGCAGTCTGCCATCCCAATCTTTAGAAGAGATCTGTAACGTACTTCCTATGTGTCATCCTTACCTAGCTCAACCCTAGTTTGTCAAGGTTCTTGGTGACAAACTTTTGTCCAAGGAACTCCTTAACCTTGTGGATACCTAGTAAATTATCTCCTGTAACAATGATATCATCAACATAAATTAAAATGACAATAATACCTATCCATATCTTATGTACAAAGAACAAGTGATCTACAATCAATCTCGTGAAGCCCTGCTGCTATATCAAGTACGAGAGCTTTTGGAACCATGCTCTGGGACTTTGCTTAAGACCATAAATAACCTTATGAAGTTAGCATATTTTTTGACACTCCCCCTAAACAACAAACCTAGGTGGATGCTGCATGTAGACTTCCTCCTATTGACCACCATATAAGATAACATTCTTGAACTTGAATTGGGAAAGTGACCAGTTCCATGCCGCAACAATTGAGAGGAGGATTTGGAGGGTAGAATGACGAGCCACGTGGGAAAACATGTCCTCATAGTCCATCTCACATGTTTACGTAAACCCACTTGGCTCAAGCTTAGCCTTACAACAATCAACACTGCCATCTGCTTGCTGCTTCACTGTAAAGATACATTTGCAGTTAACCACAAACGCCATTGTTGGGGCAGTAACTAGGCTCCATGTGCATTGGGGCTAGAGTGCAATCATTTTCCACCTCGACAGCAAAATGCCATTGACTATCTCGCATAACCTCATGATATGTACATGGGATTGCAAAAATAGATAATCCTACCACAAACTTCCTGGAATCCTCTGAAAGATGCCCACAAGAAACATGGGTTACGAATGGGTACACAACATAAGTATGCTTCGAAGAGCAATGGGATGATGAAGATCCTTTGGACGATTTGTCTCATGTACAATACACTATTGATGTGCTACATACTTAACCTGTAAACATGGAAGGCCGTATCGCGATATATCGACTATATATCAGTATCGACAGGTCGACGATATATCGCTGATATGGTCGATATTTGGTCTTTTAAGGCCATTTTATTCACAATCTCGGTTCAATATCGGCATATAGCGTCGATATATCATTGATATATCGATGATATATTGTATCGACATGGTATCGATATCGATACTGATATCGATATGGCCATCCTTGCCTGTAAAGTCTCTTGCTGTATAGACAAATCAACAGTGCCATCTGTAGTAACCAAATGCTTAGAATTTACCTATACATGCTGGATGGTGGGGAAGGCACAAGAGCATGTGGTACAATAGTGTGATGCCTACGGATCTGGGTTACCCGTTTACGCAGCTTTCACAATATTATTTTCAATATTGATCGCAATGGGTCACCTGAAAGTGAGAGAATTTTTTTCGCATTTCGAATGACATTCAGAATAATGTAAACAACCACATAACTAACAAGTGTCACCAATTCATATTGCATTAATTTTTATATACAATTACATGTAATAAAAAAATTTGCATTATATACATGTATCCCAAAATATAAAAGAAAAGAAAGAAAATCATTTACATTATCTTGTACAAAAAATGTAATCATGTGTACCGTAACAAAAACTGTGGAAGCTCAACGTCCAACTGTCAATCTACTGCGATGCATGCGCCTTTCCTGCTACACATGTTAGGAACAAGAGAAATGTCAACAAAGGTCGGTATAATCAAAATTTGTGAAAATTAAAATAGACATTCCAGTGGTTTCAAAATAAAGCAAGTAGACAGGTGTTGATATTTAAAATGTACAAGCTACTTGCGTGGATTTTGTTTTCAAGCTATTATGTATGTAAATCCCCCGATCACCCAACACCCTATAACTTTCCACATATGATATTTTCATATTTTAATTAATGACTCATATGTAGGTTGTTATCTTTTTATCACTTATAGATCAGTGATGAGTCTATGATCTGATCTTTATTTCTGTCTAATTTCTGAAGTCTAGTGGATAGTCTGTGGTCTTGGGTTGAGTGTGACCTCACACTATGACTCTAAGGCGTGAAGAACATTTTTAGGGTTGGGTGCCTCCGTTGGCATGCGGTGAAGTATAATGCATCCTAACTAAGTTCCCAACACTTCCACTAGCTTCTCCTATCATCCGTAGTAGTAGTTGTAAATTATAATTAAATGTCGATGATTGATGATTGTTGATGATTGGTGATTTCTATCTCACAATCCTTTTATCGCCAGGATCTATTGACAGAACAATAAACAACCTCAAGAACAACACCAAACTCAACTATAACCAAATTTAATTGTAACTAACTCAGTTGTAACCAACTCATCTTTTAACCAAGCTCAATTGCATCCAATCTCAACTCTAGCTGACCAGGATCTTTTCGTCTCCGAGACTTATTGGCGGATCAATAACCAAAACTCAAGCGGTAAAGAAGCCTCCTAAGAGACTCTTCCGTCTCACCTTCCCAGTGGAAGTGCGGTCCAGAAGAGGAGGGCTAGATTCACTCCCAAACTACGCCCCTGAGTTGGACTAAGTCACTCCAGAAAACCGACCCGACCGGTACATGCAGAAAGAGCGCTAAAAATCAAAACCAAGGGTCCTCCAGCCTAGGCATCCTATTGAAACAGGGTCAGCGGAACTGGTCAAAAATCTGGATCCCAACCAAGCGTAAAAACACTGCGAGCTCGCGTAAAAATAATAAAAAAGATTGGGATCCTAGACCCGCTCTCTAGGCGGTGCTGCCGTAACTAGGCTTCCTATCTCCCGCCCAGCTGAGGCTCACTAGTCATCACTGATTCCCAACATTTTCACTTACTTGACTGCTCACTTCTTTCTCAATCATTTTTGTGGTTGACTATACAAATCTACGTCTTTTTGTCAATAGTTATCTATAGTTAGTAGAGTATACCAAAAAGATTTATTTATGCAGATGATCGGTCCTTGATGTCTCAGGTTATCATTTCTAAATCATAAGTTTAGCAGCTATTCATTAGATTTGTATCTAAGTTCAACTCAATAAAAAATTCCAAACTTTTCTTATAACTTTTAATTTAATGGCATGATTTGTGATCTAGATTTTTGTAAGCCACTTGTATGAATCCCAATGTTCTCATTTTTAAAACTTGAGATCAGGAATTGATCACTAAATTTGGATTCAAGTTTTTGAATTAATGTAAAATTCTCAACTTTTCTTATTTAGTCATGATATAGGAGTCGCTCATTAAATCTAAAGTTAGTCTCAACTTACATGCTAATTCATCCCTAATCTCTCAATTTTTAGCCATGAAATAGCTAATTGATGTTCTAAAATTTGACTTAATTGTATCCAAATCATCCTAAATTTCTTCTCAATAATCATGAAATCAGTAGCTATTCACTGATCTAAAATTGGATCTTACACGCATGTTAATCTCCTCAAAATTTTCACTTTGATTTATGAAACAATAGCAATTTAATGATCTAATTTTGGATCTTAAAACATGATAATCACCTTCAAATCTTCAAATTTTGCTCATGAAATCTAAGTATAACAGTAGATTGATTTTAGCACAAAAACGTGTGCAAATAACCTGAATTTCTTTCATTTTTCAATCATGAAATTAGTGCTTAATAGTGGACTTTTTTCAGCAGTAGAATGTATGCCAGTTTCCCCCAAATTCTTTCAGTTTTTATCATGAAATTAAGTATAACAGTGGACTGGTTTTGGGTCTTAAAATATGCAAACTGGATCACAATTAAGGTCTGAATTTGGTACTAAATGTATGCAATTCACTCCTAATTCTTTCATATTTCAATATGAAATTAGTGTCCAAATTATGATCTGAAATTTGGGTCTTGATTGGTACTAATTTATATTTAAAATATTTCAAATCTCTCATAAATACCAACATGAAAATCGTAGTTATTTTAGGTCTGAAATTTGATCTAATTCAGGCCATAATACTCCCATTTCTTTTAAAATTTAAAGCATGAACATCAGTAAAACATTGATCCGAAATTTGATTATATTTATACCATTTGCTCCTATTTCTTTTAAAATTTTAAAGAATGAACAACAATAAAACATTGGTACGAAACTTGATCATAATTATGCTATTTTACCCCCATTTGCTCCAATTCTTAGATCATGAAATATTATTTTAAAGGCATGCATCAATAGTTATATAAGGGGGTTAAAATTTGGGTTTTTAAGACATGGATGTCATCAAAAGGAGGGGAAGAATTGTACCTTGGATCCTCAAGATTGAAGGATCGAATTGCATGCAAGAGAGGGGTTGAATTGGAGACTCCAACAACTGTTTGAACTTAAATGGAGCAACAACTCCCTTGCTTGCTGGAAACAACCCTTCAACTGCTTGAAGAGGCAGCAACTGCAGCCACGAGAGGCGGCAACAACAGCTGAGGGCTACCAATGTGCTGCAGCTGTAGCAGCTGCAGCTTTAATGGAGCAGCAACTACCTCAGGCAGCAAGCAGGAGCAGTACAACTACCTTGGAGCAACTATGATTGCCAATAAAGGCAACAAATTTCTGCTGCTTTCGGCAGCAGAAACATATAAAAAAAGGAAGTTGGGGGCCTTTTGGTGGAATTTGGGGGAGAAATAAGGAAGAAAAGAGGGAGGGGAGGGGTGTTTTATATAATTAAGAAGGGGGACTCTAGGGGTTGACAAGTAGAGGGGAGGTTTGGGACAAATGTGGGTGACATCAGCTGCTGTCCTGTACAACTGGAAATTATTTTTTTATTTTTTAAACCATTCTCTTTCTCTTATTTGAATACCAAAGCCCTTCGTATTTGCACCTCGTATTTCTGATTTTGATGTATACCATTTCGTTTCGATTATCTATGCATGACGACCAAACAATATAAATTTCATACTTTTCTGATCCAAGAGGGATAGAGAAATTGACGGAATACGATCTCGATTTTTGGGCAAAATTTGTGATTTTAAATTATAAAATGACCTCCGATCGACAAACGATCGATCTCGTTGGTCTTATTTCGTCGAGATGAATTTTTTGATGGTATCGGATTATTTTTATAGTTCCAAATTACGTCGTGGCTTTTCTGTTGGCATGCTTTACGATGCGTTTTTAATTTTTGATGGATTGGTTCCAAATGATTTTCTGATCTACAATATGCGGATCAATTTAGATCATTTAATATCAATCGATAGTTTTATCAGATCAAATGGATCATAATCGGGTCGAGTTCGGGTTATTCAGATCCGGATGTCACAAGTAGTGTCCTGCGAATGTAGTAACAAGGCAAAGTTTGAGCCACAAGATTAGGGGGAGGTGTGATGGGAGATAGAGAGACGAAGGAGTGTAATGTATACCTCCTTCCTAGACTTAGATGAAGTCATCCTCTCACTTGTCTTTGATTGCTGGTAAGATGCATATGGTTGATTGGATTCCTGTGATTGAGAAGATGGATCAAAGATTGGCGGGTTGGTGGTTTGCTTGTTCGTTTCGTGGCGGGAGATTGGTGCTGCTGAGATCAATCCTCTTTGCTATTCCTATCTTCTTCTTGTCATCGAGGCTTCTCCCGGTTGGGGTGTAAAAGAAGCTCAAGGGTATCATGAGATGTTTTTTTTGGACATCCTCGGAGTGATCCAACATGATGCCACTTGTAGATTGGGAATCTGTGTTGAAGGCGAATGATGATGGCGGACTTGGTTTTAGGGGTCTGGAGGAGATGAACTAGGCTATGCTAAGAAAGTTTGTCACTCGTATTTGGGGAGATTGTGACAACCTGGTGTGCATATTGATAATGAAGACTTATGAGTTGGGTTGTTCGTTTTCGGAAACAGGGAACCTTAGCTCTGCTCCCTCGTACTTCAGGAGAGGTGTTTGTAGCGTGGTTCAAAAGATTTGTCCATTTATGAGGCCAATCATAGGCACTGGGCAGACTTTAGATTTTGGACGGATGATTGGAGTAAAGGCGGGACATTTGGCTCGTAATACCCCTTCTTGATGACATTGGCTATAGATCCAAATTGCTCCATTGTAAATGACTGGGACGAACAATCCATTTCCATCGTTCAGGTCTGAGATGTCAGATCAACGCATGAACGAGCTGCTGGAGATGTTACAGGAACTTGAAGACTATGAGGGGCCAACCTAGGGGAGAGACTGCTGGAACTATTGCGATGGCTCATTTTCCGTGAGAAAAGCTTACAAGGCCTTGAAGGGCCCAATGATATTTGATCCTAGAGGGTGCTTCGTCGATTGCAGACGGATATGGAGGTGGAAAATTCCAGCAAACATGAAGGTTTTTATGTGGATATTCAAGAGGGGGAGATTGTTGAAAGGTGATAGATTTGCTCGTTTCATCGAGACCGCTGACCCGATATGCAGTGGATGTCAAGTGGATGTAGAGAGTGCATATCACATTTTCTTCGGATGTGGGAGCTCCATCGACGCATGGGTTTTTTCGACAATTCAATGGTTTCCATTGATGGGATCTTAAGGTTTTGGGAAATCATTAGTGCGAATTGGCGTGGCATTGAGAAGGAACGTGTGAGTTGCATGGCAATGATTTGTGCCATTTGGATTGACAGAAATGGGGTGGTTTTTCGAAATAATCGCATTTACGACGAAAATGTGGTGGTGCATGCTAGGGCGCTCATAGAGAGCAGGTTCTTGTAGCACGTGCTTTTACAAGTTCCCTTGTACTAAGCTTGTAATATTTTCTTGGTAATTAATGGTGAAGTTTTTAGGGTTACCCTTATACGATGGAGACCATTTTTTCTTTAAAAAAAATCCTATCACTTGTAGGAGAAAAATACATAACAAACTCAAAGAGAATTACGTCAACACTGACATAGTACTTTCCTTTGACATATCAAAGCACCGATAACCCTTTATAGGTCCGGGAGTAGCCAACAGAGATACACTTGACAACTTCAGGTGAGATCTTGTCACAACTATGAGTTAAGTAATGAACAAAAGTCATAGAGCCAATGACACATGATGTTAGAGAGAAAAAGATTCTTATCGAGAAAGACAGTCGAGAAAGGAACCTTTTACCCTAACACAAAGGATGGCATACACTCAACCATGTAGCGGGCAGCGAAAACCGCATCACCCCAGAAAGAATGAGGAGCATGACTCGGATAAGAATAATCCTAGTAACATTAAGAAGATGACGGTGTTTGCGATTAGCAACATCAACACCTTTCTGCTGAGAAGTGTAAGCACAAAGTCTGATGCATGATGCCAAGGGACCTGAAAAATTGAGAGCTGAATGTTCTTTATTTCGCTAACGAAATTTTGAATAACATAACCATCTTCACACTTGTTTTCCAGAAGAAAAACTTAAAAAGTCCATAAAAATCATCTACAACAACTAGATAGAACATGCACCCCTGGTGATCAAGAACATGATTGGGACCCTCAAGTATCAAAATGAATAAGCTCAAATAAAGAACTACGACTACGACTATGATGACCACGGAAAATAAATCCTCAGCTGGATCGCACTGAAAAGTAGACTGAGAAAGAATATATGGGAGGACTCTATACAACTTTTGTAGAGGAAGATGATCGAAGAAAATGCCGCATACATGGAGATACTTATTCAGTAGGAATGGAAGATTTTCCTGCATAAGGAGACTGTACCAGTCTATAGAGAAAACCTTACTCACGACCACATCCAAGCACCATCCCCATGAGTATATCTTGAACACAAGAGAAGATGGGTCAAATATGGAATGAAAATTCAGATTCTTGGTAATCTAACTAATAGATAACAACTTCATAGAAAATCAAGCGCATGAAGCACATTTTGCAGATGTATGGACTATGTCAATCGAACATCTCCCTGTCCTGTAATAAAGGAATATGTCCCATGTGCAATGACTATAGATCTTCCAGGATATACTGAACTGTAGGAAGTAAATTGTGCTATATCATTGCAATGATGATGAGATGCTTCAGAGTCCATAATCCACTCTGAAATGTTCTCTACGTGGCAACAAATGTATAAACTATACCTAAGGTACTGACAAAGGAAGAGGCTGCAACATCAAAAGGGTTCCAAGGAGCACTAATAGGGCTTGTAGAAGGAATCATCATCTCCCTCAAATAGAGACAAGTTTGTCGAGCTTTTGATCAACAGAGTTGACAATAGACTCAACCTGCTCGACAATATGGCAGACGCAGAGTAACCATGCTTTTAATAACAAGTGTTCTCAAAGTTGCTAGAATGATGACAATACAAGCACTGTTGGTGTGAGTGTCCCCCTCATATGCCACAACACCACATCCTCTAAACTGTACTGTGACGCCCTCCATAAGATCTCGATACTCAACAACCAACTCACAAACACTAGAATCACATTCGAAAAATGACAAATAGATAAGTATGAGAATAACAAAGTAAAATGAAGTAAATATGATGCATTCACTTCTCATTGATATACAAAAATTGATAGGACCTCCCATTTTAAGTAGAGCCGGCTACATGGATTCTTGCTCAAATCCATGTTGAAAGATCTTATTATTTTTATGCTGGTTGTCAGCTACCTAACGTAACTTCTAGAAGGGGGATTTGAACCATGGTCTTTTGGGTGCTAGACAAACTGCACTACCACCAAACCAGGGGTTTAAGTATCGATATCAAACTTTATATCGGCACCATGTCGATACGAAAATTTGGCATATATCACTGAGACATCGCTCATATCGACTATCATTTGTGAAGGAAAAACCTTTTCAGGGGCACACATCGTCATATCGCTCGACGTATGGATCCCTTGTCGATACCGATATATCGACGATATATTACTGATATATCACGATATCTCAAATGCTACACTGGACCATTGAAGTGGGTACATTTTTATATGTATATTAATATAAATTTATACAGATTTGGGCATCTCAATACTACCATAAAAGCAACAATTTCTTTAAAAAATGTAATAATTGAATTGCAAGCAAACATTAATTATTTTACTTTTAGTTTACTTTTGGAAATCAAAAGAAAAAAGCATCAAAAGATTTGTTAAAAAAATTCGGTCAATTTGACCAAGAGGGTCGACTAAATGACTAAGTGGATGTCGAGTATTGGTTGTACCCTTTAAGTTGAGTACTTTTTCGTTCCGTCTAGTCATGCCCACTAGTTGGCCTGTGGCTCCCGAGGATCCGGGTTACCCTTTTACACAACAATCGCAGTATTTCATTCTTTATTGATTACATTAGGTTACCTAAAATTTAGAAAAAAATTTTCACGATTCAAAATGACATTCACAAGCCACAAAACGACAAGTGTCACCAATTCACATCGCATTAATTTTCATATACAGTTACATGTAATAAAAGAAACTGCATTGTGTACATTATCCCAAAATATAACAGAAGAGAAAGAAAAGTATTTACATTATCTTGTACAAAACTATAACATGTGTACCGTAACAGAAATTGCGGAAGTTCAACATCCATCTGTCAATCTATTAAGTTGCAGGCACCTTGCCTGCCAAACATGTTAGGGAGAAAAGAATCAAAGGTTGAGTACAGTTTAGCATACTAAAATTAGCATGTAATTCAATGGTTTCAAAAGAAAGCAAGTAGATAGGTGTTGATATTTCAATTTAAATAGTTACTTGTGTGGAAATTGGTTTTCAAGTTGTTCTGTATGTGAATCCCTCGTTCACCCATCACCTCTTAACTTTCCATATATAACATTTTCATTTATTGGTTATATGATCCATGTATAAGTTATCAACTTTTTATCACTTATAACTCATGTTGATGGATTTTGGATTTGCAGATGATGATTCTCTGATCTTTATCTTTGTCTAATTTCTTCAAACCTAGTAGATAATCTGTGGTCTTGGTCTGAGCATGACTTCACACTATGAGTTTAAGGCATGAAGAATACCTTAGGGTTGGGGTGCCTCCGTAGGCATGCAATAGAGTATAATGCATCCTAACTAAGTTCCCAACACGCCCACTAGCTTCTCCTAACATTCGTAGTAGTAGTTCTAAATTCTGATTAAATATCGATGATTGATGATTGGTGATGATTGAGGATTTCCGTCTCATGATCTTTTCATCACCAGGACCTACTGGCTGAACTGTAAACATCCTCAAGAATAGTACCAAACTCAACGAATCTGTACCTCATGGTGTTGCCTGCCCTACTCTCGACGGTGCCACCATTAATATCCAAGCGACACCCTCCAGCCGATAGTTCATCATCTCCAGCCATCCAGATGGGTAAATGAGAAACCAAAGCACATGTCCCCCTTTCCTAATCTGGCCACCTCCTAGAGAGTTGTAGTAAAAAAAACCCTCTGTAACCCATCATTGCAATCATCCTTGTCCTCTCTCTTGGAGGTAACAAAGAACAAGATGAAGGCTTGTTGCTTCGTTCCTGTAGTTCTCGTTGCTTCCTGTCCAACCACAACAAACTTATATATATATTTTAAAAATTATGACTTTATAGATATGATATACATCTTCCCCGTGACAGCACATGACACAACTATGATCGCTCTCAGGATAATTTTTCCTATGTAGCTCTTCACTTCAGGTTAAGTTGTTTTCTTTCAATAGCTCATAAATTAACTTTCAACGATGACGGATGTCTTAAATTAATTTACAATTGCCGAAGAGCTCCCCATTCTCTACCATGTCCCTTCCCTTAGCGGGGCATACAATTCACTTAGAAATTTGGGTAAATTACAAAAAAGGGACTGATCTTTACACAGATTCCCAAATAAGGGACTAATCTTTAGTTCGTAACAAATAGGGGACTAAAATTTCACTTAACGATCCAGTCCCCTACTCCGTCAATGAGTTGTTCAATCCATAGATGAATTTGACGAAATTACCCCTGGAAGGTGAAAAACCGGTATTTGCATCTCAAATAGGAGATACTGAAGGATCACCCCCAACCTCTGCATGTGGATGGAGCCATTTCTCAACACACGTCATGAGCTCATGGTGGAGCAAGTCCCCCGCCTCGCCATGAGGGATGCGGAGCAGGTCATCAAGGAATAGGGGCGACACAAGTCCGACATCACCCACCTTGTCTTCTGCACCACCTGCGGCTTCGACATGCCCAACGTCGACCTCCGATTGACCAAGCTCCTCGGCCTCCCCTACACGATCAAGTGGACCATGATGTACAAGCAGGGTTGCTTTGCGGGAGTCACGTCCCTCTGCATCGCCTATGATATCGTCGAGAACAACCAAGATACCCATGTGCTCATCGTTTGCATCAAGATGACCATGGTTGATTCCGAGGCCCCAATGAGAAGCATCTGAACAACCTCATCGGACAGGTGATGCTTTGCGATGGTGCCAGGGTTGTGATGATCGGAGCCGACCTCATGGCCGACTTGGAGAAGCTCGTCTTCGAGATAGTGTCGGATGGGGCATATCCGTTCCCCGTGACGCGCTCGGCATGGATTCTCTACCAGAATCCTAGGCATGGATGAGCATCTCGATGGAGTAGAATTTGCATCAGCCCCCTGTTCAAACCCACCAAAAAATCGATTTGGTGCAACGATGTATTAGAGTTGGCGAACGGACAGTGTTGGTGGCGGGAATTTATAGATCTAGAGGGAATGGGATGGGAGGAGGCGTTGGTGGCACGCGGGCGGTGCTGGAGGAGCTTGGCGGCAGTGCACGACCGTGAAGAGGGAAGAGAGAGAAGGCATGAAAGAGAGAGAGGGAAATGGAGGAACTTCTTCGGTGAACAGGGGAATCTTCCCTATTTGTTTAGGGGTAGTAAATTTTTGATTAATTGGTTCAAGAAAGTTGGTCAGAAAATTCAATAAATATCATCACTGCATTCGTAGCATATGATATATCCGTCAAAATGTAAAAGATTTTTAGATTTGGAGCATGGATGAGGGTGGGTTTAGGAAAGAGAAATATGATATAAAGTTTGATCGAGAGAGAAGATGGATGCATGGGATATTGAGAAAGCAGAAGAGAAAGAGAGGGAAAGAAAGAGAACATGGGAAAAGCGACTACCTGGGTGTGGTTCTCGCCTAAAGTTTTGGAGGTCCTCGCTTCCGAGCAGTCGACGAGAGGCTGCGAAGCTCTAGCAGATTCGTGAGGTAGCTGCGACGGTGGATGGCGTCACCGGATCTCGCCAAAAAGTGGAGGGGTCTTTGCTCGACCCTGAGCATTCTCAACTATTACTTGAGAGTCTGGGAGCTCTCCCCTTCTCTCCCTCTGGAGTGGCGGATGGATTGCAATGGGATGGAGCCAGGAGCTCCTTTTTAAAGGAGGTTGGAGAGTGACCGAGATTGAGGGGAGTGGCTGTGCGACGTGGGTGGTGAGTGCGCCACAAGGTAGTTGCGCATGGGAGTGGGCGGGAGGCGGGTGCGGTTGTGCGAGCGGTGTGCCCCCCTAACTGGAGCTAGAGGAACCAAAGGACGAAGGACGCGGGGGGCACGCAGTGGAGGAGAAGCGGCTCTTGCAGGACATGCCAAGGATGTGGAGGCCGAGGGCCTCCTTCGCCGGATGCTGCTCCTCCCGTAGAACTCCCTCGTCAATCCCTCTAGATCTGTACTATTCATATGGGAGGGTAATTTCGTCAAATTCATCTATGGATTGAACAACTCATTGACGGAGTAGGGGACTGGATCGTTACGTGAAATTTTAGTCCCCTATTTGTTACGAACTAAAGATTAATCCCTTATTTGGGAATCTGTGTAAAGATCAATCCCTTTTTTGTAATTTACCCTAGAAATTTCCATGGTCCACTTCATCGCTTCTAGCTCTCTTGACAACTACAGTGGAAATTGTAGGTGAGTTTTTGCAACTCTGTGGAATGTGTCTCTCACAAACCTTTACGGACCTTTTGGCATCCCATACCACCAGCAACCACCATTGGGAGTGTAACAAATGACGAGCCATAAAAATAATCACTTGAGCATATGGATTTACAAGGTTCACAGCAACCGTGCTGTGTCCTTGGGTGGTGGTAGTATCGAATTTCATTGTGCGGAAAGAATGAACAGAGTCATGGGACATGTAGGCAAAAACCCTAACCCTATGTGGTTTATATATGCACTCCCAATTTATCTGACCCAGATAAATAAGGATTTTTGCAATTCTCCATCAATCAGACCACGCAAACAACAACAAAGTCTTTTCCCACAAAAAGGCTTGTTTATTTGTTGTTAACAGTGGGTCCACGGATTGTAGCACAGATATTGGTTGAGAACGAAAAGAATTGTCGCCCTACAATTGTGAGGTTACCCTTTTACACAATATTCACATTATTAATTTATGATTGATCATATTAAGTTACGAAAATGAGAAAAATTTTTCCGTGAATGAATGGTATTCACAGTTTATTAACAAACCACATCATAAGACTTGTCACCTCAGAACAATCGCATTTATATCCATATAGTACAACATCTATCAAAGGATTTTTATCATTATACATGTATATCAAAAATATGACAGAAGAGAACAAAAAAACACAAAAATAGATACATTTATCTATACTATAACTACCATGTGTACCGTCAAGGGCAAATGACTGATCACCAAAAGCTAAGAGCCCTGAGAAATAACTATTGTGTTGCATGCGCTTTTTCTGCCACCCATGTTAGGAACAAAGGGATGCCGATAGATGTTGTGTACAATCAAATTTATTAAAAATAACAGGTATTTAAATGGTTTTAAAAGAAAGCAATTAGATAGGTAATGCCATCGTAATGATTTAAGCTACTTGCATAGAAAGTTGGTTTTCTAGCTGTTCCGTATAAAATTTCCTTTTTCACTCACCATAATTCAATTATCAATAATTATTTATTTCCTGGATTCATTATATGATCATGGTGGCAAATGTGATCTTAATCTAATTTACACCCTTTTCATTATTATCAATTGTAAGATGTGATGATAGTTCTTATTGAATGTAGATGATTGATGAAGATTTTTATGATATGATCTTTGTCCTCGCCAGAACGTAACATTAACCAAACTCAAGCAACGAAGAAGCCTCCTAAGAGACTCTTCCGTCTCACTTTCCTAGTGGAAGCACGATCCAGGAGAAAGATAGGCAAACTCCAACTACGTACTTGAGAGATGTGGGAGAGACTCTCCAGTCTGAGTCATTCCAATCCTGCCCGATCAATGTAGGTATGGGATAGACGAGCTCGGAAAAAACCAAGGGTCCTCCAGCCTAGGCACCATAACAGAATACATGGTCAGCGGAACTGGTCAAAAAGCAAACTCATAGAACTCGGAGAAGCGTAAAAACTGCGAGCTCGCGATAAAATCATGGAAGAGACTGGGACCCTAGATCCGCGTAGTAGGCGGTCGCTGCACAATTTGGGCATCCTAACTCCATCCCGGTTGAGGGTCATCGCACCCTCGCATAGTCAGGATGTTAGGGCCACCTTGACCTGCACAACTAATCGTCATCACTGATTCTCATCAACAATATGGATTTACTTAAATATACATTCATTTCAACATATTTTATGTGGTCAACTTTACAGATCTAAGTATTTTGTCAATAACTTATCAATTGTGCATATCAATAAATAGTTGTTAGATTGTACTAACGGATCATTTGGTGAAGATTTGTAGTCACAATAATGACATGGAATTATCAAATTATAATTGACTCAAGCATTTTTGAGTTATTTCTTTAAGAATATGTGAATCTTTAAAGTATTGAAACATTGTCATTTTATTAGTACTCTTGTATAAAATCCCACGCGGATTGATCATTTATTAGCTTCTAAAGAGAAGGGTATCGGTATCCTATAATTGGTGTTTAGAATATCTTCTTTATTATGAGCCAACATTGCTCGAGCAGAGAATCATACATATAATTTCCCATGAAATGCTTAAAATATCAGTGTTATGATAGTAGCAAAATGTTTAGAATTTCACCCAAAAATTCCCAAATTGGAACTTTAAAACTATGAATCAGGAGCCTAATAGTTGGCCTGATCTTCAGAAGATTTCATGCAAAACTCCAAAGTTTTCATTTTAACACTATAAGATCAAGAGCCAATTAAATGCAAGGTGTGAATAGGGATGACTTCGGTATATCAAATAAGAGAGAAATATTTTTTTAAAATATTTTTTTCCAGAACAGAGGAAACTGTCACAGACTATAAAATAGCGAAGAAGGAAGCAAAGAAGGCTGTAAGCGAAGCTAAGTCAAAAGCTTATGAGGTTTTGTATAAAAATCTCAACTCTAAGGAGGGCCAGAAGGATATATTCAGGTTGGCCAAAGCAAGAGAAAGAAAGACCAAAGACCTTTCTCAAGTGAGATGTATTAAGGACGAGGAAGGTCACGTGCTTGTTCATCAGAAGGATATAGAGACTAGATGGGAGCAATACTTCCATAAACTTTTCATTGGAGAAGGAAATAGAGAGATCACTTTGGGTGATCTAGCTAGTAGTGAAAGTTACTTGAATCGTGCATGCTTTAGACGAGTACAAAGAAAAGAAGTAGAGGAGGCTTTGAAGGTTATGAGACCTGGGAAAGGTGTTGGACCGGATGACATCCCTGTAGAAGTTTGGAAAGTTTTAGGTGAGCGTGGTTTGATTTGGCTTACGAATCTATTCAATGTTATTTGGCGAAGCAAGAAAATGCCTGAAGATTGGAGGAGGAGTATCGTGGTGCCTCTTTATAAGAACAAAGGAGACATTCAAAATTGTTCAAATTACAGAGGTATCAAGCTGATGAGTCACACTATGAAAATTTGGGAACGTGTGATCGAAAGAAGGTTGAGGCAAGTTTCCCAAATAAAAGAAAATCAATTCGGATTCATGCCAGGTCGCTCAACTATTGAAGCCATCCATTTGCTGAGGAGAACAATGGAGATTTATAGAGCTAAAAGGAAGAATCTCCATATGATCTTTATTGATTTGGAGAAGGCTTATGATTCCGTCCCACGAGAGATACTGTGGAGAGTTTTGGAGAAGAGACAAGTACCTGTCCTATACATTAATCTCATAAAGGATATGTATGATAGGGCTTTATCTTGTGTAAGGACCCCGACGGGGAAGACTGACTATTTTGATATCAACATTGGTTTACATCAAGGTTCAGCTTTGAGTCCATTTCTTTTTACTTTGATTATGGACGAGTTGACAAGTCACATTCAGGATGAGTTACCTTGGTGTATGTTATTTGCTGATGATATTGTGTTGATTGACGAGACTATAGATGGAGTAAATGAGAAGCTTGAGGTTTGGAGACATGCATTGGAGACTAAAGGTTTTCGTATAAGTAGGGCTAAGACGGAATATATGGAATGCACCTTTGATGGAAGCAATGGTGAAGGAATCGAGGTGAAGATTGGTGACGATAACATCCAGAAGAGAGATTCTTTTAGATATCTGGGATCTATTTTGCAACATGATGGAGAAATTGATGGAGATGTTACTAATAGAATAAATGCAGGCTGGCTAAAGTGGAGAAGAGCCTCCGCTGTTCTCTGTGATAAGAAAATGCCTTTAAAAATTAAAGGAAAGTTTTACAAAGCAGCCGTGAGACCTGCTATGCTTTATGGTTCTGAATGTTGGCCTGTGAACCATAGACATGTGCAGAGAATGGCTGTAGCAGAAATGAAAATGCTAAGATGGATGTGTGGACATACACGTAAAGATCGGATTCGGAATGATGCAATCAGAAAGAAAGTTGGTGTAGCTCCGATCGAGGATAAGATGCGAGAAAACCGCTTAAGGTGGTTTGGTCATTTGCAAAGAAGGTCAACTGATGCACCGGTTAGGAGATGCGAGTGTTGGGATGTTGAGCCAGCTAAGAGAGGGCGAGGACGGCCCAAGAAGTGTTGGAAAGAGACTATACGAAGGGATCTTAGTTTGCTGGATATAAGTCCGAGATTGACCCAAGATAGATCTGAATGGAGGCGAAGAATCCATGTAGCCGACCCTACTTAATTGTGGGAAAAGGCTTTGTTGTTGTTGTTGTTGTATTTTTTTCCAGAACAACAGCAACTGCTATCCTGATGTCCCTCCATATGGCCTCAAATCCTTTCCATTTGGCCCCAAATCCTCCACATGTCATCAACCTAGGCCCTTCTCTTAATATATATAAACACCAACCCCCTCCCCCATTTTCTCTCTATTTCTTCTCCCCAAAATCCACCGAGAAAGCCCTTCCCCTCCTTGCTGGAGCTGCTGTCCAGCATCTCTGGAGGAGCTGCTGCAGCCCTCTCTTTCTGCTGGAGCTGCTCCAAGCAACTGGGACTTGTTGCTGCCTCCTCTATTGCTGCCTAAAGCTGCTCCCAATTGCTGGAGCCTTCTGCAGCCGCTGTCCAAGCAAGTGGACTGCTCTTGCTGCTGCTCCATTGAAGCCAAATCTGCTGCTGGAGATTTCTTCTCCCGTGTTGCAGCAGTAGCTGCTACCCCTTATCCCTCCTGGATCTACTGCTACAGCTCAACTGTTGCTGCTACTTGAATCAGCAGCTGGAAGAGCCCCCAATTGCTGCAAGATGCTGCCAGTAGCAGCCAGAGCTGTTGCTTCAAGCAGCTACCCTTTCCACTCCTGGAACTGCTGTTGCATGCATGATCAAGCTCCAAATTTCCTCAACATTTAGAGATCTAAAGGTGCACTCTTCCCCTCTTGATGCCTTCCATGCATGATTAGAACCTATGAAATGGCTTATGAAATTAGATAAGAAATAGTGTATTATAATGAGTTGATCAAGATTTTAAGATAAACTAACTAGCTCTGTTCATATTTTTATGAAATATGAGAGTTTGATGGTAAATTGCATGAAATTTAGTATAAAATTCAGACCATTATTTATATCTGATTTCATGTAAATTGTCAAAGATTTGGGGGTAGCATGAAATTGGTATACAATTGGAGCACTTATTAGCTATTGTTTGTGCTTAAAATTTGAAAGAATTTGGGGATGAATAGTTTGAAATTAATTCAAATTTCAGACCATTAATAGCTATGGATTTTATACATAAAATGTGAAAAATTAGGGGTGTTTTTGCATATAGTAAGACCAAATTTCAAACCATTTCTTTAGCTCCAGTTTAAGCTTTTAAAGATGACACATTTGGGGATTTAGCATATTATTGAGTCTAATTATAGATCACTAAATAAGCTTTAGATCTTAAGTTAAAATTTAAAGATTTTGGGTGTTTTAGCATGAAATTGTGTCAAATTTCAGATCCATAAATTGCTCCAGATTTAATGATTTAATAGGTAGGAATTTTGGTGGAAAGTTGCATTAAATTATTGCTACCGTGGAACCAAAAATTTTAGTTTAGAAATTTGGGAATTTATCATCCAAATTCTACTACTATTAATTTAAATATAAATTAAAATTTTATAGGTATGGGAGGTGGCTAGGACTAGACTTAATATATTAGAGATGCATCATGAAAGATAATCCCATTTGACACTTTGACTGTTGTGATTGAAACCATGGACATTGAATGGGGTTAAAGCTTGGTCAGATTCTTGCAATGTGCGAAATTTTATACATAATTATGAAATGAAAGAAGTTAAAATCTGGGCATTAATAATTGAGAAGAAAAATGCTTTTGTAATGAACTGACATTTTGGCTTAAAAGCTTGTTTACCCAAGTGAGCATGATAGTTTTATATATTTGACTTTATTAACAGCCTTATATGGAGGTATAGCCAAGGGTTACTTGTTCTAAAAGTTGTAGTAACAATACCCTGTCTCTAAGTATTTGTCCACGAAGATGATCTCTACTTTCATATACCATACCAATTGTAGAGTTCTTTAACTATGTTCTTATCTTTTTTAACTCCTCAACCATAGTATTATTTAGAGAGCAATAATTAAGAAACGTACCAAATTGATGCAAACCGTTATGACACTGATCTAAATAGCGACTCGACAATGAACTAAGGAATTAAAATTGACGATTAATGAGATGATCAGCAAGTTTCAGCTACAAACAACGTCATGTTACTCACGTTTTTAGTACCGATTCCTCCACAAACTTAGGGCAATCAAATAGTTAACGATTAGTGGAAAGAAATAACGATGTTGCGGTTTGGAATCTCAATACATCACCAAACTAGATAGCAATATAACAGCCACAAATCTAACGTACTAAAGTGGAGTAATATGCGGTGGAAAAACACTCATACCACAACCGGCAAGGGTTGGTAGTCCCGCTCCAGATCTGGTCGGCTTTGTTTACGGCACTTGGAGGGCTGTTGGTGGTTCCTGGAGGTCCCACAGTAGGCCACACGGTCGGCGGATGTCCAGAGTAGGGTTGGCGAACGTGAGGGGCTCCACGGGAAGGCACAAGGGCCGCTGATACAGGGATGGCAGCGGCTGGTTTGAGAGATCTGGCTGAAGGTGACGGTGGAGGGTTGCGGGGAGAGGGTTGCTGTGGCGAGGCGGCCCTGGTGGGGGCCTAAGGTGGTGTGGAGAAGAACCTGGAGGGGAGGGGGGATGTTGGGTGAGGCGGCGCGAGGGAGAAGAGAGGGCTGCGGTGGCAAGGCGGCGCCGGTGGGGTCTGAGGAGGCGTGGAGGCGAATCTGGAGGGAAGGAGGAGTGCTGGGCGAGGCGGCGTGAAGGAGAGGAGAGGGTTGCTGGGATAGCTGGTGCGGTGGGGAGGGTGAGGCGAGATGGGGAGAGAAGGCGGCGGGGTGGTGCTGGGGAGAAGGGGAACAGGAGGCGGCGCTGGAGGGGTTGGCGGGTGAAGAGGGGAAGAAGGGGGAGGCGATGAGGTTGGGAAGGAAGAGAGGGTGCCGCGGCGAGGCGGCGCTGGAAGGGAGAGAGGCGGCGCGGGAGTGGGGAGGTGGCGGCGCAGGGAGAAGGGAGGAGGCGACGCTGGGGGGTTAGGGCACGGGGGGGAGAGAGGGATCGGGGAGAGAGAGTGGCGCGGGATGGGAGAGGCAGAGAGAGAGAGAGAGAGAACTGAGAGGGAGAATTAGAGTGGGAGAAATTTTCTTAATTCAACTTAAAAAACCTAATACAAAGGGAGCCCTTTATAGAGGCTACTCCCCCTCAAAAGAAGCAACAAATCCCTAAAATTAGGGAAAGAAGAAATCAAAGGAAAAATATAAAAAGAGGCCTTTTATAATGAGCCTTTTACATGGGAATGAAATAAAATTAAATAAACAAAACAAATGCTAAATAGAATAAATAACACAAATGTTCATAAAAATTGCTATCATGCTGCATCAACTCCCTCCTGCTGAAAAGAATCTCGCTCCGTCGAGATGGCATCGTGGAAATTCTGAAGTATATCGGGGCGGAGTTGTTGGAGTTCATCCTCGTCAATACAGGTGCAATCGGTAAAAGGTCGTCCCTTCCATTTGACTAGATATCGTCGGAAGAGACCGCGTCTAGTCGTCATATCTCGGATGTCTGCAATATCTTCAATCTGATCAGCATCGGTTGCGGCTGGCGGTTGGCGCATATCATCATTGGCGGGAACTGCTACTGGGGTGTCATCGGTCTGCTCATCTCCATGATATAAGAAGAGATCTGATACATTGAAGACCGGTGATGTCTGAACGTCTGGCGGCAGGTCGAGTAGATATGCATTGGGTCCTATCCTCTTGAGGACTCGAAATGGACCAATCTTTCGTTCACTCAATTTTTGGTGGACTCTCAAAGGAAGCCTCTCTTTTTTTAGGTGGACCATCACTAATTCTCCAACTCTGAACTCGCTCTCTCTTCGGTGTAGGTTGGCTTGGGTTTGGTATTTCTGGGTCATGGATTGGAGTTTGGCTCGGATTTCAGTATGGATGTGGGTTAGGTGTTCGACCAGATCCTCAGCAGCTGCACTACTTCTCCCTTGCATGGTTGTGGGTTTTAGGTCAAGAAATTGGGGAAGTGGAAAGCCGTACACACTCTCAAAGGGCGATTTTCCGGTGGATCTATTAGTGGAACTGTTATATGCGAATTCAGCTTGGGGAAGAATTAGATCCCATTTGGACGGAGAGTCCCCTGCAAGACATCGCAATAAATTTCCTAATGATCTGTTAACTACTTCAGTTTGCCCATCTGTTTGTGGATGATAAGTGGTGCTATATTGCAGACGAGTACCGAGACGAGACCAAAGCGTGCGCCAAAAGTGACTCAAAAACCGGGTATCACGGTCTGAAGTAAAAGAACGTGAGACACCATGGAAACGGACGACACCACGAAAAAACAAATCAGCGACATGAGATGCATCTGAGGCTTTTCTACATGCAATGAAATGTGACATTTTAGAAAATCGATCCACAACCACAAAAATAGAGTCAACTTTTCGCACAGTGAGGGGTAACCCTAACACAAAATCCATGGTGATATCTTCCCAGGGTCGCAGAGGAATGGGTAGGGGTGTGTATAGTCCAGTGTTCTGCCGGTGGCCTTTGAATCTTTGACATGTTTGGCATTTCTGTACGAATTTTGTCACATCCTTTCGCAACTGCGGCCAATAAAAGCGTTCTTGGAGAAGGATCAAGGTTTTGTCTCGTCTAAAATGTCCAGCTAAACCTCCATTGTGTAGTTCTGAAATTAAGTTCTCTCGAAGGGACGTGGCAGGAATGCATAGTTGGTGGCCTTTGAATAGGAAACCCTCATGATGAACAAAAGTGGCTGTTGGGTCCTGCCCAGTACCAACACAGTCGGCATGAACTTGACCGAAGTCAGGGTCAGTGGGATAGAGGTCTTTGAGAGTTTCAAATTCCGTTGTGCTGACGGTCATTGTAGTCAGGGCATGTGCTCGCCGGCTCAACGCGTCGGCCACACGGTTTAGGGTTCCGGCTTTGTGTTTGAGATTGAAGGTGTATTCTTGGAGGAAATTAACCCATTTGGCATGACGCTTGTTAAGAGTTTTCTGGGAGTTCAAATATCTCAGGGTTTCATGATCAGAGTTAAGGATAAATTCACGCTGGATCAGGTAATGTCTCCAATGTTTGAGAGGTTGGACCACGGCATAAAATTCAACATCATAAGTGGAGTACCGTGATCTGGCATCGTTCAATTTCTCGCTGTAGAAGGCGACAGGTCGTCCTTCTTGACTTAGGACAGCGCCAATCCCGACATGTGAGGCGTCGCAATCGACCACGAAAATCTTGGTGAAGTCGGGGAGTGCCAAAACAGGAGCATGCGTCAATTGATGTTTGAGATTTTGAAAGCTCGTTTCTGCTTCAAGAGTCCAGGCGGGTGCGCCTTTCCGCGTGCATTCTACCAACGGTGTCGTACAAGTGCTGAAGTTCCGAATGAAACGTCGGTAGAAAGAAGCTAACCCTAGAAAGCTGCGAATTTCGGTGAGGGTTTTGGGTATGGGCCAGCTCTGAATGGCCTGAACCTTTGAGGGGTCAACTTTAAGTCCATCCGCAGTGACAATGTATCCTAGGAAGAGGACCGTGTCAGACATGAAGGAGCATTTCTTGAGGTGGACATACAGATTTTGGTCTCTCAAGGTTTCCAGGACTTGTCGCAAGTGAGATAGGTGGTCTTCCTTGGTCAAACTGTAGATCAGGATATCATCGAAGTACACGACCACAAACTTGCCAATAAAGGGCCGCAATACATGATTCATAGTTCGCATGAAGGTGCTTGGGGCATTCGACAAGCCGAAAGGCATGACCGTCCATTCATACAAGCCCTCTTTGGTTTTGAAAGCTGTCTTCCATTCGTCTCCAGGTCGCAGGCGAATCTGGTGGTAGCCACTGCGGAGATCCATCTTGGAGAACAATTTGGCACCTGATAACATATCAAGCATATCATCAAGGCGTGGAATGGGAAAACGATATTTGATCGTTATCTTGTTGATAGCTCGACTGTCCACGCACATTCTCCATATGCCGTCTTTTTTTGGGGTAAGCAGAGCAGGAACCGCCACGAGGCTCATACTCTCTCGAACATACTCACGTCGCAGCAGATCAGTAACCTGCCGGTTCATTTCTTCATGTTCACTTGGGCTCATTCGGTAATGGGGTAAGTAGGGTAGGCTGGCTCCAGGGACTAGATCAATGTGATGTTGAATGTCTCGCAACGGGGGTAGTCCCTCAGGCAACTCTTCAGGCATGATGTCAGCGAACTCGTGGATGATGGGCTTTATCTCAAGCGGGACTTCAGGTGGAGTTGTTTCTTGGTTGTCCACTTCACGTCCCATTAATGCATAGATGGTGGAGCTCTCCTGAATTTCACGTTGGAATGTTTGGGCTTCCATCAACAACACGGAGCCCGTGGTCGCAGTCTTTGCCGGTGGGGTTTTGTTACCAGTTTGGGTGGTCGCAGCTCGGAGTGTAGCCACTTGGCGAGGGCTCAGGGCTTCACGTTGTGGTCTGAGGGTTACGTGTACCTTGTTTATGAGAAAGGTGTAAGTGTTCAGTTTTCCTCGGTGTTCAGTGTCTCGGTCAAATTGCCACGGTCTCCCTAGAAGTATGTGATAGACATCCATAGGGGCTACATGGCACCACACCTCGTCCTTATACGAAGGACCAATGGAGAAGTTAACGAGGCTTTGACGGTGGATCGGGAGTTGAGTACCACCACGAAACCATGCCACACTGTACGGTTTCTCGAGAGGTTGAGTCGACAGACCCAACTTGTCGACCATTTCTTGTGAAACGAAGTTCTCAACGCTTCCTCCATCAATGATCAGAGAACATCGTCGACCTCCTGAGGTGCAGGTGGTTCGGAAGATGCTGCGTCGCAGCCAGCTATCAGCATCGTGGACAGCGGGGGTGAGCAGAATGTTTGTGGGCGCGCTGTCAGGAGCAATAAAGTTCTCGTGTTCAATTACCAGGAACGGACCGGAGTCGTCTCCATCCACTCCTAGCGGCTCGTAGTCGTCGGCTCCCATAGTGTCAGCAGTCAATGCAGTCGGATCCTCTTCAGGGGATTCCTGCTGGTCAGGGTCGGGGTATTCAGGGTCGTCGGTGGTGCATAGATGGACGGGTTTAGCCTTAGGGTTTGGGCACTCTGCGGCTCGATGGCCCTTTTGATAGCATCGGAAGCAAGTATCAGGTCCTACAATAGGTCGGCTTCCCAAGATGCCTTGGCCGGGGTTTCCAGTGGGTGGTCGGGCGACGGCAGGAATTGATGGTTTGGCTTGGGTTTTACCCGCCATGACTGATGAGGAACCCATCGGTTTGGAGTATGTCATCGTGGCACTGGTACGAGGAGCGGAGTTCGCGGAAAACGACATCTTCCTCGTCTGGGCTTTAGCAAGCTTGATCTCAGCCCGTTCGGCCTGCTTGTAGGCTTCATCGACATCACGGCAGTTATGGAGGTAGAGTTCGTCCTGTATGACTTGGCGGGGGCCTTGCATGTAGCGGGTGACCTCCTGAATAGGAGTCTCCTGCAAATGGTTGCGATGGACTAGGGATTGGAACCCTTCGGTTGATGCATGTAACGGTTGATGCAGCGTGACCCCAAATTATAGGGCCACATTTATCTAATTAATTAGTAGTCAATTTTAATTACGTTTTTAGGGTCGTAATGGTCTAATTAAATAATTGAGATCGCTTGTGATCTCAACGTTTATTTCGTAGATTTTAATTGCAATTTTGGTCAATTAATTGGTTAGCGTCTAATTAGAGGTCAATTTAAAATTTGTTAGAGTCCAATTAGGCAAGTCGGTTGTCAATTTAATTTAGTTTACTATTTTTGTAAACCCCTCTCTCCTATATAAAGAGAGGGTAGCCTATTGTTTTTAATCAGTCAATTATGAAGTAAAAATTGAGATTGTTATCTCTATCCCCTCTCCTTCTCTCTCTCCCTCCACGCGACCTCCGCGGTTCTCCTCCTTCAACCTCTCGCATTCCCGGCGAGTTCTCTTCTCCAAACCCCTCGTTCCGACGAGTTTTTCTTCTTCTCAACCTCTCCTTTTCTCCACCGATATTCCACCACCAAATTAGTTTATTTTATTTTAATCGCCGACGCTGCGAAAGCCGTTTTGCATCAATTGGTATCAGAGCATGGAAACCGAATCGTTCCCACGATTCGACGATCCTATTGAATATTGGCGTTTGAAGTTTGGTCTCAGCCGTCCGTCTCATGGTTCGCGCTCACGTTCAAAGAAGTTCCATCAGCGACTTATATCATGCATCAAGGTGCACGCATGGTTGGACGCACTAACCAACGAAGATCTCGCCGTCCACGACGAAAAGCTCGCTGCCCACGAAGAATCCACTGCTGTCCAGATCATTTTAGAAGAAAAAATCAATGAATCGGCCGCTGTCCAGGAGCTTCCAGATCTGAATCCGTCGCCGGAATCGACCCCGCTGCCCCCTCCAACCATCCCAGCGCCACCGCAACCTTCCCAGGTAATTCCCCTATCCTCCCCAACCCTCGCGGCCGTCATCCACCCCCTACCAACCCCTCCGTCATTCCCATACACCCCCACGACGACCCCTCAGGCCAACCAGCCCCACACCGCACCACCCGCGGTCCCTCCCACCACAGCCCCAGCCCCCCAGCGACTGCCCTAGCCCCGCAACCCCTTCCCGAAAACCCAAACCCTGTGGCCCAGGCCCCCGCCACCCCCTTACCCATCATCCTCCCACCCCCACCAGCCATCCCCTGCCCCGACAACCACCACCCCCTCGGCCCCTTTCCCACCGCACAACCGCCGCCCCCTCTACTGTTGCCGCCCCCACCTGCAACCCCGTTCCCCCCTTCCTCTCCCGCACGACCACCCAGGCCCCGTGCGCCTGCCCATCCCACCGCGCAACCCAGCAGCGCGCCGCCGAACCTCGGCCGCCCCGCGCGCCGCCCGCATCCCCGCGTGCCCCCACGAGTGCCGCGCTCCCTCCGCCCCGGCCGAACGGCTGCAATCGCGCCGCCCTTGCGCCGCCCTTGCCGCCCTTCCGCGAATAAAAAAAGGGTCCCAACCCTAACAGGACCGGGATCGACGGGACTCAAATCCCTGGAAAGAAGGGATTGGAACATTAGTTGGGAAAATTGCAAAAGAAAATTACTTGAATTTCCTAATTGCAGAAAGGACCAAGTACAGGGTCAATCATGCTATGTAGTCATTAAAGGGATATTTTGGAGAAATTGCAAGGCCGTACCCCCTGAAGATCCTAATTGCAGAAAGGCCCAAATGGGTGGTAAATTAAGGAAGATGGAATGGATACGAAAATTGCGGGAACACCCTCCAATTGAGAAGAACTACAAACGTAATGTTGAAAGGGATCTAATTGGCGGAAATTGAAGCTACAACTCGAGGATGACTTCTCCAACGACGCGCCTACATCAAGCAATTCGTCAGGAGCCGAATTTTTAAAAGCGGTGGAGAGTTGATGCAGCGTGACCCCAAATTATAGGGCCACATTTATCTAATTAATTAGTAGTCAATTTTAATTACGTTTTTAGGGTCGTAATGGTCTAATTAAATAATTGAGATCGCTTGTGATCTCAACGTTTATTTCGTAGATTTTAATTGCAATTTTGGTCAATTAATTGGTCAGAGTCTAATTAGAGGTCAATTTAAAATTTGTTAGAGTCCAATTAGGCAAGTCGGTTGTCAATTTAATTTAGTTTACTATTTTTGTAAACCCCTCTCTCCTATATAAAGAGAGGGTAGCCCATTGTTTTTAATCAGTCAATTATGAAGTAAAAATTGAGATTGTTATCTCTATTCCCGCTCCTTCTCTCTCCCTCCACGCGACCTCCGCGGTTCTCCTCCTTCAACCTCTCGCATTTCCGGCGAGTTCTCTTCTCCAAACCCCTCGTTCCGACGAGTTTTTCTTCTTCTCAACCTCTCCTTTTCTCCACCGATATTCCACCGCCAAATTAGTTTATTTTATTTTAATCGCTGACGCCGCGAAAGCCGTTTTGCATCACGTATGTACTACTGTAGAGCAAGTCAATGGAAAACATAATAAGCAAATAATAAATATGTTTTTGCTATAAATAAAATAATGCCAACCTTTGGCTCTATCGTCATGACAATGAATTCAACATAATAAAACTTGATAATGCAACCAAGCTTTAGGCTATATTTATTCAGAATTCAGAATTTCACTCTGGCCAAGATAGGAAAATATTGTATATTTAACTATTTTATTATCAGGTAGACATGTTTGAAATGCTCGATTGTTTGGGAACACCTTATCAAATGCAAATTAGAACATATAAAGTTGACCACAGAAAGGATTGAGAACAAACGAGGAATCAAATCCGTGATGGTGATTCAGTGATGATTGATAATTAAGACTGCAAGTCATGGTCACCTTTACAGCTGACCATGCAAGGGTGCGATGACTTTCAGCTGGGCGAGAGATTAGAAGCTCCGTTAGGGCAGCGGTCGCTTAGTGCATGGGTCTAGGATCCAGTCTTTTTCTTGATTTTTTTCGCGAGCGCTTACAGTTTTACGACTCTTTGGGATTCACAGGTTTTCTTTTTAGACTAGTTCCACTAATCTTGTGTTCTTTCGGGTGCCTAGGCTGAAGAACCCTTGGTTTTGGTTTTCTTTACGAGCTCGTTTGCTCGTATCAGTCGGGCCCGTTTTTGGAGTGACTTGTTCCGAAAAGTCTCTCCCTCATCTCAAGGGCATAGCTTTGGAGTAAGTCTAGCCCTCTCCTAAACCACACTTCCACTACGAGGGCGAGACGAAAGGATCTCTTCGGAGGTTTCCTCACTGCTTGAGTTTTGGTTACTGTTCTTAAGAGTTGGTTACAATAGAGTTGGTTACAGTTTAGTTGTTGGTTGCAGTTGAGAGTTGGTTACAATTGAGTTGATTACAATCGAGTTAGTTATAGTTGAGTTGGTTACAAATTGAGCTTCGTTACAGTTGAGTTTGGTTAAAATTGATCGTGGTCTCAGTAGAGCTAATTACAGTTCTGCTAGTAGGTCCTAGCAAAGAGAAAAGATCATATTATGGAAATCATCCTTATCAGATTAAGAGATACTACTACGGTTGTCAGAGAAACTAATGGACGTGTTGGAAACTAAGTTAGGATATATTGTAGCCCACCACATGCCTACGGAGGGACCCCGACACTAAGGCTTCCTTACTGCCTTTGTAGAGATATATGTTATGTGATGCAGTTATGTTATTTTGTACTGTTTCTTATTTTCTATCTTCTTATGAACTCTTTTTGTAATTTACCCATAGACGCCTCTTCTATATAAGAGAGTTTAGGGTTTGTGGAATAAAGTATGCACTTATTTTCTTCCAACATGGTATCGGAGCGGCGGTTCTAGACCGAAGCTCGAATACCTAACCCTAATCCTAATGCCCACCCGTCGGCCTCTCTCTCTCGTCTTCCGCTGTCGGCGCCGTCTCTCTTGTGCGTCGCCTCTCTTGTGCGCCCCCTCTCCTGCGTGCCGCCACCACCTCCCTCTCCCGCACACCGCCCTCTCACACGCACACACGCCGCCTTGTGCGCTGGTGACCTCGCGTACCCAACACTAGTGCGCGTGCGTGCCCAACCCTAGGTGCGGCTGTGCGCCTAGTGCGACGTGCACTACCCAACGTTTGTGCGTGCCTAGTGCGGCTGTGTGCCTCATTCCGTGCGCAAGTGCGTTATGCAGTTCATGAGTATGATGAAGTCTACCGGGAAGAAACACATTCTTACTGCGGAAGAACCGACTGAGAAGACTGAGGTTAACGCCTCATTGGAGGCGGATGATGCATATGCCAAAGTATGGTTCTCAACTACGCTGGCAATAGAGATTGTCAATGATATACTTCATCAGCCTACAACCAAAGTGATGTGGGATATTCTTGCTGCGACGTATTCACAAGCTAAGAACGGGATGAAAATTTTACAGCTCCAACAAGACATTTTCATCATCAAATAGAATGGATGGCCACTACACTCTTTGTATACGTCCCTACGTGGGATGTTTGAGAAGCTGTATAACTTTATGCCTCTCACATCTACTCCTGAGCAACAGAAGACCTATAGGAATGCCACTATGGTTGGTGTATTCCTAGCAGCACTTGATCCAGAATACGAGATGGCATGGTCTCAGATACTGGCAGACTCTACTATTCCTCCTATGGAGGAAGCTTTTCACAGACTCAATCGTTTAACTGTCCCGTCTTCTACTACACATCAGACATCCTCAGCAATGGCAGCATCCCGAGGTCGCGATGTTTCTTCTTCGTTTCGTGGATGTGGACCTCGAGGAAGGGGAGGTCATGTTCGCCGACCATGTACTTTTTGTCATTGTCCTGTACATACTGAGGATACTTGCTACTCCAAGCATGGATTCCTGGCTTCTGCACGAGTGGCTGAACAGATTGAGCCTCTAACTGCTTCATCGTTGGATCAACGCTTTGATGATGTTGTAACTCGTTTGAGGGGTATTATACCTCCATCTGGTCCTGTAATGTCTTCACAAGTATCCGAGAGTCATCCAGATGTTGCGGCTTCAGCCTCATCTAGTACCTCAGGTGGTACTTATGCTCTCACTAGCAACAGTGGATTTGATACTATGGAGTAGATTATGGATTCTGGTGCTATACATCATCTGTTGAGACCGGCGTCGACTTACAGCTTATAGATAGGTTTCTCCAGGATGCACGGTGGTTATTGCATATGGAACCCACTCCCCGATTACTGGTCAGGGGGAGATTAGCTTGACACCTTCTATGCATCTAAAGAATGTGTTGCACGCGCCTGATTTCTCTATGAATCCGTTGTCAATTAGCCAGATTACGAAGGATTTACATTGTCGAGCCATTTTTGATCCATCTTCTCTTATTTTTCAAGACATCCTTACGGGCAACGTGATTGGTCATGACCGTGAGGAGGGGGGTCTCTATCGCCTTGTTCAGCCTCCATATACGGGAATCTCTTCTCTACTTGCTGGACCTGTTTCACCATTTATGTGCCACCTGCGCTTTGGTCATCTCCCACTTCAGAAGTTATGTCGTGTTCTGCCCATATTTTGCCTTACTTGTCCTTTCAGTGTGAGGCTTGTCAGTTGGGAGAGCATCATAGGTCTACCTTTCCTAGTCGTCAGAGTCAGAGTAGTACCTCCAATTTCGAGTTGTTTTATGTTGACATTTGGGGTCCGAGTCGTGTTCCTGATCATCAGGGACACATGTTTTACCTTGTTGCTGTTGATGATTTCTCTCGTTTGTCATGGGTATTTTTATTAAAGAATAAATCTGATGCTGGAAATGGTATCAAAAATTTCATAAATGAAGTTCGTAATGTATTTTCTGCTTCTGTGAAAATTGTGAGGACTGATAATACCTTGGAATTTTGTATCAATACTCACTCTAATTAATTTTCAACACAAGGAATTATCGACCAAACAAGCTGTGCCTGTACTTCCCAACAGAATGGTGTTGTTGAGAGAAAACATCGTCATTTGCTTGATGTCACTAGGACACTTCTCATACAGAGTTGTGCTCCTCATTCCTTTTGGGACGATGCTGTTCTTACAACATGCTATCTTATCTATCGCATGCCATCGTTTGTCTTGGGTGAGAAGATTCCTTTCTCCATGTTTTTCCTGAAAAGGAATTGTTCTCACTTACCCCTTGTTTGTTCGGCTTGGTTGCCTTTGTCCACCAGCTATCTCCAGGTATTGACAAGCTCTCTCCTAGAGCCGTCAAATGTGTTTTTGTCGGGTACTCCAAGACACAAAAGGGTACCTGTGTTATGATCCGCTGCGCAGGAAGTATTATGTTAGTGTTGATGTTACTTTTTTTGAATCGGTTATGTACTTCTCTCGTTCAGGTGATAGGTTGATGTCGTCTGACACTGGTGAAGCCATATACATGCCACCACCTCCACCACCAACACAACCATCTCCGACACCACCACCACCTCCACCACCACCACCTCTGCCTACACCGTCCTCCCTTTCCATTACAGTTCCTGTTCCACCATTGCCACATCACTATACCCGTCGGCCTGCACCTGCTCATGGTCATCGCTCATCATCTAGCTCGTATGAGGTATGTTCTGAGAATATTATTTCTAATGATGGATCTAATGGTTTACCTGAGCAGGCTTCGTTACAGGGGACAGATGAGGAGGCTACTGATTTGGATCTACCTATTGCTCTTCAGAAACAGAAGTATAGCTGTGCATCATATCCTATAACATCTGTGGTTTCTTTTGATCATTTGTATAGTGAATTCAGGAACTTTGCTATTGCCCTATCTGCTGTGGAAATTCCACGGAATTATCAGGAGGCTTTGAAGGACAGTAGATGGCGTTTAGCTATGGAGGAAGAAATGACTGCTCTTCAGTCGAGAGGTACCTGGAGTCTTGTTCCTACTCCTACGGGCGTGTCTACGGTTGGCTGTAAATGTGTGTTCACGATCAAGCAAAACGCAGATGGTAGCATCGATAGATACAAGGCACGCTTAGTTGCACGAGGGTTTACAGACATATGGCGTAGATTATCTTGACACATTCTCACCTGTTGCTCGTCATTCTACCTTACGGATTCTTCTATTGGTTGTTGTTATTCGAGATTGGCCACTATTCCAGTTAGATGTCAAGAATGCATTCTTATGTGGTGACCTTTAGGAGGAAGTCTACATGCAACAACCACCTGGTTTTACTGTTAACGGGGAGTATTCACATGTGTGTAGACTTCATAAGACTATCTATGACCTTAAGCAAAGTCCTAGAGCTTGGTTCCAAAAGCTTTCAGACCTGTTGAAAGACATGGGTACAAACGTTCTAATGTAGATCATTCCCTTTTTATACAGAAAACATCTAGAGGTATGGTTGCAATTATGGTATATGTTGATGATATTCTTATTACATGAGATGATATACAAGGAATCAAGAAGGCAAAAGAAATGCTGGGTTGTGAGTTTGTCACCAAGGACCTTGGAGTCCTTAGATATTTTCTGAACTAGGATTTGCCAGGAATCAACAAGGACTCGTGATGACTCAGAGGAAATATGTCACTGACTTACTGAGTGAAACATGCATGTTTGGATGTCGGCCTGCCACTACACCTATGGATCCAAGCATGAAACTATATGATGATGATACTAACGAAGTGGATAGGAGAAGATATAGAGAATTGGTTGGAAAACTTCTTTATGTTACCATTACTAGACCCGATATATCCTTTGCTATTAATTAGGTGAGCCAGTTCATGGAGCAACCACAATAGGTACATATGGATGCTATACCTATGATACACATATGATACTCAGGTATTTTAAATCATCTCCAAGTACAGGTCTATTACTTAAGAAAGGCAAGGAAATCACTATCTCAGCATGCGTAGATGCAGATTATGCAGGATATCCTAATATAGGAAGTCCACCACTGGATTTGCTGTATATGTTGGGGATTCTCTCGTCTCATGGAGAAGTAAGAAACAAACTGTGATATACAGATCCAGTGCAGAGTCTGAATATAGGACGTTGGCCCAGGTTAGTACATAAATGATGTGGGTTAAGGCTGTTCTCACTAATCTATATATAGATATGCCACTTCCTATGGCGTTGGAATGTGACAATCAAGCTGCTATATTTATTGCAGATAATTCAGCATTTCATGAACGAACCAAGCACATTGAAGTTAATTGTCACTATATACGAGATATGATTCAGAAGGATTTTATCTCCACATCTCATGTCAACTCAGGGGACCAGACCATAGATATTTTCACCAAGGCACTACTTAGATGACCGTTCTAGAAGTGCTCGTCCAAGCTGAGCATGATCAACATCTATGCTCCATCTTGAGGGGGAGTATAGAAATATATGTTATGTGATGCGGTTATATTATTTTATATTGTTTCTTATTTTCTTTCTTTTTATGAACTCTTTTTGTAACTTACCCATAGATGCCTCTTCTATATAAGAGAGCCTAGGGTTTGTGGAATAAACTATGCACTTATTTTCTTCCAACTACCTTGGAGTCGTAGTGCAAGGTCTCACCTAGACTAAGACCACTTGCTATCTTCTGAGCTTGAGAATTTAACAAGAAAAGAATCAGAACACGAGACACATCATCTACACTCAATAAGATCATAAACATAGGAAAGTGATCTATATCACCTCAATTATAATAAGCATTTAAAAAATCAAAGAATGAATGGATCATTGAGACTTGAAATATGACGAGGAAGAATGGAAATCTTATACGAATTTATACTGGAGACCACAATTGTTAGATGGAGCTAGTGGACATGTTGGGAACTTAGTTAGGATGTATTACATCCACCGCATGCCTATGGAGGCCCCTAACCCTAAGGCATTATTTACGCTTTAGAGTCATAGTGTGAGGTCACACTCAAACCAAGATCACCGACTATTAACTAAGCATGAGAGATTAGACAAAGACAAAGATCAGATCAAAAGCTCATCATCCACATTACCAAGATCCATCAAACATGAATTATAATCAATAAAAAGGTGATAGCTTAAATATGTATCATATAATCAATATATGAAAATGTTAAATATGGTAATTGAGGCAGGATGAACAAGTCAGGGATTCACATACAAAAGAATTTGAAAACAAATTTCCATGCAAGTAGCTCGTTAAATTTAATTGTCAAAACCTATCTACTTGCTTTCTTTTGGAACCACTGAATTACCTGTTATTTTTAATTAATTAGATTGTGCTCAACTTTTGTTGATGTTCTTTTCTCCCTAATACATAGGTTGCAGAATAAGTACTTGTATTATGGTATTCCGATAGCTGAACCTAAGCTTCTGCAGTTACTCTCGACAGGTACACATGTTATACTTTATGTACATAATGATTTTCTATCTCTTTGGTACAATTTGGGATACATATACATAATACAACTCTTTTGTTATACGTAAATTTATATGAAAATTAATGCAATATAAATTGTTGACACATTGTTGGTTCTGTGGCTTGTTAGTTAAATGTGAATGTCATTCAAAATATTTTTTTTATGATTTTCGGTACCCTAATGCGATCTCTAGCGAACATGACACTACAAATGATGTGTAAATGGGTAACCCGGATCTGCAGGTGTCACATAGCTTGGCTAGCGAGAGGTGATTTCAACATCATGCTCTATGCAAAATACAAGCCAGAGGAGAGAGGCACGCAAGATCCTAGCTCCAAACCTTTTGGTGAGATGGTGGAATAGCTTGCTTTGGAGGTCCTAGACATGGCAAACAATAGGTACACTTGGAGGAGCTTGTCATTGCTCTCGTGTATTGACTATTTTCTCCTGTCTGTTGAGGTATTGGAGAGGTTTAGCTTGGCTACCATTACTTCCTTTCTTCGATCGAGATTGTACCATACAATGTTGTGCCTCAACTCTTGCAGCGGCAGAAGATCATCATCATACTTCAGATTTAAGCGGTATTGGTTATTTGAGGAGGGTTTACATGATGTGGTGAGCAATTTCTGGTTGGGATTGGTGGTAGAAGGTTCGACCACTGTGAGGTTTGCATTGAAGTTAGATGCACTGCTGCATAGGCTGTTGATGTTCAAGAGGGAGTCTCGTTTTTGAGCACGAGTTGAGGAGGTATCAGGCACAAGAGTAGTTGGGGAGGTTAGACGATATGGAACTAGACAAGGAGGAGCTTGTGAGCCACAGGGTGGTTCAACAGATCTTGGAGGAAGAGGTCCGAAAACGTGAATATGAGTGGAGATAGAGGTCGCGGAAGAAATGACTGAAGGAGGGAGATGTTAGTACTAGATTTTTTTCACACGGTGGCAAACAATAGGAGAAATTTGGTTCACTTTATGGCGGCGGTTATTGAATACTTCGGAGACTTGAGCAGGTGACTTCCACATTGGGGGTCACGATGGTTGGGGGATAGGTGTGACTCATTCCTAAATTGGATGCGGAACTTCTGACGAGGCATATTGGGATGTTGGAGTTTCGTGAGGCTGTTTTTGGACTGAACGCAGACAACTGCCTTAGGTCGGATGGTTTCCGTCTTATCCTATAAGGAATTTTGGCATCTGATTGCTGAGGAGGTGTTAGGAGTAGTAGTGGAATTTGAAGAGGGGAACTTCGATTTCGATTGGATCAATCGCTCTTTTATTTCTTGCTTTCGAATAAGTATTTATCTCCTCCTTTTATCTGCTTATCAAACTTAATAAATTGACTCTAGTAAGCACATGATTGTCTCTCATATCACAACAAAAGAGACGATTTGTGAAAGAATAGCAGGAAAATATCTACCTTAAAAGATGATCAACATATTTGGAAATTATACCTCAAGATATTGTAGTGCAAGTTGGATTTTTTTATATCTTGAAATACCTTATAGAATTATGGACGGTCTTAATAGAAACCTAAGAGGATTTGGTTTGTATTGTGTGGCCATAAAATTGTACGTGCAATCTTGCCTTTCCATTTATTGTAGTTTCAAAGTATAACTGGATAATTCAATGGAATAAGGAAAGAGAGGTAATTTATACAATTTTTAGGGTTTTATCATTTATGCCCTTCTTAACTTCTGCAATATCAGTTATGCCCATCCTTTTTTTGTAATATCAGTTGTGCCTTGGACTTCTTACAGAATTCACAATTCTGCCCTCCGTTAGGTAAAATAGGGCATAACTTATATTACAGAAGGACATCACTATGAATTTTGTAAGAAGTCAAGGGCACATCTGATATTAGAAAAAAGAGAGGCATAACTGATATTGCAGAAGTTAAAAAGGGCACAAGTGATAAAACCCCCAATTTTTACTATCTACAGTTTACTCAAGAAAAACCTTTCTAAATATGACAACGCTTTTCCATGTCATGGAATCATATTTAACAATGTTGTAAAAGTCGTCCGATTGGCCCGATTAGTAGGTCCAACTAGTCTAGTCTGTGGGGTGACCAGTTGAATATTGACTAATTATGACTATGCCGATCAATCGATCATTTTTTTTAAAGAAAAAGAGCTTGCACCTTATAGGTGTATGTCCAAAAACTTCATCATTTATCACCACAAGAAGTTATTACAATCCTAATGTATATATACATATCTCAGAATTACAAGTTCCAACTCTCACTCAGTGCATTGACATGTGCCAACACATTCTCAACATAGAATCGGTCATGCCTAAAGAGTAAGTCATTCCTTACCTTCCACAATGCCTATACAACCACCAAGATCCTCAATCTATCCTTTTCTAGGTCGCTCCAATTCACCCCAATGGATGTCCAAAAGTTTGAGGCATTGTCACTAGTCACAACGCTATTATCATAACGGTTCCATATCTCCTTGGAACTACCACAAGAAGAAAAGGTGATTCACATCCTCTGCGTCGTCCTAGCACCTAGGACAACCATTATCGATCCCTTGAATGATGTGTGCAAATCTGTGTTTCGTTAACAGTCTGCCTCTCCTAAATGTCATAAGAAAACTTTAACCCGAGTTGGCACCTTCGAGTTCTAGATTCGCTTGCAGTCAGCCAAGCATCCCCCATGGTCGAAAGGTATGGGACCCCTCAGAGCTCTATAGGCCTTATCGATCAAGTAAGCCCCATCGCGCGAGCACTAGTGATCCTGCCCGTTCGTTGGCTGGCCACACCGTCAAGATCCCCTAACATATTGAGAAGTTCCGCCATCCGCTGCTCTGAAAACTCTGATCTGAACTGAGGAAAAAAGGTGTGTCCCCCCCAAGCATCCTCCACCGAGCAGTCCGAATGCATCACCATTGCCTTTGGACGCAGAAACCTCTCACCAATACACCACATTCACTCGAATTGTCTGTCTAAAAACGAAAATTAGTGCCGTACCCAATCACCGGTCTCAGAAATGGCCAAATCTCCTATACCACATTGCATACTCCTCCCCAAAAAAGGATGGTTTCCCACCACAGTCCCCATTGAGTGGGAAAGATAAGCCAGGCTCGTAAATTCTTTTGATGAGCTTGCAAACCATGCGGACACAATCACCCCAAATGCGGGCGATCCATCTTCCGAGCTGCGTCTTATTCATCTCGTCCGCACTTCGGACCCCAGTTCCCCATTATCCTTCGGGCACGACACTACGCCCTAGTCCACCAAAGGCAAACCACATGATTACCCATAAGAAGATCAGAAGAAACATCTCATGATGGACTCGATTCTCTTCCTGACCCCAACGACACCACGTTTGCGGAGAGGAAAAAGACCGGGATAGCCAACAGAACAGATCGCATGAGCACTAACTTGCCATTCCTGGAAAGGCAAACAAACTCCCATCCAACCAGTTTCCTCTCCAACTTCTCAAAAATCGATAACCTGTTCGCGACCCTCATTCAACCGGCAACCATAGGCACACCAAGGTAATGCATGGGGAGGCCTTTGCGAGGTGATCACAACCATCTTCACAAGTCTCAATCTCAGTTTATGATATGCAAAAATGGGCGAATTCAGATTTACTCATGTTCAACCTTAACCCATATATATCACCAAACATGTCCATCACCGTAGATAGACCCATGCAACTGTTAACACCTCCCTCAACAAATAGAATCGTGTCATTATCATATTGGAGAATGGGGATGCTCATCCCATCCACCGAATGACCCTTGCGAAATCCCTAGCGGTATCCCGATTAATCATGGCTGACAGAGCATCGGACACCAGAATAAAAAGCAGCGATGCAGGAGGACAACCTTGTCGAACACCTCGCTGCGGTTGAAAGAAACCCCTGATTAACTGACCATTCATCAGCACAACGCATGACGCAATCATCACACACCTCCTCATCCAATAAATCCAGATATCTGGAAATCCTCGTCTGTACAGGAAGGCCCACAAAATCTCCAGTTGAAAAATCAACCTTCCATATCACCCCTTCACCTTCTTCCTGCCCCAGTTTGTCACAATCTCGGAATCCATTACCACGATGTCCATCAGCTACCTGCTAGGTAGAAACGTACTTTGTGTTGGCAAAATAATCTTTGTTCAACACCCTAGTTAGTATGTTTTCCAGCAGCTTGGCCACGATTAAATATATTGCATTGGAGAGTGCGATCGATCTGTAATCCTCAACCCTCGTTGCCGCATACTTTTTTGAGAGAAGGAACATAAACGATTAATCCGATCAAAACCATAGTTGTCCTTCCTAAACTCCTCAATCACCATCAACACCTCATCCGTGATGAAGTCCCAAAACTTTCTATAAAAGAAGAACAAGGAAAACCATCTGGACCCAGACATCCATCAGAATTCAGTCTAAATAGAGCTTCACAGACCTACATTATCCCAAATTCCCCTACCAGAAGGTTAGTCGATCGTGGAGATACGGTATTTTTTTTATTTGTTTAACTGCAAACTTATTCAAATAGGGTCTAATAGTTTATTTAAATACAATTACTTCTTTTCTTTCATTATGATAGTATACAAAATGTAAGGGATTTTTACACCCATAATCCTGAGTAATTCCGCAATAACATTCATAACCCTGTATAATCACGAATTACACGAGAAACCTTGAGTAAATGCTCCGTTTACACTCATAACCTTCCGTTAGTTTTGTTTATTAACTCAACCAGTTGTTGAGTTAATCTAACCAATCTCTGATCCAATGGTTGAGATTAATTTTAAAAAAGGAAAAGATAAAAATCCAGCATCTGGCTAGGGACAGAGAGCATGCAGGCTACAGGGGGTGGATGGCGACGGGGAGCCTGCAGGCGGGTGGAAGGGCAGGGGGGTCGACGAGGGCCTGCTACCATGGGGCAGAGATCCTACAGGTGGCGTGGTCAAGGCGTGTGCGAGGAGGGGGGGGATGGTGATGTAGAGCATGAAGGTGGGGACGACGCACACATGGGCAAGGGGTAGGCTGCAGGCGCGAGGGACGACATGGGTGGGGGGGGGTCGGTGTCCGGGCGGGGCAGAGGCTGCAGGCGCACGGTCGACAGAGGGTGGGGAGAGGCTGCAGGCGTGGGGTCGGCGCACGGGGGGCTGGGGAGAGAAGGCTGCAGGCGCAAGGTTGGCAGGGGACGGGGTTGGCGCACAGGGGGGAGGGAGGCTGCAAGCGGTGGGGTGGGGTCGGCGCGCGGGGAGAAGTTCGACGCGGGACAGCGCGCTGCGGAGCAGGGGAGGTGCTGCGGCGGAGGGGGGGGGAGGGAGCGGCGTTGCGGCTGGGGTGAGGGGGCTCGAGAAGGTGGGAGAAGCTGGGCGCGGGACTGACGGTGCTGGGGGAGAGCGGGTGGGAGAAGCCTCCACGCGTGAGTGGGGGGTGCTGGGTGACAATGCTGCGGAGGGGGGGGGGGCGCTCTGCTCAGGGACGGTGCTGCAGGGGTGGGGGGCTGCTTGGGGGCGGTGCTGCAGGAGGAGGGGGAGGGGGGAGGGGTGCTCGGGGACGATGCTGCGCAGGGAGGGTGGGGGGGGGGGTGGTGATCGGGGATGATGCTGCGGAGGCGCGGCGAAGCACGTGAGGAGGACGAGGTGCTCATCGGCAGGAGAGGGAAGCCCAGCCTCTCGTACGCCTGCAACACCTCCAGCCCCGTCAGCTTCCACCTTCGACGCGCATGGGGACGGGGACCTCTCAGGCGGCAGTAGGGAAACA